>OX451735.1:1093423910-1093841162 GCA_948472305.1 Vicia faba
CTTAGGTCAACACTTATTCCAGATTACCTTTCAAGTTATGGATATTTTCCTAGCCTATAACTGTTTATTGGGACGACCTTGGGTCCATGAAGCAGGAGATATTACTTCAACAATGAAATTTAGTTATTATGAACGGTGAACAAGCCCTATTGATATCTCATTTGTCTTCCTTTAGCATTGTAGAAGCTGATGAAGCCGCTGTTGGAAGTCAGTTCTAAGCTTTGTCCATTGATAATATAAGGAAGAATGAAGATTTTATCGCCTCATTTAAGGATGTGCAACTGGTAGTGCAAAAAGGTCCTAGCAAGGTGTGAGAGAGGGTTATTAATCCACTTGTGAACATGAATGCGATTGGTTTTGGTTTCCCCGTGAAGAAGGAAGTTGTGAAGCCGAAGTCCACTTTTAGTAAATATCAAGACATCTTTCACAGTGCAGGATATCTTCATCCGACTACTCAAAGGATCAACGTTATTCTCGAAGATGAGTTAGAGCAAGAGATGCCAAACTTCATAACACATGGAGTAAGAAACCAAAATTGGATCACTATTGATGTTCCCTCTTGCATTCACATTTCAAAGTAATTTGTTTTTTGTTGGTCTTTTCAAAAGTCTTTCACTCTGTCCAAGGTGGAAGTAATGATTGTATGAGTGTGTCTTTTGTTTTGAATTTTAAGATCATTAATAAAAGTTGTTTTTGATTTATAAATTATGTCTTTTTTTCTTCTTTTTCTTGGAAAATGGTAATCAGAAAAAACCTTTCAAAATAAATAATAACTGTAAACAAATTTGCATAATCACTTGTTACATATGTCTATTTAAAAATGAATCGTAAATTATATGTGCAGATTAATTAAAAAACCCGTTGAGTGCAATGACCCTGCACCCTCTCCTAACTTTTAATATCTTGTGTATGTGGCTAAAGAAGAGGAATATGATGAAATCCCAGTAGAGGTTTCACGGTTGCTTGAACACGAGGAAAATACCATTTATCCATATAAAGAGCCGTTGGAGACGATTAACTTGGGTTCAGAGGATGATCCGAAAGAAGTCAAGATTGTGGCACTGCTTCATCTCGAGGTGAAGAGAAGGTTGGTTGAGTTGCTGAAAGAGTATGTGGATATATTTTCTTGGTCTTATTAAGACATGCCTTGTTTGGACACATATATTATGGAACATTATTTTCCGCTAAAGCCAGAATGTCCACCAATCAAGCAGAAGCTGCGAAGAACTCATCCTGACATGGCAGTGAAGATAAAAGAAGAGGTTTCGAAGAAACTTGATGCTGGTTTTCTTGTGACATCAATGTACCCTCAGTGGATTGTCAATATTGTTCTAATACCAAAGAAAAACAGAAAAGTCTACATGTGTGTTGATTATAGAGATTTAAATAAGGCAAGTCTGAAAGATGATTTCTCATTACCACATATTGATATGTTGGTAGATAGTACAACAAAATTCAAAGTGTTTTCGTTCATGGAAGGATTTTTCAGATAAAATCAAATTAGAATGGCTCTCGAGGACATGCAAAAAACAACGTTTATCACACCCTGGGGAACATAATGTTACAGAGTGATTCCTTTCAAGTTGAAGAATGCTGGTGCAATGTACCAGAGGGCTATGACAACCCTATTCCATGATTTGATGCATTAGGAAATTGAGGTATATGTTGATGATATAATCGCCAAATCTCAGATTGAGGAAAGGCATATAGAAGATTTGTTGAAGTTGTTTCAGTGTTTAAGGAAGAATCTTCTCCACTTGAATCCAAATAAGTGTACATTTGGGGTTCGTTTAGGAAAGTTTCTAGGTTTCATTGTCAGCCAGAAAGGAATTGAAGTTGATCCTGATAAAGTTAAGGCAATTCAAGAAATGCCTACACCAAGAGCTGAAAATCAAGTTAGAGGCTTTCTTGGACGTTTAAATTACATTTCTAGATTTATTTCCCATATGATTGCAACATGTGAACCAATCATCAAGTTGTTAAAGAAAGATCAAGGTTGTGTTTGGATAGATGATTGCCAAAGGTAATTTGAAAGAATTAAAGAGTATCTGCTTGAGCCTCTTATCTTTCTCCCTCCTATTGAAGGAAGATCACTGATTATGTATCTGACTATGTTAGATAATTCCATGGGCTGTATTTTGGGACAAAAAGATGAAACAGGAAGAAAAGAATATGCCATTTATTATCTCAACAAGAAATTCACTGACTGTGAGTCACGATATTCTATGCTTGAAAAAACATGTTGTGCTTTGGCCTGGGCGGCAAACTGATTGCGATAATATATGTTGAATCACAATACTTGGTTGAAAAGCCTGCTTTTACTAGGAGAATTGCCCATTGGCAGATGTTGTTGTCTTAATATGATATTGAATACCGTACTCATAAGGCTATTAAAGGCAGTGTGTTGGAGGAGTACCTTGCTCACCAACCGGTTGACGATTATCAGTCTGTTAAGTATGATTTCCATAATAAGGTTGCGATGATTTTGAAAGTAAAAGATCGTGATAAGCCTTTTCCCGAGGAAAGTCCTGATCCTGAATCCCGGCGGGATATGGTGTTTGATGTGGCTGTAAATGCTTATGAAAAAGGAATTGGTGTTGTGATTATCACTCCCCGTGAGTCAGACATCCCTTTTAATGCAAGGTTGGCATTTTATTGTACCAATAACATGGTGGAATATGAAGCTTGTATCACGGGTCTTGAAAAGGCTATAGATCTCATGATTAAAATTCTTGATGTATATGGTGATTCAACTTTAGTAAAAAATAAAATCAAAGGAGAACGGGAGACTTGTCACATTGGCTTGATTTCCTACAAGGATTATGAACAAAGATTAATACCTTTCTTCATTAAAGTTGAATTCCATCATATTCCCAGAGATTAGAATCAGATGGAAGATGCTTTAGCCATTTTGACTTGCATGTACCAAGTAAATTCTTAGATTGATGTACCTCAGATTAAAGTTTGATGTCTTGATAGACCAGCTCATGTTTTTGCTACATAGAGGATGTAAATAAAAAACCTTAGTATTATGATATCAAGCACTTTCTCCAGACTCAGGAATACCCGATTGGTGCGTCGAACAAAGATAGAAAGATATTGAAAAGGTTGACATGTAGCCTTTTCCTCAATGAAGATGTGTTATACAAGAGAATTCATGACATGGTCTTGCTCAGATTCCTGGATAGACACGGAGCAGACATGTTGATGCGTGAATTCCATAAAGGTTCCTTTGTTACCAATGCCAATGGACAATCGATGTAAAAGAAGATGCTTAGGACATGTTACTATTGGCTGACAATGGAATCTAATTGTTACAAATTTGCGAAGAAGTGTCATAAGTGTCATATTTATGCTGACAAGATTCATGTACCTCTGACGCTTCTCATTGTTATTTCTTCCCCGTGGCCTTTTTCTATGTGGGGCGTTGATATGATTGCAATGATTGAACCCAAGGCGTCCAATGGACATCGTTTCATCTTAGTGGAAATTGACTACTTCACCAAGTGGGTGGAGGAAGCTTCCTATGTTAACGTCACCAAGCAAATGGTAGTACGATTTATCAAGAACAATCTTATATGTCGGTATGGTCTGCCAAGCAGGATTATCACTAACAACGACTCAAATTTGAATAATAAAATGATGACAGAGCTTTGTGAAGAATTCAAGATTTTTTGTCCATCACAACTCGTCCTCTTACAAGCCTAAGATAAATGGGGATGTTGAAGATGCTAATAAAAACATTAAGAAGATCATCCATAAGATGGTTGTTACCTATAAGGATTGGCATGAGATGCTCCCTTTTTCTTTGCATGGGTATCATACATTTTTATGCAATTCAACAGGGGCAACCCTGTTATCTCTTGTGTATTGTATGGAATAAGTGCTCCGCATTGAGGTTGAGATTCCTTCTTTGCGTGTAATAATGGAAGCCAAATTGTCAGAGGCTGAATGGGTCCATAATAGGTTTGACCAGTTGAATTTAATTGATGAAAAGATAATGACGACATTGTGTCATGGTTAGTTATATCTGAAGATAATGAAGAAAGCTTTTGATAAGAAGTTCAAGCCTCGTGAATTCAGAGAAGGCGACCTCGTGCTTAGAAAGATCATGTCTTTTAACACTGATTCTAAGGGCATGTGGACTCCTAATTATGAAGGGTCATATGTTGTCAAGAAATCCTTCTCTGGCGGTGCATTGATTCTTAAATTTATGGATTTGATCTAGCTATCTAAGATTTGATCATCAAAAACATTTTTTCAAACATCTAACCCCTAGGTTGTGGTAGACGTGTGAATTAACGAATTCATATTATTCATTCCCTAGGTTGAAATGAATATGTGAATTCATCTTTGTGTCTTTTTCCCTTAGGTTGTGTTAAAAGCATAAACTCTTCAAATATCTATCTCCTAGGTTGTGATAAATACACGAATTTTCAACGTTATATTACTCATCCACTAGGTTGTGATGAATAATGTAAGCATATCCCTGTTGTCTTTTATCCCCTAGGTTGTTATAAATACACAGGTTCATCCTCATACTGTTTACTCCCTAGGTTATAGTAAACATGTCAAAATCTGCTATATAACTCATTGTTTCAGTCTCCATGCAGCGATTGGTTATCAAGCTTTTTCAATTATTTATTCCCTAGGTTGTGATAGGTATGCAAAATTTCAGGGTTATTCTATTCATCCCCTAGGTTGCGATGAATAACATGAGCCTACCCCTGTTGTCTTTTATCCTCTAGGTTGTGATAAATACACATGTTCATCCTCGTACTGTTTAATACCTAGGTCGTAGTAAACATAACGAAATCTTCATAATCCATTGCACTAGTCTCCATGTAGAAATGTGTTATGAAAATTTGTTTTATTCATTCCCTAGGTTGCGATGAATAAACAAAATATGCGTCATAAACTTACGCTATTAGTATCAAAGCATTCTTAAGTTAGGTGTTCAAACATGTATCGTTTACCTCCTAGGTTATGGTAAATATGCAAAAAAATCTACAATCTATTTTAGATACTGACGAGTTATCCGCATCGTCGTATCTAAGTCAAATCAAAATTTTATTTCAAACACTGGTAATATGATACATCATCATCTATGCCTACTTTTCATACCCATGGGAAAAATGTACGTTGTATCCTTATAATCTTTCATACAAATTTTGGAGTCTTCCGTTATTTAATAAACTTATAATCAGAGCGTGCGAGACCTCGTATTCTCACATTATTCAACCTAAAGGTAATTAAATAGGGGCATATGTCATACCACAAATGTTTGCTACTGGTTTCTAATCATTTTTATTCCTTATTAATCTCTAGAGTTGTCATTTGCCTTATTGTTGGGGTTTAAGTTTATAAAGGTGGTCTTTTACCTTATTAAAGAATTAATGGGCCTTTCTAAATCAGGGAAGCCCATGTAAAATTTTAAGCCCAATAAGGTTTTAATTGCTAATAAAGGGTGCATTTTAGGGGGCTTAACATCCAATTTTCTAAGCCCATTGCATTTTTAGTAAGGTTTTGTTCCATTTTTAGCCTAGTTTAAATCTTGAAGGGTTTACATTATTAAGAATTTTTGGACCTTTCTAAATCAGAAAGGCCCAGATAGAATTGAAGGCCCGTAGTTTTCACTTACAAGAGGGGTGTGTTAGTTAATAAGTATTGGCCCATATATGAACAAATAGAATTGGGAGTATGTTGAAGGGGGTTCCGGAAACCCTAGCGCTCAAATTTGACTTCCTTCTTAGTTTTCAGGTGAGATATTTCCGATTTTGACTTTGTTTGTCTCTTCCCCGTGATTCTGGGCTTGCGATTTTCTTTTCTCCTTATTTTTCAATAAGTGAAGGGTTTTGTGGGTATAGGAAAATGATGACAATCTTTAGGGTTAGGTTTGCTTGATAGCTTTCTGCAATTTTAATTTTCTGTGATATCTGTGTATCAATGGCTTTTATCTTTGTGATATTTGAAGGGTTTGAGGAAGATGATGATGTAATTTTAGGGTTTCTGGTTTGTTGCTGTTGTGAAGCTTTTTTGATTTGTAAACAGTGGATCCCCCCTCGAAATTTGTGAAATGATTGATTTTATACTGATGAGAAATTAGGGTTTTCTATATTTGGGTTTAATGATTGGTTTTGTTAACAGGCCTGTGGTGAAACTCTCTCTCGGGCTTTATGATTTTCCGGTATGTTATTGTTTGTGAATATTTTTTTTACTATAATAACTGTTATGAATGATGGGCTTGCAATGGTATTGTTTTTTTTTCCGATTTCACTAAGGTGTTTTTACTGTATTAAATTGTTTTTTTGGACCTCTACTATGAACCAAGTTCTGGCTTTTTATTGTGATTTGTAGTAGAGAGGTTTTTGGCCCATGATGAAATGTAGTTTTGAATTTTTCTTGAAACAATGTTTATGAGGCTTGAGCATTGGGCTTGAATTCCTGAAATTCTGACTTGCTGAATTATGCTTGGGATGTGATAATTATGATTTTTGAATCTTTGTCTTTTCTCAATTTGTCTTTTGTGAACCAATCTTTATTTGTGATTTTCAATAGATGAATTTATTCTTGTTGGCCTATGATTAAACCCATAATCTAATTATGTTCACATAACATGAGGCTTTGTGTTGCTTTGAACATGATTTGAAAACATGACCCCTATATTTTGATTCCTCACTCGAACCCTCATGATGAGATTGAAGAGAAAATTTCTTGAAACTTCTTGAAACTATTATTTGTTTATCATTCAAGTTTTGATTATTTAACTAACCATTTCCTTCCATTTTCTTGTTTCATGAACGAACAACAAAAAATGACGAGTAATGGAGAAAGTTGGTGAAGAGGATGAAAGAGATGGAAGAGACTTGAAGAGCTTAAAGGGCCTTGAAAATAAAGAGGACCTCTTTGTAGTTTTTAGAACAAACTCTTGTGTAACCTTTATTAAAATTTTTTGTAAACCTATAATTCTGGTGAAATTGAACTTGGACCTCTTGAATGAAAACTGTAACTTGACTTGTAAGTGTTGAAAATATGAATTCTTGTAATTTTCGAAATTGAGAACCAAAGTCATGAGAATTTTGAGTATTCCTTGTAATTCGAGATTGAGAATGTCATAGAATTTGTATACCCTTGTGATTGCATTAATGATGAGTCTTGAAAGTAAATTTTATGAAAACTTGAATTCTTTCATTGTAATAGAGCTTGGCATCAAGAATTTGTACTCATGCATAGATTAAACTTGTCTTCATGTAGAACCTTAATCTTGAATGAATTTTGAAAGAAATCAATATGAGGTAGTGAACTTGAAATGCTTGGATAAAAACCATGAAACTTGTAATTTTCGAATGCAACTTGTAATGAGTTAAATTTTATTCTTGGTGTCAAAGAGAAGTCACCATGACAATGTGACTTAACATAGGCATAAAAACCAATACATTCTCTTGTAACCTTTGATAGACAAATATTAAACCAAGCAAATTTTCCCTTGAATGAATACAACAAATCCCAAATCAATTCACATTCCAATATAAACCAAAATTTGTGTGCCAAACAACAAGTACTAAAAGGAATGAAGACTTTAGCATAAAGAAGCTTTAAATTCAATACATTATGGCTCGCACTTTGTATCTCTAGCAAACAAAATCCTAACAAGGAGAAGAAATGCCTCTTAAGGAGAAAAGATCCATGATTAGTGGCCATATCGCAAACCTTCTTTTGGAACATAATGAAGAATATTTTGAATAATGAAGTCTCCTATGATAATGAGATAATATTACTTCATAAATTCGATTCACACAAGCTTCAAATACTTCAACTGACCTACACCCTAACCTCAAGAGAAAATCAGGAGAACAAATGATTCACCTCACTACTTTGCCAATTTCCAATTCTCTGATAAATCAACGAATCAACTTGAGATGTCATGAGGAAAGAAAAGACATGGTAGCCTGAATGATTAAAAATAACAAGGACATGAAATCCATTTGGACTGATTATAAACGCAATCATATTACACAGCTTCAAGAAGAACCATGAAGATAAGACTACCTTGATCCCATCTCAAATGCATGAATATGTATGATGAAACATAAGCCATATAAGGTAAAATGAAGAGGAAAAATTTTGGGGTGCAACAACTTCCCTTATTCAATCATCTTAAACCTTATACATCAGAAAACGCGACAGCTTTCGAACGTTCAAGGTGGAAGAGGATTGAACACAAAAAGAACCCAAAAATTTGGACTTTGAATAAAACATAAGCGCAAAAATACTAGTAACTGTATTTTATAAGGATGACACCATGCAATACTAGATGAAAAGAGGAGAAGATTTGTAGACACTAAATCATACCAGAGAGCGTCAGATAAAACTGGATTAAAGAGATATACAAAGTAGAAATTGGCTTTGAAAGAACGAGCCCAGTAGAGATTGGATTTAACAAGTAAACCAAGTAATGATTGGACCTAAATAAAGAGAACTAATGGATTCTAGTCTGTTAAAAGGATGTGCCAGGATGAAGCTAGAGCACATATTGCAAAAATGAGCTAAAACTCAACTCAAGAAGGCTAGACAAAACTAGACTTTAGAAAAATGTGCCAGGACAAAACTAAAACACCAATTGAAATAATGAGATAAAACTAGACCCAAGAATACTAGGTATCACTAGATTCCAAATAAAAGTGCCAGGATAAAACTGGAACACCAATTGAAATAATGAGATAAACCTTGACCCTAGAAGACTAGATATCACTAGATTCCAAAAGAATCTTCTAGGATAAAACTGGAACACGAATCTTAAAATTGATACAAAACTCAACCAAAGAAAACTAGACTAAACTAGGTCCAAAAGAATGTGCCAAGACAAAAATGGAACACCAATTGCAATAATGAGATAACACTCTGTTAAAGAAGACTAGACGGAACTAGGTTCTAGAAAGATTTTCCAGGACAAAATCGAAACCAATCATAGAAATGAGATAAAACTAGATCTTGAAGATTGTGTGAAGACAAAACTGAAACAGAAATCACGATAAATGAGATAAAACTCAATCCAAGGAGACCAGATAAAACTAGACTTTAGAAGAATGTTCCAAGATAAAACTGAAACACAAATTGCGATAAATGAGATAAAACTTAATCCAAGGATACTAGATAAAACTATACTTTAGATGAATGTGCCAGGAAAAAACTGGAACACAAATTGCAATAAATGAGATAAAACTCAATCTAAGGAGACTAGATAAAACTGGACTTTAGAAGAATGTGCCAGGAAAAAACTGGAACACATATTGCGATAAATGAGATAAAACTCAACCCGGGAAAACTAGACAAGACTAGATTCTAGAAACAAATTCAAGGATGAAACTAGACCGCAAATAAAAATACTGAGACGAAACTCAACCAAAGAAGACTAGACAATACTAGATTCTAAAGATACAAATAAATATCGGATCCATGAGGGTATACTAGAAATAAACTGGTCTCGATCAATGAAGAACAGACAAAACTGAACTTATACCATCTGCACATTAGCAGAACGTTGGTGGGATCGAGTAGAGGTTATCGAGATAAAAATCGTCTTTTGGGAGTACTTATAAAGAATGCGTCAGGTAGAAACTGTTGTGCAAACAAGGTAACAAGATGAAACTCGACCTAAGAGGAACTTGACAAACTAGGCTCTGAAAAAGTACTCAATAAGACAATAATAGAAATTGGGTCCTATAGCAAGGTGACGGAAAGTGTTGTATTTAAAAAAACACTTGCTCGTCTCAAATAAGGGTAGACAATAGACTAACCTGATCGAACCCAAGTAATAAAAGAGACAATTAAAAAGTAGAAAATCGACCCAAGAAGACTAGAAGAAATTGGTCCAAAGATGAGCTTTAAAATGAGTAGTGAACTCGAGACAACAAGATTAGAGGAAACTGATCCAAAGATGAGTACCAGGACGAAACTGGATTGCACACACAGGTTAAGAGACAAAACTCGAACTAAAAGCAACTAGATGAAGTCGGGCTAGAAGAAAATATCAGGGTGAGACTGGTGTTCAAAAGATATATCAATAGACATTTAAATGAACCAACAAAGGTAGTAAAGACTAAACCCGAGAAAACTGGGCCAGGTAGAACTTAGACTACAATCAAAGATAATGAGTAACCACTCAAACACTTCATGGTAAATTAAAAAAGGATTACTTCGATGAGGCAAAAAGTGGTATATTGAGGATAGAGACCTCGCTGAGGATATCATCCAAAGTTTAGCAAATCCACTAGGGAAAACAGAAACAATAATGGCTTATGTTCCAATGCATGTTTGAATTATTATATTTTTTATGGAGTAATGTTCTAAAAGAGAATGGAAACAATACACTTTGAAGATGCAATGTGATGATGCATGATTAAATGTTTCACTAGGGAATAGCCAATCGAGAAGTCGACAACCAACAGGCTTAAACCTGATAGGACTTGCAAAAATAAATTGAAAAACACAAAGGATAAGAGAAGATATAAGAAACCGATAGAGAGAAACCCTTAAAGAGCTGAAACTCTATGGGGAGCAACAAACTGAGTAACTGATAGTAACGTGCTACAAATACTGAGAGGAGTTGAAAAAAATAAATTTCAAACTCTGTTGAAGAAGATCAGATCGAAACTATCAACTCTGATAAGGAATGCCAAATGAAGATTGGGCGTTGCTGGAGAGAGCACCAACAAACTAGGGCCTGCGGGAAATAAAAATCACCTCCGACTGCTTGTTAATAAATTTTTAACCTCTCGTCAGGGATAACAAAAAATTTGTATTGTAAGGGATATGAAGATTCTATCTGGAAATAAGAGAACTTACAAACAAAACTCTTGATGGGGCAGTCTTCACGAAAGAAAACTCAACAAAATATGCTACTACTAAAGATACGAGAATCTTCAATCCAATGGGGAGAAAGGGTGAGCTCTAAAAAGAAAAAAATCCTACTATGATGCTATATCCTGGGGCTAGAAACCATAATAGCGTATTCCTTTGGGGAAGTAAGACTTATCAACATCTAGGATTGAGATCTACTAGGAAAAGAGAGAATCTATGAATAAGTACTTTCGATGAAACAACTCCATTGGATAAATGAGAATTCTTGAATAGGAGATTTATTGATAGGGAAACTTCACATGGGATATGAGGATTTCTGAATAAGAAACTTTTGTAGGCAACTTTGCTGGGGAAAGGAGAAATTATGAATAAGAGATCTCAGATAGTGGTCTTTACTAGAGAGATGAAATAAACCTCCATATAACTTAGAAGGGGAAATGAAAATTCTTGAGAGCAAGATCTCAAATATGGCAGCTCCATTGGGGAATGGGGAATCTTGGACAAGAGATCCTCATAAACAGCCTCCTCTGAGGAAGTGAGATGATGCTCACATGACTTCGCTAAGAAACTGAACAAACTTAAATAGTCTTTACTGGGGATAATAAAATATTCTCGGAAAAAAGAACTTCAAACCATGCTTCTGTTATGGAGATTAGAGAATTCTTGAAAAAGAAATCTTTATGAAGTGACTTCGACGAAGAATATAAGAAATTTCCAAAGGAACTCTTGACTTTAACTGGCTCTGAGAACACTCCAAATCAGGGAATAAACATTCTCCGATGACCGCAACATAACACATATCATTTACTGGGAAATGGAGATTCTATACCAAAAGATCAAAACTTTCCGAAGAAATACCTTTTGTTAGGTGATGCTAGGGAGATAATACTTCAAGAACTTGGATAATAAGACTCTCTTAATATGAAATTCCAGTTAGTCAATCCTTAAAACTCATCACTATGAGATTCTTACTAAGGAGAAATAGAAACTTCAGTGTTGCTCGGAGGAAACGAACCAAGTTAGGGATACTTCAATTATCTTGAAAGATGTTGCTCTGGTAATGGCGAATTACACAGATAAGCAAAGCAAATGTTAACTTCAGCGAAACAGATCACTGAATATGCCCCAGGCGTAATGTGAAAACTTCACCAGAGATGGTCCTTGTAGAAACATGGAACAGTTTTGACTTGAGATAATCTGCCCCAGATTATTCGAGCTCTGAATAATTCTTTGGCACAACATGTCCATGGAGAGATTCTTCTAATCTCAACGTAACTGCTTCAGGTTGACTAACCTTTGAAAAGATTCTCCTTGAGAGGACTTCCTGAGATCTGTGCTGATAATAACACTCCTGACTTTAGTTGAAGATAAAGATCTTAACTATTGATGAAGGAACAACAATACAAAGACTTAAAATTTTGATGAGCTGATGATAATAATCCTGACTTCTTGTCATGCTATTCACCTTCACAAATTGTTCAGCCTGCGACAATATTTAATCTGATCAACTATGAAGTGGGGAAATGCCCTTGCATAATGCCTTCCCCCAGTCTCTAGGGTTGTTGAAGAACTTGCCTTGAAAGGACTTCCTGAGATCTGTACCATCCAGATAAACTGCCCCAGTGTTAAAAACTTTGAAACATGGCCTCTGACTAATCAATATTAGAAGTGGCTTTAATGAATCTTTGGTAACGAACCCTGATCACTCGGCACTTAGAGAGATTTGTTGAATCACAACATAACTGCCCCAGATTGATGAAACTTTGAGAGTCAATGGATCTTGACTTGATTGCCCCAGATTAGCGGAATCTTAGAAAACCATTTCCTTACCTCATGCTCACAGAGGAACAAGAAGTTCATGGATTTTAGAAGATAACACCTCCTCAGGATAATTGACTTACATATTCAAAATAAGCTAGTACGCAAGCATACTTCTCAACTCAAACTGCTTTGCGCTTAAGCGGATGCTTGAAGAAATTGGACTTCAGGACCAACTAGAAAGGATACACCATTTCTCAACAGATAGTTGTGGGAAGACAAAACTTCCACACAATCATCAAACAAATAGTTCTTGATCAATCTCTCAAACTAGTCTTCTTTAATTCAAAGGAGTAGCTAGAAAGCATGCCTTAGATTAAGATCATTTGTTTCAACAGATTCCTGAAGCAATTTGACCCTTGGGATAATCAAACTCTTTATCTAATTCTCATTATGAAAGTTCACTTGATGTTTAAGCACTTTTTCATATGCAAAGAATGTTTTATCCTAAGAATGATAATTCTAATGCAAATCTGATGCTTGTCTTAAAGTTAAAAAACTTTTATTGAAAACATGTTGAATCATTAAATATTTCTATACAAAGAAAGTAAAATAGGGAGTGATACCAACTCAAAAAATTTTTAGCAAGTCTCCTAGGAGTCAGGTTACCGTACTCTCGTAACCGTTTTTCTTTCGAACTAACCCATGCATCAATTAGGACTTTTAGGGGTTGTAACATGGCTTGGTTCACGGTTTTTTAGAAAAAAGTTTTTGAGGCTCAAAATTTATTTGGTGCCCACCCATTCCCCATGATGTTCTATAGTCTTACATTCAGTTAACTTGATACGAGCACTCATCTCTCAAAAGAGTTTATGATGGTTGAGGAACCACTATGATTTCTTGGACACAATAGTCACTTAACCTTTGGTTTTTGGATGTTCGATCACACGACTTTTCTTTTGATGAGGATTTTTATTCGATAATCCTTTTCTGTCTTTCGGGGTTTTCAAATTCCTTTTTGCTTTCCCTAATTTTTTCCTGGACAAATTATTTTGAATTTCAAATTGGAAGTCCAGCGGGATGCCCTAACTTTTTCCTAAGCGACTTGTTTTCAAGTTTCGACTTAGTGGGGCCTTTTTGTTTCTTTCTTATTCATACTTTCCCTTTTGAACAAGTCATGTGACCCTAACTTTTTGGACTTTTTGGAAGAAAGTGACTGCCTCATTCCTTGGTCGGCGAGGGATAATCATTGTTGTATAAATTCGATCTCGACCTCAGGATTTTGTGAGTAAATAACCATTGTGTTTTTGATCCTTTCCCGACCTCATAATGCTGGGGATAAGGTGTGGTGATCCTTAGATGGGTCACTCCTTCTGAAATTTGAATGCTCGATCAGATTAACTGAACATTTACCCTACTCTAGGTTAAAAATAAGGGGTTTTTTATCTGAACATAGAAGAAACACCTACTTTGAAGGCTCGGAGGGGTTAACGAGGATCTATCTCCATTATATCTCTGGTGTTTAAGGATTTAAACAAGGCATGTACATCGTCAGCAAGGTTTTTACTCGAAAGCATACCATTTAAGATTCTAGGTTAATTTTCGTCATCCTCCCTCCAAAGTTACTGCTTTATTAATAAGAGTTGGGTATCAAAAGCATAGTAAAACAAATAAGTGTGATAAAGAATGAATTAATTCAAGACAAACATATTCAATACATTATGATTTAATATTAAAAAATATGAAAAAGTTTGAATACAAGAAAGTATTGAACAAAACAATTAAGATTGCAAAAAAAATGCAAATTGAATTTGAAATTTCCATGTTAAGGAGACAAGACTCTGTATGGACTGATTGCTTTAAACAATCTTCAGCAACATTGAGGCTCACATGGATAAAAGATTCCATGTTTGATGTGGAAACAACAATCTCGGAATTGATCCAAGCTTGGACTTTATTTCTGGATGACAAACCGTCTTCAACCGAATGGCCAGGTTCCCCAGGATGACATTCACAAAAGATTCCTTAAAAATAATTGAAGGAAGTTGTACCAAGTGAAATTTCATCAACTGAACCACCAAGTGTCTTTTACTTCAAAAAATAGATAATCATATACTGCATTCGAGGACTTCTTCAATCTCACCCTCTTTCACACGGTCGTGAAACTTCACTGAGAGAAAGATTCTGGAATGATTTGCTAAACAAAAATGGCCTTTGGAAAAGATACTAGACAAATGCTAGACTTTATACTTCAACCCTTGCGGACCTTAACATCATATACATGTTTCCCAGAATGGAAGACACATCTAGCAACATCGAAATTAAAAGGTAGGTGGTGAACCTAAAGCATGAAGCTTTAACCAACTACAATTCAAGCAACCGAGGAAATAGCTAAGCATAAGACAATGGGCAAAAACTGGTTGCTGACGATAAGAACCATAAATCTAAGATTGTGGAAGAGATCCAAGAAATGCTTCATGTCTTGAAGAAAATTCCAGAACCGATCTCTGAACATGAAGTGGTAAGAATTCATGTCTGCAATTCTGAAGAGAATACCGGGTCTGAATAGGAATCTCCGTATCTAAGTACTTGTTATGAATGCATGAAGATGCATGAGGTGCATGAGAGGATGCAAATCCATGTTCGATCATTTCCAAAGAACCCTCATGCATTTAAATATTTTATAAGTAAAAGATGAAAAAAAGAAACAGAAGGCTCGCAAGCATGGTTCCTAGGGAATGGAATGAACATGTGTGTCAAAATGATGTTAATAGATTATGTGTGCAAGAACATGGGATCAAGGTTCCATAAACATGGAAAATAATTTCACTGTCTCTAAACTAAAAGATGAATATCACCGGATCAAAGGTCCGACACCACCTTGGACACAAAAGAACCAAGTACCAAGTGGATCAGCAACTGCATGAGACAAAAAATCTCCTTATCATAAATGATAAATGCTGAACTTCCGAAATAAATGGCCGTCGCAAGGTGAGAAGTCCAGAACACAACCGAGAGAACACACATTCACCGACAATATAAAGTCACTATTAAAAACACACAGTAACTATTAGAACATGGTCACCAATAGAACTCAAGTCAACAACGTCACTAGAGTCATCAACAGAACTCTAGTCAACAACATAACCAGAGTCACCAACAGAACTCAAGTCAACAACATGACTCAAGCCAACAATAATGTCAAATCACCAATGGTACTTGTTAAAAAACATTCTCTCCCCAATCAAGGGTGAAATCTAGGTCATGGTAAGTCAAAAAGTCAACTCAGGGTCGAGGGTTCATTTGAAAGAACTACCATCGTAACACATACGTGAAAATGATAGGACCCCATTCGAACCTAGTCTGAGCATGGCTCTCATGATCGCACTAGCAAGACCTGACATCATGCAGGCGTCATGACTATCTACTCTAGTCCTATGTGTTCCTAAACATTCTCTCTTAGCCTGTGTATTTGACCTTTTACCTCAAATATCAACCCAACCCCTCAAAGAAACAACACAACAACAGTATCCAAAGTATATGAGTTAATAAAATAAAATGCAATACATGAAAGCATATAACCAGAGCATATAAACAAATAAAGAAGAAAGCAATAAACAAACAATCACACAAAGAAAAGAAAACAAACACAAGCTAGGACTAACTTGCACAAGGATGGATCATCAATAGGTCAACCTTTATCCCTAGTGAAGTCACCAGCTGAAACAACTGAAAAAATCATCGAAGATGAAACTCAATGAAGTATCCATCGAACTTTTTTTATCCCTCCGAAAGGGAAAGGTAAACATCGAGTAAATTTAAAAAATAAAATCACAGTCTTGCAACTGCAGAGATCGAGTAAGGAAGTCGGTTATGCCAGAGGAAGGTATTAGCACCCCACAGGCCAGTGGTACTCCACAGGATCCACTTGTGTTTTTTCTATTATAAGGGTGTGTAAAATCTATGTCTAGAACTTAAGAGCCAAAAAAAAGGGAAATGCAAAGAGGAAATGCATGCAAAATAAAAAACACGAGGAAAAGAAGGAAAGATTACAAAGTTCACTCGACCGAGTTCCGTGACCAGATGCCTACATATCTCTTTTTAGGAATCAGAGCATCGTAGTTCGGCTCAAAAGGTTCCATTGGTTGCAATGTTTTTTATGAACAATGCTAGCGAAACATGTCCTTTTTGAAAAGGTTTTAAAAGAAAAAGAAATTCCAAAGACAAAAGAGTTTGAATTGGTTGGTGTTTTTTACCTTGAAAAAGACTTGACTAGTGTTAGAGTGTTTTTATATGTTTGAAAGAAAAAGAAGTTTTATTTTTAATGAGATGAAAAAGGGAAGAAAAAGTCTAAGGGGAGACTAGAAAAATAGTCCTAAATTTATCATGCAAAGTTGATCCTATAGTTGAGGATAAGAGAGGGAAATATCTATCTAATATTGTCATGCATGGATAAAGATCCTAAAGTTTATTTACTTCAAACTTAGAGAAGAGTGAACTAAATATCCTATGGGAAGCATACAAGAGGAGAATCTAATGAAGAAGGGAGAGGGATATCAAAACACCACACACAAAGATGACAAAACCTCAAGAAACAGGTATCAAGTATAGATGACAAAACATCTAATCATGGATGGTCAAAACATCATGCAAAGCTGAGATGATAAAACAATCATACAAAGAATGAGATGGGAAAACATCATGCATTCGCGTATCAAGATGACAATAAATCAAGTATAGAGAGATGATAAAACATCACAAAGATGACCAAAACATCATAGAGATGGTAATACATCACATAGATAATAAAACATCACAAAGATGACAAAACATCGCAAAGATGATAAAACATCACAAAGACGACCAAACGCCACAAAGATGATAAAACATCACAAAAATAATAAAACATCAAGAAGATGTCAAAACATTGAATCTCTAAGAAAGGAGAAGAATGAAAAAAAACATCAGGCAGGGATGATAAAACATCACAAAGATGATAAAACATCAGGCATGGATGACAAAACATTGCTAAGATGATAAAACATCAGGCATGGATGACAAAACATCACAAAGATGATAAAACATCTGGCATGGATGAAAAAACATAGTGAAAGGGAATGAAAAAACATCAAGAAATGGGATGATAAAATATCAGGCATGGATGACAAAATATCGCAAAGATGATAAAACATTAGAGAAGCAAACATGCAAGATAGAACACCTAATAATGTTATCAAGGATAAAAGTAGGATAGAACACATATAAAAGATAGAAAAACATAAAAATATTCAGAATAAATGTCAACACATTAACAAACGTACAAGACATGGGGCAAAGAGAATATACAAAGCATAAAAAGGGAATGGCCAAAGGAGGCAAGAAACATTGTCCAAATTAAAAAGTAAGGATCAAAAGAAGAGAGAGCATGATTTAAGAATTATGCCATGTGTGACTTGTATAGTAAGTTAACTCGAGATGAGACTCAAGAGCAACCAAGTAAGACGACGAAACTTCCTACACAAGAAAAGTCACCTAATTGATGAAAAAATCATCTAAGATGAGTAATACTTGTCTTAAATCAACGAAAATTGATAAAGCTCAAGTAAAAGTGCAATGACATCTTGTATATCATGGGGTGATGACGATACCCTCACAAATACCAGTCATGATCTTAACGACTTGAGAAATGTCAACAAGGTAACATACTCAAGTGTCATGATATTTGGCAAGATATAGTCCAGTGATGCACAAAAGCAAAGTGATTTAAATAAAAAAAAGTCAATGTTCTTAGATGTTATGGGCAGTAGCCAACATCAAGATACATCCATGGGACATGACACAAAATCTCATGAGACAAATTATTAGACAATGATGCTAAAAACAATAATTAGAAAGGAGAATATGGCTTCTTTTATATCACCATGTTGGTTAGTAAATGAGTACTCTTCCAAGGATCAAAGAAGCATGCGAAATGAGATGAAAAGAGAAGATAAAACATCAATATAAGAAGATGATAAAAAATCAAGATAAAAGATGATAAAACATCACACATATGGTAAAACATCAAGATGAAACATTAACACAACAAAAATATAGGTAGAGACCTAGATAAGAGAAGAGATGGAAAAAAATCATGTAAATGATGAATACATAATTGAAGAATTATGGAATGTGTGACTTATATTACAAATTAACTCAAGATGAAGTCAATAGTAACTAAGTAAGAAGCTGAAACTTCAGTCATAAGAAAATTCACCTAATTGATGAACAAAATCATCTAAGATGGATAATACAAGTCTTAAATCAAATGAAATTGATAAATCTCAAGTAAAAGTGCAATGACATCTTGTATATCATGGGGTGATGACGATACCTTTACAAGACATCAATCATGAACTTAAGACTCGATTAATAATAACAAGATAAGATACTCAAGTGTCATAATATATGGCAAAGTATAGTCCCTTGATGCGTAAAAGTAGTGTGATTTAAATAAATCAAAGGTCAATGTTCTTAGATGTTATAGGAAGTCTCAAACATCAATATATATACATGGGACATGGCACAAAAGCTCGTGAGACAATCACTAGACAATGATGCTCAAAACACAAGTGGCATATGGCTTCTCATATATCACCATGTTGGTTAGTAATAAACTACTTAGCCAAGGATCAAAGAAGCTGGAGAAATAATATGAAAAAGAGATGATAAAACATAATAATTAAAGATGGCAAAACATCAGCAGGAATACATAGGTAGAAACCTAAATCAATAAGAGAGGAGATAGTAAAACATCACACAATAGATGACAAAAAATCAACACATAGAATATAAGGCCTTAAGCACACACATGTTAGAATGACAAAACATCACATCTTAAAGAGAGAAGAATGATAAAAAATTAACACCTAACAATGATATCGAGGATCAAAGTAGGATAATAAATGATGACGAAACATCGTATGGAAAAACACACACCTAACAATGATATCGAAAATCAAAGTAGGATGAAAAATAAGAGATGGTAAAACATCACACCTAACAATGATATTAAGAATTAAAGTAGAATAAAATATAGGAGACATGCTTAGATAAGTAGAAGAAGAGATAACAATCGAATAATCAAACATGCCCATAAAGGTACGACTTTTAGTCATGCAGCGATGCGAGAATAAGAAATAAAGAGAGGTTTGTTTCCTCTTCAATGCACACTAGATTAGGAAACTCTATCGAACACCTCCTTGAACCTCTTCAATCAACAATCAATTAGGCATACCCGGGTTGCGTCAGTGATCGATCGCAAGATCATGGAACAAATGTCCACACGATAAAATGGAATGCTTGGTGTATGGGATTTGAATTGGGTTATGATTAAAAAGGGGTGTACTTGATTAATATCGTGAGAGTAGGTGCTCCCACCCTCAACCATGAGACCCTTTGTGAATGGAAACACTTGGTATTTGGACCAATGTTGTTGATTCAGGTTATGATTACTTAAGGGCAAAACCTTATTAATCTCGTGAGAATGGCTATGCCCGAACTAAACTATGAGACCCTTTTGGTGCGTGAAAACACTTGGTATATAGACCAAAGTGGTTGATTCGGGTTATGATTAATCAAGGACAAAACTTGAATAATCTCGTGAGAATGGCCATGCCCAAACTCAACTATGAGACCATTTAAGAAAATGCTTGGTATGTGGACCAAGGGGAGAGAAGATAGTTGCTTCAATGCATAAGATAAAAATCAAAAGCCCATATAATGTGGCTATATTCATGCTCCTAGAAAGTGGGACTTGCGTGGCGCAAGTATTCTAAATGACCAATTGGAACAACCAATCGAATAGTTGTCATTGTAAAAAAGCCCAAGACCAAACTATGAATGTGTGCGAGTGTGCATTTATAGGTGGATACCTTTTCATTGATGATGAGCCCAAGAGGAGGCCATGTGTCTTAATAGAATGGCATATGCGTAATTGAGAGAAAAAATTAAATCATACAAAGAAATAAAATTATGAGCTATTACAAACCATATGGGAATTGGGGCTACAAGTTTATGAATCAGGATGTATCGGATCAAAAGTCCGATTTAAAGTTTAAATAAACAAACAATACAACCCAAACATAATTAATTAAATAACTAATTAAAATAAATCATTTTATTTAATAAAATTAATTAACAAAATAATTAATCATATTAAATATAATTTTTTAAATCTAATTATTTATTTAAGGCAAACAAATATTTTGTATTTTTATTTAATAAAGAAAATTATTTAAACAAAATAATACAAAAAGAAAATATAAAGAAAAGGAGAAAGTGGGCCTGAAATCAGCAAATGGGGTGGTGCTGGATAGCATAAGTGTCTAGGCCCAATGATATGAGGGTCCTCCCATTCCTGTGTAAGCAGTTCCAAGGGGTTCACCATGAGGATCATGCTTCTGGAGCGTCAGATGAGGATCTAACGCTCAATAGGATGAGGATTTATGGTAGGCGAATGAATATATTGCATTAGATCCATAGCAGATATTCTGGTGCAGTAGCTTAGGGGAAGGTGCACTGTGGGTGTGCACGTCTGGATCACCTGATGGTGATCATATGGATTCAGATGAAGTTGTATTGGTAAAACCTTGAACGATGCTTGCACAAGATAAAGGCATATGTTAAATAGGGTGGGGATAATTGTCACCAATGGATTAGGAATCAAATCTCAATGTTTAAACAAAATAAAAAAAATTAAGCAATTATTAATTCATTTGTAGCACAAAACTCAATCTTCTTCTGAACTTATTTATCTTTCTCTCATCAGAAGCTCGTCGGGGAAGAAGCCTCTGCTGCACCGGAAATTTCCTGACGGTAGAGGCGATGACGGTGATGATGCGATTTATTCTGATTCTTTATTTTTTTACATCAATTGCTTCGTCTTCCTCTTCTGAGTACTAATCTCGAGCTTGACTTTGCAGGAACTGAACGATTTTGCTTAGATCTTGAAGGGGGTTTCAGAAACCCTAGCGCTCAGATTTGACTTCCTTCATTGTTTTCGGGTGAGATCTTTCTGATTCTGGCTTTGTTTGTCTTTTCTCTAGGATTTTGGGATTGCGGTTTTATTTTCTCCTTCTTCTTTTTCAATAACTGAAGGGTTTTGTGGGTATAGGAAAATGATGACAACCTTTAGGGTTAGGTTTTATTGATAGGTTGCTGCGATTTTTATTTTCTGTGATTTCTATGAATCAATGCCTTTTCTGTTTGGGATATCTGAAGGGTTTGAGGAAGATGATGATGGAATTTTAGGGTTTCTGGTTTGTTGTTGTTGCGAAACTTTTGTGATTTATGAACATTGGATCCTCCCTCGAAATTCGTGCAATGATTGGTTTTATGCTGATGAGAAATTAAGGTTTTCACTGTTTCAGTTCAATGATTGATTTTGTTAACAGCCCTGTGATAAAACTCTCTCTCGGGCTCTGTGATTTTCCGATATGTTATTGTTTTTGAAAACATTGTTTACTGCAATAATTGTAATGAATGATGGGCTTACTATGCTGTTGTTTTTCTTCTCGATTTCACTGAGGTGTTTTTATTGAAATAAATTGATTTTTTTGGAACTCTATTGTGAACCAAGTTCTGGCTTTTTATTATGATTTGTAGTAGAGTGGTTTTTGGACCATGATGAAATGTACTTTTGACTTTTTCTTGAAGCAATGTTTATGAGGCTTGAGCATTGGGCTTGAATTCATGATATTCTGAATTGCTGAATTGTGCTTGGGATGTGATAATTCTGATTTTTGAATCTTTGTCTCTTCTCAATTTGTCTTTTGTGAACAATCTTTATTTGTGATTTTCACTAGACGAATTTATTCTTGTTGGCCTATGATTAAACCCATAATCTGATTATGTTCACATAACACGGGGCTTTGTATTTCTTTGAACATGATTTTAGAACACCACCCCTATATTCTAATTCCTCACTCGAACCCTCAAGATGAAATTGAAGAGAAAATTTCTTGAAACTTCTTGAAACTTCTTGAAACTTTTCTTTGTTTATCATTCAAGTTTTGATTATTTTACTAAACATTTCATTCAATGTTCTTATTTCATGAATGAACAACAAAAAATGACGAGTAATGGAGCAAGTTGATGAAGAGGATGAAAGAGATGGAAGAAACTTGAAGCGCTCAAAGGGCCTTTAAGATAAAGAGGACATCTTTGTAGTTTTTAGAATAAACTCTTGTGTAAACTTGATTAAAAACTTTTGTAAGCCTAGAATTCTGATGAAATTGAACTTGGACCTCTTGAATGAAAACTGTAACTTGACTTGTAAGTGTTGAAAATATGAATTCTTGTCATTTTCAAAATTGAGAACCAAAGTCATGAGAATTATGAGTATTCCTTGTAATTCGAGATTGAGAATGTCATAGAATTTGGATACCCTGGTGATTGCATTAATGATGAGTCTTGAAAGTTAATTTTATGAAAACTTGAAGTCTTTCTTTGTAATAGAGATTGGTATCAATAATTTATACTCATGCTAAGATTAAATTTTTCTCCATGTATATCCTTAATCTTGAATGAATTTTGAAAGAAATCAATATGAGGTAGTGAACTTGAAATGCTTGGATAAAAACCATGAAACTTGTAATTTTTGAATGCAACTTGTAATGAGTTAAATTTGATTCTTGGTGTCAAAGAGAAGTCACCATGATAATGTGACTTAACATAGGCATAAAAACTAATACATTCTCTTGTAACGTTTGATATACAAATATTAAACCAAGCAAACTTTCCCTTGAATGAATACAACGAATCCCAAATCAATTCACATTCCAATATAAACCAAAACTTGTATGTCAAGCAACAAGTACTAAAAGGAATGAAGCCTTTAGCACAAATAAGCTTTAAAAACAATACGTTATGGCTCACACTTTGTATCTCAAGCAAACAAAATCCTAACAAGGAGAAGCAATTCCTCTTGAGGAGAAAAGATCCATGATAGGTGGCCATATCACAACCCTTATTTTGGAACATAATGAAGAATATTTTGAATAATGAAGTCCCATATGATAATGAGATGATATTACTTCCTCAATTCTATTCACACAAGCTTCAAATACTTCAACTGACCCACACCCTAATCTCAAGAGAAAATCAGAAGAACAAATGATTCACCTCACTACTTTCCCAATATCTAATTCTCTGATAAATCAACGATTCAACTTGAGATGTCATGAGGATAGAAAAGCCCCGATAATCTGAATGATAAAAAATAACAAGGACATGAAAGCCATGTTGGACTGATTGTCAACATAATCATTTTACACAGCTTCAGGAAGAACCATGAAGATAAGACTACCATGACCCCATCTCAAATGCATGAATATGTATGATGAAACATAAGTCATATAAGGTAAAATGAAGAGGGAAAATTTTTGGGTGCAACAATATCACATTGTCTTCCCTAGAAAAGTTTGTATGATATTCCCCGGTGAAGCCCTGAGGAAGGAGTTATATCCCTGCAACTGTATTGGTTTTTTTCTATCAGATTATGCTTTGATTATTATTTTCAAACCATGTTTCTACCCAGTTGATTTAAGTCATGAAATAGGAGTTTGTTTCCTCAGATGGCGCTTACTCTCTTATGGAATCTTTATACAAGTGATTTAGCCGAGTTTTGTCCTTACCCAAGATGGTTTTGTCTTGTTATCCCCTTTGCAAAATGTATGTTTTGTCAGCATATACATGATAACATTCATACACATAAACAAACATCATGCATAGCTGAATTAAAATTCATTGCTCATTTGCATTCATTAATGTTTATGTTGATATTTTATTCTCGTTGCAGATTTGTGTTATCCTCTCTCCAATAGAGTGTCAACCTTAAGAAGAAAGTTTATATACTTTAAATTTCCCTTTTGAGTTATCCCTCGTGGAAGAATTTTGCTTTAGCCTTCCTACCTTGCTCATTATTTGGATGGAAGGTGATCCCTATTTGAGCTTATTCCTCATTAGGTGTTGTCTTGGTTGACTATTTCACTCCTGTTTTTTCCTGGTTTGGATCTGTGATCCACGACAACATTGTTATTTCAATTTATGTAGGCTTTGAGCCCTGGATTGAGAATATGCATTGATTTTGCACGTGAAGACTTTATCTCCTCAACAGGAATGTATTGGAACTTCCCCAGGAAGTTAAGATTCATTTCCCAACAGTGTTATCGTAATCCTATCTGTTAACAGCAAGAAGCAGGTCTATTTATTTGAGCAACATGTTCATACCAAGTAAGTCTGTTAATTCCAGAAAGATGTTTACTGTGATGGATGGTAGTCTCACAATCCTCACTTTTACTAGGCATTTCAAATTTACAAAACCCTGCGTTTGGGCCTGAATTCAACATCTGAATTTAGGGCCCTACTACCTATACCCCCTGTTTTTCTAGCCCAACACATTTTTTACACCCCCCTGTGTTTTTTAATTTATTTTATTATTTTTTATTTTTTTATTATCATTTATAAATTTTAATATATTTATTATTATTATCAAATCAATATTTAGTTTCTAAACTCATCCAAATAATCATTTATTCTATTGAAATTATTTTTAATCATGCATTAATAAGATGTTTTTATAATTAATACGTTAAATAATACTTAACCAACACTAAACTCTTTTTCTTAATAAATTGAACTCTAAATCAATTTTCAAAAAGTATTACGAAAATATTTTTGTCGACTGTGCAATTCGTATAATAACTTTGTTATTCACACACCCAGACTAAGTACAAGGGAAAATCAAGCATCTTCGTAATCCATAAAAAACACCAACCAACTGCGAACTACGAATTCGTACTAAAATCATGGCGAGTTCACATAGTAAAATACTAAAACCCTATTTCTTAAATATTGTGTTTCTAAACCCTAGTAACCTTGTGAACAAGGTAGATAAGGGGTGCCTAACACCTTCCCTTCATCTAAGAACGAGTCTAATAACTTAGAATCTCTGTCCAAATTAAGGTTAAACTTTATATTCCCTTCCCTAGGATAAAAATTAAGGGTGGAAACTCTCGATTTCAAACGGGTTACAACAACTGGAGACTTTACCCTAGGGTTTTAGAAGCCTCTCCTTTGGATTTAGGGTTCAAATAAGGTTTTATATTTTTGTGTTTTCTATATTTGCTTATTGTATTTATTTGGTTTATTTATTTATTATTATTTTTATCATTATCATATTGTGGCGGGATTTTAATTTTATTTCAAAAAAGTTATTTTCAAAAACCCTTAGAAAGAAGGTCCGTCTATATGCCAAAGGGATACATCAACCCTATGAGTTTATGTGACGACATCACCTAGAGTCGATGGAATTCCGCAAAAGGAATACGTCTCAAGAGACATCCTCTTGGGGTGTAGACTTTGGAATGAAACCTATGACTCTTTGTATAACCCTTAAACCAAAATCTCATGATGAGACCTTTCATGACCTAGAGACGAAAGTTTTGGTCTACAAAGAGGTCTAATTAAGGGACGCCCTTGAGTCTTTCCGAAGGCAACCAAAGTGGGAGTAACCTAGAGGTATATATGTGCAATTGTATTATGTTTCAGTTATTTTTGTCTTTTTTGTTAGGTTTGCTAGCGTTTGATTTTAGTATTTTCCATGTAATCCTATTAATCATACATCTAGCAGTTAATATGAAAAACAGTAAAAATGCAGAAAGTAAGGGTCCTACGCTATTACAACCAAATCAAAAGACAATAAAAATATAAAAAACAAAGAACAAAATAAAGAAGAGAAATGAATTCTTTGATCCAGGCCATGGGCTCCTTCGATTCACCCTTCTTTTGCCGTCTTTCGATTGGGCTTGAGAATTGACGTGAGCAAGCTACAATTTGCACCTTTTCCTGCCTCCTTCGACTGAGTTTGGGAATGGTATTGGCAACCTTCGATTGCAGCCTTCTCTTCTTCTTTCCATTGAGCCAGGGACTGGGCATGAGTGACCTTCAACTACAAACTCCTCTGCTTCTTTCGATTTATACTATGAAGTAACATGGACCTGTAGAGTAGCATAAGTGTATCTCCTTCATTCCCACTATTTTTGTCTTTCGTTTGAATTTGTACAGGTTAGCTCAAACAAGAAAAGTAAATAAGCCAAGAGGGAAGAAACGAAGAACATAACTAAGAGGCTATCTACATATTATGCTGAAATGAAAAGTAAGTAACATGCTATTTACATGCCATGCTGAAACGAAAGATGCAAGGTCAAAGGCACTTACCTTGCTTGAAACTGGAACTTGTGGGGGGGGGGGGGGGGTGACTAGAGTTGCTGGATGCTCTTGGATTCAAAAGGAAATAAGAAAGTTTGGTATGATCTTGTGAGGCAGCGTGTGCATATGTATGTGGTCTCCTCCTTTTTTCGTCCTCCCTCTTCTAAGCTTGCTAGTATGCTTCTTATATAGAGAGGATGGAGGGGACAAGAGGACAAAGGAATAAACAACCATTAAGTTGGTGTTTTAAGGCCATAAATATCACTTTGAATACTTTTCCAAATACATGGCTTCTTGTATCTTTCTATGAACCTGGACACCTTTGACTTTCGAATACCTTCAGTCCCTGCCCTTCGATTGGACCTCTTGTGTATCCTTCGAACGGGTCTTTTGAATGTTTCTTTGAATGGACTTTTTGTGAACCCTTCAAATGGGTCTTTTTAATATTTCTTCGAATGGACCTTTTGTGTAACCTTCGAATGGGCCTTTTGTTTCCTCCTTCGAATGGACTTTTTAAGTGTCTTTCGAATAGTCCATTTGTATGCATTTTTCCCTCTTCGAATGGGCCACCAAGGTGTGTCCTTCGAATGGCTCAAGTCTCATCATTGGGGCCTCTTCGATTAAGCTCCTACTCAGCTAGACTCTTCCCAGGCTAATCAGATCTTCCTTCCGTATGAATGCTTGTGCAGGAAACTAGAGTATGGCAATATATGGGATTTTGGGCTAGCCAACATCTTTGCATATTTCTCTTTCATTTTGGCCAACTAGATCTAATCTTTGACCAATTCCTTTCTTTCAGACAACACTAAGTGTCCTTCGAATGTGCCTTTAAATTTCTTCTTCGAATGGATCATTTACGTGTGCTTAGAATGGCTTTAGATTGGACCCATCTAATTACTTTAACTGTTTAATTTAGATACCCTCAAGTGATAACTTAATTCTGTAAATCGAAGCCTCCTTCGTCACTTCCTTAGAATACCATTTCACAAGAAGCCTGGGCCTGGCCACATGTAGGACCAAGACTCATCATAAGATAAACTCGCATTATGGGTGTCTTTCGAATGCCCAGAAATACGTGTCCTTCGAATGGGATTTTCGAGTGCTCTTTCAAAGGGGTCATATTGTGTGTCATAGTGCAGAAACTGTGTTAAGGGGTCTTGGCCTTGAGGGCAAGCACAGAGGAAGTCTTTATCTTATGCATTGAAGGCAATCATAGAAGAAACCTTTGCCTTTGTGAATTCAAGACAAATCTGAGGAAGCCCCTGCCTTGTGGATTGAAGGTCAGTTGGGGGAAGCTTTTGATTTAGCGCACCCAAGGCAAGCATGCAGAGGCCTTTGCCTAGTGAGTCAAAGGTTGCATGTAGAGGCCGCTGCTGGTGAATCGAAAGGGACTTGTAAGGGGTTATTACCTTGTGAGTTGAAGATAAGCCTGAAGTAGCTAATGCACAGTCGAAGCCTTGTAATTTGAACGTGATTGAAGGGGAACCCAACGCCCATTCGAAACTTGTGAATCAGACCTGCATCGAAGAGTTCCAAATGCCTAATCGAAGACTTTGAAACCAAGCTTGTTCGAAGGATCTAGATTCCCAATCGAAGCTTGTCGAGATGCCAATCCAAAGACACCTTGTTCATCTTAAAAAATTTTATTTTTATTTAATCAAGTGTTTGTGACCACCCATATAAGAAAAGATCTTGGAAAACATGAGAGGGCAAATTTTGGGGTACAACAATGGAATGTTTGGTTACTATCCTTAGGAGTAGAGACCTTGACCTACCTTGAGACACTTGTGGCTTCTATTGTTATTTTGTTTAGAGTTCTTGGGGTTCACCCCAAGGCATTGGGTTGTTTGTTTTCTTTGTGTGTAGGTTATTCTGATTATGTGCTTTGTCAATGATTGGGAATTCATCTGTATACATCTGTTACTCCGCCTAATTTTTGTGAATATTTAACGCTTTTGAAGCTTGGTTTTCTTAAGAGGTTTATTATCCTTGCTTGTTTGGTTTCAATCCAAAGGATGGGAATTCTACATTGACTTATTGTGTCAAGTGTTGGCTTCTTGTTAGTTAGATGGCTCTTTTCCATATTTTTTACCTTATGCTTTAGGGTAGCCTCTTCATCTCCTCCCATCTTCTTTAATTTAAAAAATCTTCTCCCTCGTTTCGAAAACTCTTCTTGTTTTCTAATTTGAGCCGCTTTCACAATAAACTTGGACTTAGGTCCATGCATTTTAAAAAATATTTGCTTAATCGTATTTTAATCAACTTAATAATATTTTGACATTTTCTGTGAGAATACTAAAAGTCAACCAATCTCATTCAAACCATTTTTTCACTTTGAGCGAAGTTTTGTTGATTTTGAAATCCAAACTATATCCTCCACTTTGAGATGACACAAATTCTACTTTCTCATAATCTTGGGTAGTAAGTATGTTTTCCACTCGGATATGACGATGATGTCTTGTCTCTTAAAATTAACCAACACACATGTGTTTTAAATTTTTTAAAGGTGAACTACGAGTACCCTGATTCCCTATTGCACGGAAGGTGGTACATAGGCACTAAAGGTTTGCAACTGCGGCGGGTGCAAAAATTGTAAAAAAAACATTTCTTTTCTCATCTACACCATCTATTTTTATACAACGTTTATAGCCAAAAATACACTGATTTTCAAAGAGGTTCCTGCGAAGTACCATAGATGTTTAGGGTGATGATACCTTCCCTTTTCATAACCAACCACCTAACTTAAATTCTCTCCCTCTCTTTTGGGTTTTTCACTCTTTTTCCATTTCTCTGGAAACAATAAAGCACGGTGGCGATTTTTATTTGATTTGTGCGAGTCAAGTAAATCCAATGGCTTAGTATCAACATTTCTACCGCTACAGAAAACAAATGGCGACTTCACTGGGGAAAGATTAACCAATTGCTGGTCCATATCTAAGTAGGTAGAGCCTAGCTTTGTTTATTTGTGAATGTGCTATTATTGTTTATATGTTATATGTGTATATATGTTTGTCCGGATTTTCCTGGTTTTCAGGGTGCTTGGTGATTTCTCATAAGTCCTATACCCATACTTGGGAAAACTTAAGATAGGACGGGCGGTATAGTCATGTTAACTTTGAGGGAGTAATAAAGGAGACATGAGATCGCCTACTCAATGGAGGCCCTTTTCACTGTAGTGTCGTTTACCGAGTAATCGCGAAGACGTGCTGCTTTCGACCTGGGAGCCTGATGAAACTGAAGACTGTAGAACCTTTAACCTATCTTGGCCTTTTAGGTGTATTGTGGAAACTATGACAGAGTAATCTGGAAATGGTCGTCACGCGATACTACACTCAAACGAGTTTTTCCTGAGAATATTACTAATTACCGAGTCAATCAAGATGATGGTAATACCCGAAGGAAGGATGTAGACTTTGGGAACCTCTTAGAACCTTGTTAGGCATGTGATATACTTTTAGACTATACCTTGTGGGTAGTACCTTTAACCTCATGCTCGTGACATCGAACCTATGAACCCCCATGTTTGTGATCTTGTGTGTGATTGTTACATCATGCATTCATGCACCCATGAGCATCCTTTAAAACATTTTGGTTCAAGAGACCTAAAGTTGACTTTTTGCGAATATCTCAGGTACTTTTGATCATAGATTCTGGAGAAAGAAAAACTTGGAAGTACAATTTCAAGAATCCCAAGATAGATGATTTGATGAGTCTAATTCCCAAGATTGAGAGTTCAACAGATTTTCAAAAGAAGTATGGATCCATTGTGTCTCTCATAAAGCTCAGGATGAAAGAGGGTATTATCTGGACTTTGGTCTAGTTCTATGATCCGATGTATATATGTTTCACTTTCCCTGATTATCAGTTAATGCCTACATTGGAGGAGTTTTCTTATCTACTGGGTTTACTTATCACCGATCGTGTTCCTTTCACCGGTTTGGAGAGGGAGCCCATGTCTCATGAGTTATTTGCTATGGTTCATTTGGGGAAGTCTGAGATTGAGGCCCATATGACTACCAAAGGAGGAATTAGAGGATTACCCGCACAATTTTTATTGGAGAAAGCTCGCTACTTTGCTAGGATAAAGAGTACAGTTGCTTTTGAAGCCATCTTTTCTCTGCTTGCCTATGGGCTATTCTTATTTCAGAACGTTGACAACTTTGTGGATATCAATGCCATCAGGATCTTTTTGATTGGAAATCCAGTCCCTATGTTATTAGGAGATGCCTGCTACTTCATTCATCTTCGGGATTCTTATCATAGAGGGATGATCGTCTGTTGCACACCTTTGTTGTATCAGTCGTTTATTTCTCACTTACCTCGATCTGATGCTTTTTGGGATGTTAAGAAGGAACCTCGTTGGAATCCAATGATTATGGCCCTCGCTCATTCAGATATTGTTTGGAATCATCAGGTTTACCATGACGTTGAAATATTCGATAGTTGTGGTAGTTTCCCCAATGTACCTATTCTTGGTACAAAGGGAGGAATTAACTACAATCCCGTTCTTGCACGATGTCAGCTTGGATATTCAATGAGAGATAAGCCAAATAGTATTCATCTGAGTTGTTTCTTTCTCAAAGAGGGAGAAGATCATAAGGAAGATAAGGAGGAGATTGCAAAGGCTTGGTGCCATGTTCACAGGAAGAGTAGAAAATACATGGGACCTAGAGGAGCTGTTTCTTTGGAACCTTATCTCCGATGGGTACATGCAAGGGTAATTCATTTGAATATGTCGTATTCCTGTGAAGCACCTATGCCTGATATGTTTATGAAGACCACTCCTCCCATTTTATATGATGTGGAAGAGATTCAACTTTCCCTAATCAGAATGTAGTAGGAGAAGGAGGCCTGGAAGAATAAGTGTCATACTTTAGAGATGTCCTACCAAGCGGACTTGAAGGAGAAGGATGACCTAATTGAGATTCTTGAGAGTTGTTCTGTAGAGATGATGGAAAAGCAAGAGGATTTATTTCCTCTCGAGCTCAATCAGGGTTTAGTCATTCACTTCCCGACTCTGGTGATTGGAATGTGGTTGCCGACAAGTATGTAGAAGAGAACAAACAATTGAAGGCTCAGATTGCAAGACTCATGGGAAAACGTCAGTGTGTGGACTTATTTTCATAGCTTTGCTTTCTTAAGATTTTAGATTCAATCTCATGTTGTACTTGGTATTGTTGAAACTTGTACTAAAAAGTTTTAATTCATTTTGAAGTTATTATAATAAGATTTTTTAGTATTTCAAAATGTGTTAGTACTTTAATATTTGCAAAATTTTCTATAATTCTTCGAGTCCCTTGAAAATAATAATAAAATAAATCATGTGCATCACATATCATGTATCATCTTGTACATATTTCTTGCATTTTTGTTTATACTTAGGTGTCTTATTGAATTTCTCTACTTCGTTCAGCAAGTTGTCTCACCGGTTCAATACTCGAGCTAATTCCAAGAAGAAAATGGAGAATCTTTAACAAGAGAATCACGAGTTGTGCGATGAAGTTACTACTTTGAAGGACGGTATGGCCAATCTGGCTGCTTTGATGGAACCTTTGGTGGCTGCTCAGAATCAGCCACCACCTGCTCAGCCTCAAAAAAACAACAAATGCTTCTGAAGGTCCATCAGTTCCCGTTTCTGTTACCCCAGTTATTGTTGCTCAGAACCGTATGCCTCAGGGTTACCCGTGGGGAATGCCTGGAGTGGAAGTTTGGTTTTCTATGACCGTTTGGATGACTTTCAAGACCAATTCAATGAAATGCAGAAGGAAATGAAGACCCTTCGAGGAAAAGAATTATTTGGACAAAATGTCAGTGAGCTCTGCCTAGTTTCCAATGTAAAGGTGTCAGCCATGTTTAAAGTATCGGAATTTGAGAGGTACAAGGGTAACTCTTGCCCTTGTTACCACCTTGTGATGTATATTAGGTAAATGTCTACCAAAAACTGATGATCAGCGTTTGGTCATTCATTTCTTCCAAGATAGTTTAACTGGTGTTGCTCTGAAGTGGTATATGAGTCTGGACAGTAGTAGTATACGCACCTTCAATGATCTAGGGGAAGCCTTCATCAAACTATATAAGTATAATATGTTCATGGCACCTGATCGTGACCTGTAGATGGAAATGGCTTAGAGAGACAAGGAGTCGTTCAAAGAATATGCGTAGAGATGATGCGAGATAGCTGCCCAGGTGTTTACACCTATGGGAGAACAAGAAATGATGAAGGTCTTCCTGAAAAACCTTCGATCATTTTATTATGAAAGGATGGTCGCCAATGCGCCAAGTGATTTGATCGAAATGGTAAGCATGTGTGTTCGTTTGGAAGAGACTGTCAGAGAAAAGCGCTTGACAAAAGATGAAGGGACAAAGAAGTCTTCATACGGGTTCTCTCGAAAGAAAGAAAGTGAAACGAATGTTGTCATTAGAGAAAGGAATATTAGACCAACTAGAAGGCATCAATGGTACCAGCAATAGGTTGCTTCTGTAACTCTAGCCGCCATTGTAGCTTTAACCACTATTTCCTATCAGAGACCATCTTCTCAAGGGAATCAAGGGCAAAGTCAGAAGAGAGAAGCTTTTGAATCTATTCCAATGATCTATGCAGAGTTACTTTCGGCTTTGATTCAGAAGAACTTGGTTCAGACCAGGCCACCCCTGCTATACCATCACCTTTACCTTGGTATTATAAGGCAGACCATACATGTGCTTTTCATCAGGGAGCACCAGAGCATAATATTGAGAATTGTTATCCTTTGAAATCAGAAGTACAAAAGATGGTAAGATCTGGCCTCCTATCCTTTAAAATGTTGACCTTAACATGAAAGATAATCCATTTCCAAAACAGGGAGGAGTAAATGTTGTAAACATGGTTGATGGTTGTCCAGGGGACTTTCGGATTTTTGATATCAACCTTGTCATAGGGGATTTAGTGAAGATGCATGTTGACCTATGCGAGTTCAGTTACTACAAGTATGACCATGCTGGTTGTAGTATTTGCAGTACCGATATCCAGGGATGTGATAAGATAAAAGCGGATCTTCAGGAAATGATGGACGAAGGCCTCATTCATATAATAATTCCAAGGGAAAAGTACGAAGAGGATGTGAATATGGTCTTTGGATATCCTGGAGAATTCTGGATTTTTGACGTGGATCATATGAATGGTGATTAGGTGCAGTTGCATGCTACCTTCTGTCACGTGGATGGTCAAGAAGAACACCATTATGGGTCTTGTCGGATTTGCTGCAGAGATTCTCGTGGTTGTTCCATAGTGAGAAAGGGTTTTCATTTGTTATTGGACAATGGTACTATCAAGATTTTAGAAAATAGAGATGATTATTGTGGAACTAACGTGATTGAAGATTGCTCGATCGAAACTATGTCAGATGATGCTTATGCTTCTACAGATGAATTATTTGCTACTGATAAAAATGCGCTCTCCAGCAATGATTTTGTGATGTCTAAGTATTCTGAAGAAGGGGTGAATGTTATTGTGCCTTATTTTGGTGTTCTCGCCCCTATAGAGATTGAGTATCATAGCAAGCCATTTGTTTATCCAGTGGTGATTTAATTTCCAGGTCCTGTTCCTTATGAATTAGACAAATCCATATCGTATAAATACAATGCTACAATCGTAGAGGATGGTGTGGAAATTCCCATCCAACCTTTGTCTGATGTCAAGAATATTGCTGAAGCTAGCCGAGTGACCCGTAGTGGCTGTGTTTTTGCACCTATCATTCAAGGGAATGTTAATGCTGATAAGAAGGTTGTTGAAAGTACTAAAGCTAAGAAAGCAGTGGGGGAATCTAGTGGTACTACTCTGGAAAAAGATGTGGATGATATATTAAAGATTATCAAGATGAGTGACTACAGAATCGTAGATCAATTGTTGCAGACTCCATCAAAGATATTTATTCTAGCTTTAATAATGAACTCTTCTGCCCACATGGAATATTTGATGAGAGTATTGGATCAAGCTTTCATGGAAAGTGATATGCCTTTAGACCATTTCAGTTGTGTTGTTGGGATTATTACCTCCTGTAATAACTTAAGTTTCTGTGATAATGAGTTTCTCGATGAAGGAAGGAATCATAATCTGGCTCTCCATATCTCCATGAAATACAAGAATGATTCATTGTCCAATTTGTTGATTAATAATGGGTCCGCTTTAAATGTCATAGAAAGGAGAATACTTATGAAGCTGAAGTACAAAGGAACTCCCATGCGCCAGAGTGGCATAATTGTGAAAGCTATTAATGGATAAAGGAAGTCTATCATCGGGGAAGTATATTTGCCTATTCACATAGGCCCACACTTATTTCAGAATACTTCCCAGGTTATAGATATTGTGCCCGCTTACAGCTGTTTATTGGGACGACCTTGGATACACGAGACAAGGGCTGTTACTTAAACTTTGTACCAGAAGCTGAAGTTTGTGCGTGAAGGAAATGTGGTTATCATAAATGGAGAACATACATTGTTAATATCTCATTTATCCTCTTTCAGTGTTGTGGAAGCGGATGAAGCTTCTGTTGGAACTCCATTCCAAGCTTTACCTATTGTTAATGTGAGGAAAAATGAGAATTATATGGCTTCATTTAAGGACACTCAGCAGATAGTGCGTAATGGCCCTAGTAAAGTATAGGGGAAGATTGTGGATCCACCTGTGAATAAGACTAGAGTTGGTTTGGGATTCTCTGTGAAGAATGGTAAAGGTGAGAATTTGAAGCTGAAGTCTACTTTGGACAAATATCAAGACATCTTTCGCAGTAGAGGTTACCTTCACCCAACTATTCCTAGGGTTAATGCTATTCTGGAAGGTGAATCAAAGAAAGAGATGCTGAACTACGTGACTCCTGGTGTCAGAGTCAAAAATTTAATTACCATTGATGTTTCCTATTGCATTCATATTTTAAAGTAATTTGTTTTTTGCTAATCTTTTCAAAAATATTTTACTCTACCCAAGGTGAAAGTATTGATATTGTATGGGAATATTTGTTGCTTTGATCTTTAAAATCAATAATAAAAGTTGTCTTTGATTCCCAAATCGTGTCTTTATTTTCTTATTTTTCTTGGAAAATGGTAATCAGAAAAAACCTTTCAAAATAAATAATAGTTGTAAATAAATCTACATAATCACTTGTTATATGTGTCAGTTTCTAAAAGCAATCATAAATCATATGCGCAGATTAATTGAAAAACATGTTGAAAACAATGACCCTACACCCTCTCCCAACTTTGAATATCCTGCGTATATGGACAAAGAAGAAGAATATGATGAAATCCCTGAAGAGGTTTCATGGTTGCTTGAGCACGAGGAAAGAACTATTCAGCCATATAAAGATCCGTTAGAGACAATCAATTTGGGTTCAGAGGAAGATCCAAAAGATGTCAAGATCGGAGCATTGCTGCATCCCGATATGAAGAGCGGGTTGATTGAATTATTGAAAGAATATGTGCACATATTTTCTTGTTCATACCAAGACATGTCGGGGTTGGATACTGGTATTGTGGAACATCATTTGCCTCTAAAGCTAGAATGCCCCCCAATCAAGCAGAAATTACGAGGAACTCACTTTGATATGGCAGTGAAAATTAAAGAAGAGGTTTTAAAACAGATTAATGATGGTTTTCTTGTGACATTAGTGTACCCTCAGTGGATTGCCAATATTTTCCCAGTACTAAAGAAATACGAAAAAGTTCGCATGTGAGTGGATTATAGAGATTTAGACAAAGCTAGTCCAAAAGATGATTTTCCATTGCCACATATTTATATGTTGGTTTATAATACAACAAAATTCAAAGAATTCTCGTTCATGGATGGAATTTCCGGATATAATCAAATCAGAGTGGCTCTTGAGGACATGGAAAAAAACAACGTTTATCACACCCTGGGGAACATTCTATAACAGAGTGATGCCTTTCAAATTGAAGAACGCTGGTGTAATGTACCAGAGGGCTGTGAAAACCCTATTCCATGATCTGATGCACAAGGAAATTGAGGTATATGTTGATGATATGATTCCCAAATCCCAGACTGAAGAAGGGCATATAGAAGATTTATTGAAATTGTTCCAGCGTTTGAGGAAGTATCATCTCCTCTTGAATCCAAATAAGTGCATCTTTGGTGTCCGATTAGGGAAATGTTAGGTTTCATTGTCAGCCAAAAAGGGATTGAAGTTGACCCTGATAAAGTCAAAGCAATTCAATAAGTGTCAGCGCCAAGAACTGAAAAGTAAGTTAGAGGCTTCATCGGGCGTTTGAATTACATTTCCAGATTTATTTCCTATATGACTACAACGTGTGAACCGATCTTTAAATTGTTAAAGAAATATCAAGGTTGTGTATGGACAGATGATTTCCAAAGGGCATTTGAAAGTATTAAAGACTATCTGCTTAAACCTCCTATATTGCTCCCGCTGTTGAAGGAAGACCGTTGATCATGTATCTGACAGTGTTAGATAATTCTATGGGATTTATTTTAGGACAACAAAATGAAATAGGGAAGAAGGAATATGCCATTTATTATCTCAGCAAGAAGTTTAATGACTGGGAGTCATGGTATTTTATGCTAGAAAAGAAATTTTGTGCTCTGGCTAGGGCGGAAAAACAATTGCAGCAGTATACGTTGAATCACACTACTTGGTTGATTTCCAAAATGGATCCAATTAAGTATATTTTTGAAAAGCCTGATCGGGACTTTATAAGTCTGTCAGGATACTAACTACAAGTATACAGTTCAGTCATTCTAGTTTTAAAAGATTATCGAACCCACAGAGACTGAGGATCAATCACATACAATCTAGTGCTACAGTTTGTCTAACTAAGCGATGAATATTCGATTTTTGGGGGAAACAGTTTAATTAAGAATAATAGTACTAATTATACCGGTATGTGATAATCGGACTTAGGGAATTCGATGAATCGCTTGGCCTATATAGTATTTCGGTAAAAGCTAATTGTTTAAAAACCTGAGACATACACTCTCGTGTTTATGAAATAAGTCATGCTACTAAACCTAGTGGATGCACTTTAAATTTAATAACACTTTTTGAAAACAATTTGAATTTAATTAATTTATTAAAACACTCTCGTGTATTTAAAAATCAATGCTTCGTTACCACTATCTGGGTTGAACCCCAGCTCTCGCATGCAGGTTCTTGCCTTAATTAATTTCCCACTCTCGTGGCAAAATCGTGTTAATTAACCTCTCAATCTCGTGACAAGGATAGTTAAATTAATCTTGGAAATTGGAAACCAGAAATTGTTTTATAAATATTTTTTGGCCAAGGTATCACTGAATTCTTTCGGTTCTTACGGTCACATACCGGTATTAATAATTTAGCCAGACATAATTAATTTAACAGTAATACAGTTCAAAATATAATTCATGTCAATAATTGGCATATTATAAAAACTGAATGAATAATAATTGCAATATAAAAACCTGGAATCAAAGTTGCTATGGTAATCTTGAGGTATTACAATGATCCAATCTTCGAGCTTGATTTGCAGTAAATAATTCGTGTTAATTCTTGAAAGAAGAATTAACACTCAAACTAAAAACTAAGACTTTGAATGAAAATTACAAGAAAATGAAAATAATATTCCTAAACAAGGAAAATGGAAAATAACTGCAAAATAAAATAATACTTGTTCTGAGGAAAATTCTTCGACCCTTGAACTGTGCACTGGTACACATATATATAGCATAGGAAAAATCAGTAGTTTTTGAATTCTTGATGAAGTCTTCCGTGGAGAAAATATAGGAGCACTAATAGTGGTGGCAAGAAAATAGGGGACTCAGTAGAAAAAGGGAGAACGAGTCTTCCCTTAATGCCCACGTCTAAATCCATGCATAACGTCCACCTTCACGCGCGTGACGGTCGTCACATGTGGGTGACGGTCGTCACGCGCTGAAGTAGTGCATTACGCTCGTCAGTGGTGTGTGACGAGCGTTTCTTCATGTTGGGGGGTGTTACGCCCGTCACAAGCATGTGACGACCGTCACTGTTCCAAAAATCCAAACTTTGTATTTTTTTATTCTTTTTCTCTTTGTTTATTGTCTAGACTTCTTCATGTTGTCCTTTTCCATCGGTTTGAGTCGACAAATGATATACCTGTAAAAAGACACATAATCTCGGAATAATCGGGGGTTAGACGACTTAATGAAATATAAAAATCAGTAAAAAGCATGGTAATTATACAATATGTTTTCTCGTTATCAAATTCCCCCATACTTAAACCTTTGCTTGTCCTCAAGCAAATAGTCATTCGATAGGTCGGACAAGTTTTGTCAAGCGCATAAGCATGACATACCTTGGATTTTTACAGTAGTTTCGGGAAAATCCTCGTCGGTTCGGCCAATACTTGAGTAGAACACTAAAGATACGCTAATGACACAAGCGATAAGCTTAGCCGTAGACTTCCATTTTAAACGAGCTATCCAACAGTTCCGTTATAACTCTGCCCAGAGTTCGTTGTATCTATTTCACCCGGTTTCGTTCTGGCGCAATCACATTAAGCCCTTTGTCTCAGCACGCACGTAGTGGAGTAACCGGTTAGTGACTTTGATCCTTTAGAACGGGGTCTGGTACATGAATGTGGCAGCCCTACATATGTTATCCAAATTGGAGGTTGTGGGGGATCGGGCCGTAGCACGCCCTACCGAGTTCAGAACCAGATACCTCTGAACCAACCAACACTGGATTCCTTCATTATTTGCTCAGCTCTTATATGTGCCCGTATATTTTGGTACACAGATTTTCTTTTCTTTTAGCAGCGGGATAGGAAGGATATATTTTAGAATCAGGCATCAAACACTTATATTCATCGATTATCCACGTGGTTTGTGTCAAGACGGTGCTGACTGCTAGTATAAACTACTAGGGGTTACTTCTAGAACTTGAAACTCCAGATATCGGTATAATGGTTATTGAAATGGATCGCGTAATTAGGAAGTCTACGGTGTCATAACCGTATCGATCTTGTTATGTCGTTTTCGGCTTCCTCAACTGGGATTTCGTTAAAATAGGTATGTCGGGCTAATTCGAAAATAATAAAAAAAATTCGGTATGGCAAAATAAAGCGAAGAATTTGAATCGAGACATATCGTAAGAATTTACTAGTTTATAAAAGATTGAAAGGTACCTCTCCCACACGAAATCCGACATTGTCCTCAATGTTGCGGTATATATGCGGGGAAGTACAATTACAAAAATAAACGAAAAAGAAATGAAACAGAAAAATAATAGATTACATAGAAATTAAGGAAAGACTACTGGTGACCACGTCCTCTACTCCTGGTGCGAGAGCGTCTTGTAGGAGTGGCTTCCGTGTCGGTGTCTTGGAAACCAAGGGTGGTCATATCTATCCTCAAGGAGTTAAGCTCTGACAGAGCCTCATCTAACCTCTCATTCATGTTGTTCTGCCCAGTCAAGATCTGAGTGTTTTGGGCGCACATAGACTCAAATTGCTCGGCTTGCCTCCTCTCAAGCGCCGCATTCATTTGGTTTTGCATGTGGAGTACGCGGAGGATGTCTTCAAGATTAATAGGAGGAGGTGCAGATGAGGATCCTGGAATGTCGTGGACAGGAGGAGCACTATCCAACTCTTCTTGTACTTCGTCAGCAGCGGCTGCAGGTTGGTCTTCATGGGCAGGTGCACGCTCTGCGAGAATTTCAGGATCGAACAACCAGTTTGCTCGGTTACTTGGATCGATTCGGTCCCTGTTCGGCAAAATGATATTCTGATAGACGGTGTTCCTGATTACAGGGTGGAATCTGCCGTCTTCCTACTCGTAGATGAGGTGTGCGGCTTTGCAGTGATCCAAGGTTAGCAAAGCCGGTGCCATAGAAGGCAAGGTTGCGAGAGCAGCACCTTAGTTCAGACCAATGGCAATTGAAGAAACCAGCCCTCCAAAATAAAATGGTTTTCCACCTCTAGCACAAATAGAGTGGATGTGAGCAAGTACGAACGGGGCGGCATTTATCTTTTGCCCAGAGAACGCGCAATGTAAAAAGAAGAGCTCCTTGGAGTTGAGCTTATGGTTGCTGTCGCGGGTGAAGATTGTGTTGTTAAGGATGCGATGGAAGTAGCGGATAGCCGGATTGTGAATATGGGTGGCATTGAGGTGGTCGTAAGATCCGACACGAATATTCGTTAGACTGTGCCACAAGTTGAAAGCCTCCTCACCAAAACTATCCGGTACCCGGAAATGAGCACCTTCGTCCGAACAAAATCCTAGAAGTCTCGCGATGTCGGATTGAAGCAACTCATGCTCAACGCCAAACATGAAGAATTTTTCCAGCCCCAACAGTTGGTTTGTGACACCCGGCGGAGTGAGGTAAACAAATGAACTCAAGAACTCAAGAGTAAGAGTTTCGTAGATTGGTCTTGGTTCGCGGAACAAGTTCCACAGATCCACGCTTTGCAATAATCGGCGGACACTGTCGAGTAGTCCCAAACTCCTTAGGCAGTCGATGTCAACGTACCTTGTGGGTTGGAGACCTCGACGTTGAAATTTCTGAAACTTTTCTCGTTGATTCTCTCACTGTTCGCCGATTCTGAAATTGACGGCTGGAACGTGTGGGTTATTTGCCATGGTGGAGGTAGGATTTGATTTGGGGAATATGAAAATGGGGTACTGTATGGATGGTAATTTGGTGTTGGAAGTTTAGAAATTAGAAGAAGAATGGAGTGAGTGGGTAGTTTTTCGTGTGATGTGGTAACAATGGAGGAAGGAAGTGGGTTTATGAAGGGGATGGTTGAAAGTTGGAACGGTTCCCTGTAATAGCCGTTCTGATACACTGTTTGCGTGACGGTCGTCACAAGGGTGTGACGCTCGTCATGAGGCAAAAAGGCGTGTTACGCTCGTCACAAGGGTGTGACGGTCGTAACGCGGGCAACATCATTAATAAGACGACTGTTACAGGACCGTTGGGGTGTTTATAGTTTTTATTATTTTTTTGGTTTATTTGAAATATTTTAATCAATTAGAGTTTTAAATATAAAAGTGTTTTAATAGTTAAAGTTTTGTAATACTAAATACCAGTATATAACGAAATAGAAATATTGCGTATAAACATAGACAGTAAATAAAACAGTAAACTGGAAATGAAAAGAAATGAAAATTAAAAATAAACTTTAATTGAATAAATTCATGACAAATTGTTTCAAAGTAACTAGGAATAAAATATGATAATGCTGAAATAATAATAAAAATTCCCTCCCATACTAAAACGAAACAGTGTCCCCACTGTACGTACAAAAGCGAGAGAGAAGATAATGAATAACAATGGCAACTCTAGCCACGAGGAGGCGGAAACATATGCTGATGCATGTAGTCCAACTGATCAGTCACCAAGTCCATGAAGGTTATTAAGTCCACCCTGAGAGAAGTTAGCTCGCCCCGCATGTCCGTAATTGCCTCATGTAGGGAGTCCAGGGTAACACTAGGTGGAGATGGAGTAGTCTCAGGAGCCTGGGTCGCGGTCTCAGCGGAAGTAGCCTGTTGTTCCCAAGGATCAGGGAACTCATGGTATCCTGGCGGTGTAGCAGGATCTTCATCAGCATTAGTAGTATTTGGAACCTCATAAATATCAACCGTAGATGGTGAGGAGGGCGTTGAAGCAGGATGGTGAAGGTCAAACAGCCAGTTATCTCGGTTGTGCACACTGGTGAGAGGGTCCGGAAGCTTAAACTGGTGGACGATCTGATGATTAACTAGCAGGTCAAATTGATCTGGTCCAAGGTTTCCGATCATGCTAGTGTTGAAACAAAATGCAATGTCCATCGGCTTTATTCCATAAAGCGGGGCAGATCCGAGCATAGGCCGACGGAGTCCAATTGCATTAGATAGCATGGTAACTAACCCACCCAACAAGATCGGTGCATTCGGAGTCTGGATGATACACTCCATATTAGCGAGCATATACGCTGCACCGTTCACCGGACGGCTCTGGGATGCATAATACATAATAAACAGCTCATCGTGGGATACAGACGTATCGTTCTGCTGCTTTCCAAAGATGGTGTGGGCTATGATCTTGTGGAAATACCTGATAGCCGGGTTATGGATGCATTCAGAGTAAAGATCAGACGGCTCAGGATGGTTATTACCAGCGATGCTTCCCCAGAAATAATCAAGATCAGATTCAGGCAAGAGGTTCTCCTGTGTCATACTGATAACATCGGGTCCAAAAGGGAACCCAAGCAGCTGGATAAACTCCTGTAGGTTATAAGTTTAATCCATGTTAAACATCCTGAATGTGATCAACCCACGGTTGAAGCCCATCCCATGATTTGGAATGAAACTCAGGGTGCTTAGAAACTCAAGAGTCAGCCTTTTGTAGGTACAGAACCGTCTACGGATAGGAGCAGTGTCCCAGCCAATCTGATGCAGCAAGTACATGACACTCTCACGAATGCCAAGGGAAGCCATAGCATGATCATCTGCGTAGATAGTAGGGCACATCTCCCGTTCACCCAGGTCCATAAATCGTCTTCTTTGGTGTCGGCTTCTCAATTTGACATCCATGAAGTTTGCACAATCCATAGCGCGAAATATGAAAGTAAAAGAATAACCCCCCTGAAAATATTTGATAAATGTTTGAAAAAAAGATAAATTAAGTAAGTATTTTCGGGTTAGGAAATTGCCAAAGTTAAATTAAAAAGAAAAAGAAAGATGAAAGGGAAAAATAAAAACAGAAGAAAAATAGAAAGGAGTAAGAGATGCAATCATGAAAATGTTTTAAAGATTAAGAAAAAGAAAAGAAAAATAAAAGCATGTTAAAGCAGGGAAAAAAATAATTAAAGTAAAACATGGGTTGCCTCCCACGAAGCGCCTTTATTTTATGTCGACGGCTCGACAGTTAACACCTATTCAGTTAGGTATTTGGGGTAGGCGGCTCACTTAACTGAAGATAAGCCGAGTAGTCGATATTTCCGACGTTAAAGTAGTGCTTTAGGCGCTGGCCATTAACTATGAATGGTTCGATAGAACTGCCTTTAATTTCTATCGCACCACTTGGGAAAACTCTGTTGATTTCGAACGGTCCGGACCATCTGGAACGTAATTTTCTCGGGAAAAGTTTTAGTCTAGAGTTGAATAGGAGTACGATGTCTCCTTCCTTAAAGTCTTTCCGCGAGATACGCTTATCGTGCCATTTTTTTGTTCATTCTTTATAGATTTTAGCATTTTCATAAGCGTCTAAATGCAATTCTTCTAGTTCATGGATATCTAACACTCGTTTCTCGCCAGCACTCTTATAATTTAAGTTAAGGGTTTTTATGGCCCAATAAGCTTTATGCTCTAATTCTACTGGCAAATGACAAGATTTTCCATAGACTAACTTGAACGGCGTTGTTCCGATAGGGGTTTTAAAAGTTGTCCGATATGCCCAAAGAGCATCGTTTAGCTTGGAGGACCAGTCTTTTCTGGATGTGGTTATGGTTTTCTCAAGTATTTGTTTGAACTCCCTATTTGACACTTCCACTTGTCCGCTCGTTTGAGGATGGTATGGTGTGGCTATGCGATGTTTAACGCCATATTTGGAAAGTAACTTTTCGAAGATTCTAGAGATAAAATGGGAGCCACCATCACTGATCACTAGTCTTGGTACACCGAATCGGGGGAAGATAATATTCTTGAATAGTTTTAGTACCACACGTGTATCGTTTGTGGGTGCGGCGATATCATCAATCCATTTTGATACGTAGTCGACGGCTACCAAAATAAATTTATTTCCAAAAGATGCGGGGAAAGGTCCCATGAAATCAATTCCCCATACATCGAAAACTTCTACTTCGAGGATTCCTTTTTGCGGCATTTCATCGCGTCTAGATATATTTTCTGTGCGTTGACATCTATCGCAATTCATAATTGCTACGTGGACGTCTTTCCATAAGGTAGGCCAAAAGAAACCAGCTTGAAGTATTTTTGCACATGTTTTTGACGTACTAGCGTGTCCACCATAAGGGGCAGAATGGCAATGGGAAATGACGTCGGCTATTTCATCATTGGGAACGCAGCGACGGTAGATATCATCGGCGCCTCTTTTAAAGAGTAATGGTTCATCCCAAAAGTAGTGTTTAAGGTCATGGAAAAATTTCTTCCGTTGTTGGTACGTCAAATCAGGTGGTAAAACACCGGCAGCTAAATAGTTGACAAAGTCAGCGTACCATGGTAATGTGGTGTTAGTACAAATGGCTTTTACTACTGTAGTTGTTAAAGGTTCATTATGTTGATCTAAACTGTCGGTAGGGTTTATCTCTAGCTTGGCAATAAGGCGTTCATAAGGGAAATCTTCGTTTATGGGAACATTCTCGGTTTGGATTCCATCTAATCTCGGTAAATGGTCTGCTACCACGTTTTCAGTTCCTCTCTTGTCTTTTATTTCTAAGTCAAACTCTTGTAGGAGTAAGATCCATCTGAGCAGTCGCGGTTTGGCGTCCTTCTTGCTTAGTAAGTATCGGATCGCAGCATGATCCGTATAGATAATGATTTTAGCGCCTACTACGTAGGAACGAAATTTATCCAACGCGAATACCACAGTTAAGAGTTCCTTCTCCGTAGTGGCGTAATTCATCTGTGTGGGATCGAGCGTTCTGCTTGCGTAGTAGATAGCGTGAAGCTTCTTTTCTTTGCGTTGTCCTAGGACTGCGCCTACAGCATAATCGCTCGCATCGCACATTATTTCGAATGGTAAATTCCAATCAGGAGGTTGCATAATAGGTGTTGAGATTAAGGCCTCTTTAAGTGTCTCAAATGCGTTCAAGCATTTATCGTCAAAAATAAACTCAGCCTCTTTCATTAATAATTCAGTTAGTGGCTTGGTGATTTTAGAGAAATCTTTTATGAAACGTCAGTAAAAACCCGCGTGTCCTAGAAAACTTCGTATTTCTCTAACTGTTTTGGGTGGTTGAAGGTTTTTGATAATTTCGATCTTTGCTTTGTCGACTTCAATCCCTCTGTTTGATACAATGTGACCCAACACAATTCCTTGTCTCACCATGAAGTGACATTTTTCCCAGTTGAGCACTAGGTTGACACTGACACAGAGTTTCAATACTAATTCAAGATTTGATATACATCCGTCGAAACTCTCTCCACAGACAGAGAAATCGTCCATGAATACTTCCATGATTCCATCTAAAAAATCTGCAAAAATCGTCATCATGCATCGTTGGAAAGTTGCAGGTGCATTACATAGTCCAAATGGCATTCTCCGATATGCAAAGGTACCATAGGGACATGTGAACGTGGTTTTCTCTTGATCATCAGGATGAATGGGAATTTGAAAAAATCCTGAGTATCCATCGAGGTAGCAGAAATGGGAATGTTTGGCTAAACGCTCGAGCATTTGATCAATGAATGGTAATGGGAAATGGTCTTTGCGCATAGCTTTGTTTAATTTTCTACAATCGATACACATTCTCCATCCTGTTTGAGTACGTTGTGCTACCGATTCGCCTTTTGTGTTCGTTATAACCGTAACGCCCCCTTTCTTAGGCACCACGTGAACTGGACTGACCCAGTTGCTATCTGATATTGGGTATATGATGCCTGCCTCTAGAAGTTTTTGCACTTCCTTCTTAACGACTTCACTTAGGATAGGATTTATTCGTCTTTGATGTTCTCTAGAAGTCTTACAGTCCTCCTCCAGAATAATGCGGTGCATACAGAGAGAAGGGCTTATTCCTTTTAGATCTGATATATTATAGCCTAATGCGGCTGGATATTTCCTTAACACACTAAGAAGTTTTTCGGTTTCGATCTCTCCTAATTTGGCATTGACTATAACTGGTCGTTCGAGTTCTTTATCTAAGAATTCATAACTAAGATCCTCAGGTAATGTTTTAAGTTCTATACCAGGTTTCTTATTAGTTAGGTCAAGATCGGGTGTTAAGGCTAAACATTCGCTTAGGTTGGCATCTAAGTATTCTTGTTTCCAGACTTCGTTCTTGAGGATAGTTGGTGTCTGAATTTTCAGCATCTCAGAATAGGTGTCCTCTTGGCATTCAAGTTCTTTGACACATTCATCAATGATGTCTAGGAGACAACATGAGTCATCTATAGCAGGGGCTTTAAAGAATTGGGAAAGAATGAATTCTACTTTTCTTCTCCTACCTCTAAGGTAAGTTTTCCTTTCTTAACGTCTATGATGGCTCCTGCAGTAGCTAAAAATGGTCTTCCTAGTATGATGGGAATGTTTGAATCTTCCTTGATGTCCATTATTATAAAGTCAGTCGGTATGTAAAATTTTCCTATTCGGACAAGAATGTTCTCTAGCATACCAACAAGAAATTTGACTGACCTGTCGGCTAGTTGTAGGGACATCTTGGTAGGTCTCATGTCGCCTAATTTGAGCTTCTCGCAAATAGATAAGGGCATTAGACTGACACTGGCTCCTAAATTGCATAGAGATTTGTCTATGACAGATTTTCCAATTACACATGGTATGGAGAAACTACCAGGATCTTTTAGCTTTGGAGGCATGTTATTTTGAATTATGGCGCTACATTCGGCAGTTAGCATAACGGTTTCGTTTTCAACGATTTTTTTCTTATTAGCCAATATTTCTTTTAGGAATTTAGCATATGACGGCATTTGGGTTATAGCTTCTGTAAACGGAATAGTGACGTTTAGTTATTTCAGAAGTTCTATAAATTTCTTGAATTGTCCCTCGTTCTTGGATTTTGCAAGTCTTTGGGGGTATGGAATTGGTGGTTTATATGGTGGTGGAGGCACATAAGGTTTTTCTGAAGCCTCTCTGTTCTCATTCGCGTCTTCCTCTACATTTTCATATTGATCTTTCGACTTCTCTATTTCTTTTTCAGGTTTTTGATACATGGTCGGGTTTTGGAGTCTAGGATCTACCGGTCCATCAAGGGCTGTCCCACTTTGTAATGTAATAGCATTTGCATGTCCTTTAGGATAGGGCTGTGGTTGTCCACGAAATGTACCAGCAGGTGTAGCAGAACTAGCTTGGTGTTGTGCTACTTGGGATATTTGGGTTTCTAACATTTTGTTGTGAGTTGCTAGGGCATCTACCTTGTTTGCTAATAGCTTCAATTGTTCACCGGTGTGAACGTTTTGATTGAGAAATTCTTTGTTTTGTTGGGCTTGATTAGCGATAAAATTTTCCATTAGGATTTCAAGGTTAGATTTCTTATGAATGTTAGGAACATTGACAACGGGTTTTTGATACCCTGGAGGTACAGCAGGTGCTTGGCCAGGTGCATACAAAGCGTGATTGCTCTTGTACGAGAAGTTAGGATGGTTCTTCCAGCCAGGATTATAGGTATTGGCATAAGGATTTCCTTGAGCGTAATTTACCTGATCAACTGATATTCCTGCTAAGATTTGACATTCGGTTCCAACATGACCAGGAACGCCACAAACTTCGCAGCTTGGGGTAACTGCAGCCACGGTAGCTGCAGGAGGTAAGGTCAAGCTTTCTATCTTTTTGGTAAGAGCATCTACCTTAGCATTAACTTTATCTAGGCTACTAACCTCGTACATCCCGCCTTTGGCTTGAGTTTTCTCCACAAATGTTCTTTCTCCTCCCCACTGATAGTGGTTTTGAGCCATGTTTTCAATGAGTTGGTTAGCTTCGTCATAAGGCTTGTCCATCAGTGTACCACCTGCGGCGGCATCTATAGATAGTCTTGTGTTATACAAGAGTCCATTATAAAATGTGTGGATTATCAGCCATTTTTCTAATCCGTGATGTGGGCACATTCGCATCATATCTTTGTAGCGCTCCCATGCATCGAATAGCGATTTAGTATCCTTCTTCCTAAATCCGTTGATTTGGGCTCTTAGTGCAGCGGTCTTGCTTGGGGGAAAGTATCGTGCCAAGAATACAATCTTCAGTCCTTCCCACGTAGTGACGGAATTTGATGGCAAGGATTGCAACCAAGCCCAAGCTCTATCTCTTAGTGAGAAAGGGAAAAGACGTAATCTTATCGCATCTTTACTAACACCGTTCGCTATAACTGTGTCGGCAAATTGAACGAATTTTGTAAGGTGTTCATTCGGATCCTCAGAAGGATCTCCAGAGAATTGGCGTTGTTGGATAGCTGATATCAATGACGGTTTCAACTCGAAGTCGTTTCGGTTTATTGCTGGAGCAGCAATGCTGTTATGGGGTTCTTGTTGTGATGGAGCTGCGTACTCCTTCAGTGGACGGGTCCTTTGTTCTTCGGCCATGTCTAATTCTGGATTGGTTTCGGTTTCAGAGGAAGAATTAGAATCTGTTTCAGAATCAATCTTGAATTCGGGTTTAGGTAAAGGAATAGCATGATGTAAATAGTAATCCCTGACTGCACGTCTTACGGAAAGAATGCGTTCAGGTTCGTCCGTCGATTTGTCAAGTGGTTCGCCTTGTGAGAGAGTCCTTGGCATACAAATCGACAAAGGGTGTCTGTTGCTTAGTCTAAACGCGCAACAGAAGAATCGTAATTAATTGACTACCAGTCCCCGGCAACGGCGCCAAAAACTTGATCGGGACTTTATAAGTCTGTCGGGATACTAACTGCAAGTATACAGTTCAGTCGTTCTAGTTTTAAAAGATTATCGAACCCACAGAGACTGAGGATCAATCGCATACGATCTAGTGCTACAGTTTGTCTAACTAAGCGATGAATATTCGATTTTTGGGGGAAACAGTTTAATTAAGAATAATAGTACTAATTATACCGGTATGTGATAATCAGACTTAGGGAATTCGGTGAATCGCTTGGCCTATATAGTATTTCGGTAAAAGCTAATTGTTTAAAAACCTGAGACATACACTCTCGTGTTTATGAAATAAGTCATGCTACTAAACCTAGTGGATGCACTTTAAATTTAATAACACTTTTTGAAAACAATTTGAATTTAATTAATTTATTAAAACACTCTCGTGTATTTAAAAATCAATGCTTCGTTACCACTATCTGGGTTGAACCCCAGCTCTCGCATGCAGGTTCTTGCCTTAATTAATTTCCCACTCTCGTGGCAAAATCGTGTTAATTAACCTCTCACTCTCGTGACAAGGATAGTTAAATTAATCTTAGAAATTGGAAACCAGAAATTGTTTTATAAATATTTTTTGGCCAAGGTATCACTGAATTCTTTCGGTTCTTACGGTCACATACCGGTATTAATAATTTAGCCAGACATAATTAATTTAACAGCAATACAGTTCAAAATATAATTCATGGCAATAATTGGCATATTATAAAAACTGAATGAATAATAATTGCAATATAAAAACCTGGAATCAAAGTTGCTATGGTAATCTTGAGGTATTACAATGATCCAATCTTCGAGCTTGATTTGCAGTAAATAATTCATGTTAATTCTTGAAAGAAGAATTAACACTCAAATTAAAAACTAAGACTTTGAATGAAAATTACAAGAAAATGAAAACAATATTCCAAAACAAGGAAAATGGAAAATAACTGCAAAATAAAATAATATTTGTTCTGAGGAAAATTCTTCGACCCTTGAACTGTGCACTGGTACACATATATATAGCATAGGAAAAATCAGCAGTTTTTGAATTCTTGATGAAGTCTTCCGTGGAGAAAATATAGGAGCACTAATAGTGGTGGCAAGAAAGTAGGGGACTCAGTAGAAAAAGGGAGAACGAGTCTTCCCTTAATGCACACGTCTCAATCCATGCATAACGTCCACCTTCACGCGCGTGACGGTCGTCACATGTGGGTGACGGTCGTCACGCGCTGAAGTAGTGCATTACGCTCGTCAGTGGTGTGTGACGAGCGTTTCTTCATGTTAGGGGGGTGTTACGCCCGTCACAAGCATGTGACGACCGTCACTGTTCCAAAAATCCAAACTTTGTATTTTTTTATTCTTTTTCTCTTTGTTTATTGTCTAGCCTTCTTCATGTTTTCCTTTTCCATCGGTTTGAGTCGACAAATGATATACCTGTAAAAAGACACATAATCTCGGAATAATCGGGGGTTAGACGACTTAATGAAATATAAAAATTGGTAAAAAGCATGGTAATTATACGATATGTTTTCTCGTTATCAAAGCCTACTCTTACTGGGAGAATTTCCCATTGGCAGATGTTGTTGTATGAATATGATATTGAATACCATACTCAAAAGGCTATAAAAAGCAGTGTGTTGGAGGATTATCTTGCTCACCAACCGGTTGATGATTATCAGTCTATTAAATATGATTTCCTTGATGAGGATGTTATTTTTCTGAAAGTTTAGGATTGTGATAAACTGTTGCCTGAGGAAGGTCCTGATCCTGAATCTCGTTGGGGAATGGTGTTTGATGGAGCTGCGAATGCTTATGGAAAAGGAATTGGTGTTGTGATTATCACTCCCCTCGGATCACATATCCCTTTTACTACCAGGATGGCAATTGATTGCACTAATAAGATGGCAGAGTATGAAGCTTGTATCATGGGTCTCGATGAGGCTATTGATCTTAGAATCAAAATTATATATGTAAATGGTGATTCAGCTTTGGTAATAAATAGAATTAAAAGGGAATGGGATACTCGTCACCCTAGCTTGATTCCTTAAAATGACTATGCTAGAAGATTATTACCTTTATTTATTAAAGTTAAATTCCATTATATTCCCAGAGATGAGAATAATATGGCAGATGCTTTAGCTACTTTGGCTTCTACGTATCAAGTAAATACTTGGAACTACGTGCCTCGTATCATAGTGTGATGTTTGGATAGACCTAGTCATGTGTTTGCAATAGAGGGAACGTCAGACGAAAAACCTTGGTATCATGATATCAAGCATTTTCTCCAGACTCAAGAATACCCCATTGGTGCATCGAACAAAGATAGAAAGACGTTGAGAAGGTTGGCAGGTAGCTTTTTCTTCAACGAAAATGTGCTATAGAAAAGAAATTATGACACGGTCTTGCTCAGATGCGTGGATAGACATGAAGCAGACATGTTGATGCATGAAATTGATGAAGGATCCTTTGGTACTTATGCCAATGGACATTTGATGGAAAAAAAGATGCTTAGGGAAGGTTACTATTGGCTGACAATGGAATTTGACTGTTACAAATTTGCAAAGAAGTGTCATAAATTCCAGATTTATGCTGACAAAATTCGTGTGCCTCCGACACCTTTCAATGTTATTTCTTCCCCATGGCATTTCTCTATGTCGGGTATTGACATTATTAGAGTGATTGAACCCAAGGCATCGAATGGACATCGTTTTATCCTGGTGGCAATTGACTACTTCACCAAATGTGTGGAAGCGGCTTCCTATGAAAATGTTACTAAGAAGGTGGTAGTACGTTTTATTAAGAACAATCGTATATGACAGTATGGTGTGCCCAGCAGGATTATCACCGACAACAGATCGAATCTGAATAACAAGATGATGAAAGAACTTTATGAAGAATTCACGATTTTACCTATAAATATATTAAGAAGATCATTCAGAAGATGGTTGTTACGTATAAATATTGGCACAAGATTCTCCCTTTTGCTTTACATGGGTATCATACATTTGTCCGCACTTCAACAGGGGAAACCTAGTTCTCTTATGTGTATGGTATGGAAGCAGTGCTCCCCTCGAAGTTGAGATTCCATCTTTACGTGTGATAATGGAAACCAAGTTGTCGGAGGCTGAATGGGTTCAAAACAGGTTTGACCAATTGAATTTTATTGAAGAAAAGAGAATGACGGCCTTATGTGATGGCCATTTATACCAGAAGAGAATGAAGAAAGATGTTGATAAGAAGGTCAAGCCTCGTGAATTCAGAGAAGGAGACCTTGTTCTCAAGAAGATCATGTCTTTTAACACGGTTTCTAGGGGCAAGTGGACTCCAAATTTTGAAGGCCCATATGTTGTCAAGAAAGCCTTCTCTGGCGGTGTATTTATTCTTGAAACTATGGATGGAGAAGAGTTCCAATGTCCTATGAATGCTGATGCAGTCAAGAAATACTTCGCCTAATGAAATAAAAGAACAGCTCGCTAAGTCGAAAACCCAAAAGGGAAGCTTAGGAAAAAATGAGTGTCTCTGTAGGCTGAAAACCCGAAAGGGCGGTCTAGGCAAAAATTAAAGACATAAACAAAATAGATTCTTCTCGCTAGGTTAAAAACCTGCAAGGGAAACTTAGACAAAAGTTAGGGATTTCCTGGAAAGTAACTGCATCAGACAAAACTTGATCGTTGACGCAACAATCTTCTCGGATCCTCACCACCCTTCGACCAAAGTCGTTGCTCAGGAATTCAAAGTTGTTAGGGAGAATAGTGGTCATTGTATTTCAATGTATCATTTCCAATGTATTACCATTCTCCAAACTTTGTAATCAATTATTGAGTCTTGCCATTTGCATACTACCATTCTATTAATAAATTTTGAGCTTTTAACCAATTCTTTGTAACTCTTATTTTGTTCTGCTTACAAAGACTCCATTTATTATTGATAGTAATTTTCAAAACAAAGAGATTTAATAACAAATTTTTTTTTGAAAATAATTTACAAATTACCTTTTGCTTTAGATTTTATGACTCAAGAAAAACAAAAATGGTAATTCCAAGGACGGACAAACTCCGAAATTTTGGAAGTATATTTTCCTCAAGAAGGTCCTCCTAAGTCGCTCTTGCTAATATGTGCATGATCTCTTTGTATTTCTTATATAGTTGAAGATGATATGATTGATGTTTGGTGAGGTGTTAGGTTTATGATCCTATTATCCCTAGTCTTGATATGTTTTTCTCCAGGTTGTTTATTTTGAATGCAGGTTTTGCATGGTCTTGAGCCTCTATTTTCAAATCCTCAGTAAGGTAACTAGGCAAGGGCAGTTCCCTTTCTAAGAAATGTTGAAACAATTGACAACTTTTTTGGGTTTTCTCCCACCAAGTGCTGGGTTTGATCTAAAATCCCCATAATTTTGATTTCTTGATGTATTATTTGACTTCTTAAATACCCAAGTAAAGTAGAGACAACGTGTCCCTCTGAAGGTTGTTATCCCTGTGTGGTTTCATTATTTCTCCCCAGAAGAGTTTGTGTAAACATTGATCCTGGTTTTGAAAGAATGTGTTTTGGGCTCCCCTCGATGATGTGGTGTTATCCTCCCTAACAAAGTCAGTAAGAAATTCCCAATTGATATCTCGATGATGTGGTTTTTTTCTTCCATAGTGAAGTCAATATTACCATCTCCAGTGAAAGTCTAGACGTTGAAACATTTGTTTTACCCATTAAAGTCTGTGTGATATTTCCCGGTGAATCCTGAAAGAGGATGTTATATCTCTGTATTTGTACTGTTTTGATTTGATTATATTTCAGATCGTGTTTCTTCCCAAAGGAGTTAAGAGGTGAAGTAGGACTTTGTTTCCTCAGTTGGTGCTTACTGTCTTTTGGGAATCTTCAACCTGAATGTGTTAGGCGAGGGTTGAATTTATCTAAGTTGGTTTTGTCTGGTTATTCCTAGTGTTTTATGTCTATTTTTTCCGCATATACATAATAATATTCATACATACATCATGCATAGCTGATTTAAAATTCGTTGCTCATTTGCATTTATTTTAATTTTTGTTGGCAGATTACCCTGTTTGCGGAGTTATGTTACCCTATCTCCAATAGATTGTAAACCTTAAGCAGAAAGTGTATATCCTTTCAATTTCCCCACTAAGTTATCCCTCGTGGAAGAATTTTGTTTTATCCTTCCTATTCATCTCGTTATCTGAATGGAACACGACCTCCTCTTGAGTTTATTTTTCATCAAGTGCTATCTTGGTTTACTGTTTTATTCTAGTTTATTTTTGGTTTGAATTTGTGGTCCCCGATAACATTATTATTTTGATTTTTGTAGGCTTTGAGCCCTGGTTTGAGAATGTGCATTAATTTTGCACGAGAAGACTTTACCTCCTCAGCATGAATATATTGCCATTACCAGGAAGTCATAATTCTTTTCCTAGCAACAATGTTGCATTTCCTTCTCATAACGACAAATGGCAGGTCTCTTTATTAGAGAAACCTTTTCTTCCCCAGTAAGTCTACTAGTTCCCAGAGAAGATTCATTTTGTTACTTCAATGAATGGTAGTCTCATCATTATGGAAGATAGTTCATTGTTGAGAGTTGTTATTTCAATGAATGGTAGTCTCTTCATTATGGGAGATAGTTTGTTGTTGATATTTTTTTACTCCAATGGATGGTAGTCTCGTCATTATGGGAGATAGTTCGTTTCTGATATTTGTTACTCCAATGGATGGTAGTTTCGTCATTATGGGAGATAGTTCGTTGTTGAGACTTGTTACTCCAATAGATGGTAGTTTCGTTGTTATGGGAGATAGTTTGTTGTTGAGATTTATCACCCCAATGGATGGTAGTCTCGTCATTATGGGAGATAGTTTGTTGTTGAGATTTGTTAGTCCATTGAATGGTAGTCTCGTCATTATGGGATATAGTTCATTGTTGAGATTTGTTACTCCAATGGATGGTAGTCTCGTCATTATGGGAGACAATTTGTTGTTGAGATTTTTTACTCCAATGAATGGTAGTCTCATCATTATGGGAGATATTTTGTTGTTGAGATGTGTTACTCCAATGGATGGTAGTATCTTCATTATGTGAGATAGTTTGTTGTTGAGATTTGTTTACTTCAATGGATGCTAGTCTCGTCATTATGGGAGATAGTTCGTTGTTGAGATTTGTTACTCCAATGAATGGTAATCTCGTCATTATGGGAGATAGTTTATCGTTAAGACTCACTTAGCTCTGAAGAAGTTTGTTTGTTTCCAGTCATAAGTATTGATGCAGTTCATTTGTGGTTTACCCTAGTATTGATATTTGCTGGTATTATCCTGCCATTTCTTCCCCTGTGAGTCGATGATACCGTTTGTGCTATCTTCTCAATGATGGATAGTTTCTAGTTATCGGTCGATCATTGTTATCTTTTATTTTCTCTCCTCAATATTTGAGTTGATGTTGCTTTATCTCCTCCTTGGGCTTTACCCCATTAGAGTCGAGTTATTTGTTCACCAATGATTTATTTTCCTGGTCGGGTTTTCCTTTGGTCCTTTATTTTATTTTTTGTTTCCCCAATGGTGTCTCGTGTCGCTTTTGGATCTATTTTTTTGCATGCACAATCATAAGCATTGCATGGCATCTTAGGGCCAAAAAAAGGGCTTGTTTTATATTTAAGTATCTTCAATCACGTCAACACGAAGATTTCAACCTTCGTATCTCCGGATAGAATACAATTAAAGAAGGGTAGCTGTTGTACCCCAATTGTTTCCCCTAAGATTTCTCTATCATCTCGTATCAACTCAATCATATCAAGATCACACTAGGATTTTAATTCTTCTCCTTATTTTAGTTTTGCTCATGAGGAATCACCAAGCACCTTGATATGTATATTGTTGTCATATTTTACTTGTGTTGATTAACTCATAACTAACAAATACAATGAATGTGTGCTCTAATTGATGATCCTTTAGATGAAGGCACAACACATTTAATCAGATGGATTCATAGGTGCATGGGTTTGTGTCCATGACTTATTCAACAAAAATTCATTGATATTCAAGCTTCAACATTAGGAGTACTTCTAAGAAATATAATGATGAGGTCTACTATGATTCATCGTACCTCAATTTTTCAAAGAAAGTCAAAGAATGCAAAGTTGATTGAAGTGGTTTGACCTAATTGGACAAGTTCTTGATTCATTGATCACAAGTGTATAATTCCCTCAATTCTTAATATTTCTAAATGGTTTTTGTTGCTATGGTTTCTTATTAGCATCCTCAACAACTTCTATTTACATGACAAAAGTATTTGTGCAAGAAAGTTTGTCAAAATTGAAAGGGGTTTCCAAGGCATTTTGTTGCTCTAGGAGTTAGGGTTTTGAACTTATAAGGGATATATCTTGCTCATGTTTTGGTATTTTTGAGTGATTCCAAAGACATGCTTCTCTTTAAATGGGTATCCATAAATCACTTAAATAGTTTCAATACATTTTGTGTGGAAGATGCCTAATGATTGAGAAAGATTACATGTCCTCTATATAGGCTTTCAAATTCTCTTATGTAACTTCAAAAGATCATAACTTGATCAATTTTTATCTCCTGAGCCCATTATTTTTCACAATGATATTAAGGGTTTGAACTTCAACTCATATTTTATTTGCAAAGCTTGAAAATTAGTGGAAGATGCCTTAAGAACTCAAAGGATTATAGGTCACCTCATGAATTTTCACCAATTTCACAAGGCCATAACTTTTTCAATATTTGGTATTTTTGAGTGATTAAAGTTTCACAATTCTCTTTGGGATGTCCACTTCAAGTTAGAATCATTGATCAAAGCTCAGTTTTGGAGGAAGTCGTTGTTTGAACTAAAAACATTAAAGGTCACTTTTGAAGAAAAACTTAGAATTTTTCTAAGTACAAAAAGTCAACATCTTTTTCTCAACTTTTACTCATCACAACTCCTAGATCAAGTATCCAATTGATCCCATTATTTGCGAATTGTAAAGTTTGTGAGCCTATATTTCAATTGCTTCAAGAACCATGCCCTAAAACTCCTTGAGTTGTGAATACCATTGATTCACAGTTGGTGCCTTGAAAGTGATCTTTTTTCCTCCAGGTAAGAATTTGAAATGCACAATTCAGCTTCTAATCACTAAATTATTTCGCGTTTTTACTTCTAATCATGTTTAAAAATCTTTCAGAAGATGTTAGTCCCTTGAAACACAAGTTTTGGCTGAGTTTTGAGCAAAATCTGAGTCACACTTTTCATGCTTGCAACTCCTCATGAATCCCCTCCAAACTTCATCATTCCACACGCTTGAGCATCCCATTTTCTTCCCTATAAATGGAGGGTTATATCTCACTCATTTTCTGAATATTTTGATAGCCAATTAACCCTTGTTCAGATCCCACACGAACTCTGAATTTGAATTTCTAAATTCTTGCTTTCTCACTCCAAAACACAAAAAGCTCCATTCAGTTAGCTTCATTAAACTTCTCTGAAGCTAACCATACTATTACCTTCAAGAATTGTAACCTATACTGATCTACAGAAGTCCAGTTTCAGATCCACCTTTTGCTATTTCATTCAGGTAGATTTCTTGGTCAAATCGATCCAAATAAAAGACTAATCTATTCTCTACATCCTTCTGATTCTCATGCTTTTTATAATTTGCAATTTCATTGATATTTGAGTGAGATATTCCAGAATTTCGTGCTCGCTATTATTTCTGCATTTTCTCAATTTAATCCTTGCTTAGATTATATAAATTTGGTTTGATGGTACCATTAAAATTGTCTTGAAGAGACGAATCTAATAGTACCAGTCTGGATTGCTAATTTTACAGTTTATGGAATTCGATTTGAGGTTGGCTGGAGGTTGAAGATAATGACATGTCCATCTTCAGCTGAAACAACCGGCCGAACCGTCATCCGATAATGAAATATAAATGAAGTCGCCATAGAACGTATTTTATCCCGCCGAGAGGGAAAGGTAAACATCAAGAAAACCTGAGAAAGGTGAAATCATGATCTTGCGACAGAGAGATCGGGTAAGGGATTCTGTTAGGCGAGGGGAAGGTATTAGCACCCCACACACTCGTAGTACTCTATAGTATCCACTCTTGTTTTTCTAATCTAATGGGTGTGTAAAATCTATATCTAAGGCGTAAAGCTGAAAAGGGAATGCACGCAAATAAAAATGAAAAGAAAGTGTGGGAAAAGAAAGGAATATTTACAAAGATATGCTCGATTAGGTCCCACAAAAGCCTCTTCCTACGTATCCCTTTCAAGGAATCAGAGCAGCCGTAGTTCGGCTCATATATTTTGGTTGATTTGTGTTTTTTAGTTAAGAAGACAAGAGCAAGAGTTAAGATGGCAAAACATCAGGTAAATGACAAAACATTAATAACAATGATAAAGAAACAAAAAGGGATAACAACACATCGCATGGTAACACAAACTCAGATAAAACACCAGCAAGATAGAAAAATATTAGACAAGACGATGAAACATTACACCTAACAATGATATTGAAAATCAAAGTAGGATAACAAACATGTGTGATGGAAAAACATCGGCTACAAACATGTGCGATGGCGAAACATCGGCTACAAACATGTGCCATGGCGAAACATCGACTAAGAGATAGGAAGATAATATGGCAAAGATGGTGAAACATCAATAAACCAGATGACAAACCATCACACCTAACAATGATATTGAGAATCAAAGTAGGATAACAAACATGTGCGATGGAGAAAGATCGGCTACAAACAAGTGTGATTGCAAAACATCGGCTAAAAGATAGAAAAGTATCATGGAAATGATAGCAAAAAATCAATAATCCATATGATAAAACATCATACCTAACAATGATATTGAGAATCAAAGTAGGATAACAAACATGTGCAATGGTGAAACATCGGCTACAAACTGGTGCGATGGTGAAACCTCGGCTAAAAGATATCAAAGTATCATGGAAAAGATGGCAAGACATTTCTTTGACAAGATTTAAAACAAAGCCAAAAGGCGCACAAACAAATAAGATTGGTTTGTATTTTTTACCTTGAAGAAGGATTTAAGTTTATTAGAGATATTTTATGATTTGCCAAGAAGAAGTTTTAGTTTTAAGATGCAATATGCAAAGAAAAGAAAACAACTAATGGAGACCATCCTAATCTCTAGCCCTAATGTTATCATACAATGATTGATCCTAAGGTTGAGGATGAAAGATGGAAGTTTCTATCATATGTTAGCATACATAGATTCCTATCCTAGGGTCTAACTCGAGGACTAAACCTACAAGAGCAATACTAAGGGAGTATGGTAAATACCAAACAAGTAAACAAACAAGAATTTAAACATGAGTACCAATGCACATATGTGGAATCTCCTTAAACAGGTCCTTAAATAAACCAGAGGGACTCCTGACATATATCAACAACCAAGGTCCCATCGTGCAATAGAAAGCAATAAGGAGCGGAAACAATAAAAAGTAAATAGTGCAATACCAAACGGATAACTATCCGTTGCAAATGAGCAAGAAAAATAAACCCAGAGAACTTCAATCAAGCTAGCATCAGTTAAATAAATCAAGTCAGAAATCACGCCATCAAATATATGCACTAAGGCTTCAAATATTAACATATCCCACAAGTGATGTATAGCAGTCACAATCAGATATATATCCTGAAAAAGAATGACAAATATACAAAGCACATGAATGGTGCAAACACGAGCAATTATGTTTCACAAATAAAGTGGAACACTACGGTACCAAGTCTAAATGGAAAACTTTTCCTGAGAGTACCTCGCACATTTAACAGACAAATTTGTGATTTCAAAGAGAAATGATGCACCAATAAAGGATGGATGATGATATAATCATGATAAGGGAAAATAAACATGATGGAAAACATCAAAAGAAGTAGATGTAAGAAGCATAAAGTAGGCACATGCAAAACTAAAGAACTGTTTCTCCTTTCTTGTCACTATGTTGAATTGAAAAGTAAATAGCAATCAAGGATCAAAGGAGTTAGAGAAGAATACAATAAAAGACCTTAGGAGTCAGTAGAAAACACTTCACATAAATACTCATTCATTTCATTATGGTTCACAAGCATAACAAAAGAGGGGTACCACAAGATGTATCACAAAGCTTGGATCATAAGTTAGCAAGGCAAGGAATTCAAACAAAGACAAAGTTAGAAGACTTAAACCATTCAAATACTTTAAATTAAGATTCTAAAATTCTATGAGGATATGATCAAGAGTTTAAAATGTTAATTATAAAGCATGTTGCACAAGTGAATTTAATATACCTTCAAGATTCAAAAAGAAACGAAAGATTAAACATCTAATTCACGATAAGATGAAATGGTCCAAACATTAGAGGTCAAGTGATATCAAGTATTTATAATACTATCCTTGATGTATCATTCCCCAACATTTCATCATTGGTAATTTTATGACCTCAAACTCAAGCCAAAAGTTCAAAATTCAAAGCTAAAACAAAGAGAGAACATTACTTAGGAGGCATGAATCAAAAGGGCTCATCAACAAATTATGGGAAATCAAGAGGATTGATTTGAATTGGCGTGAGGAAACAGAAGAAACATGATCATTAAGTTCCAAATTATAGGCCTCACACAAGTTCATTGGCCATCAAACAAATTGCAACATGATATGCAACATCAATTGGGCACTTTCAGTTTGAAAATACATCAAAATTAGGAAAGGAATTCTATAATTCAAACAAAAAAATTCATAGCAGCTTTGGGATGTATAGAAGCCATCAAACATGTTTTAAGTTCATGGATAGGTGAGGAAAAAATAAATCAAACTTCAAACCTCAAAACTAGATGATGAAATCACCAATCTAGACAAGTTTTCAAAACAAATCAGTGGAAAATATCAAAACTTACCAATTAATTCAAGAAAAATATTTTTAAGATCCTCAATCCTTCTATGAACACCAAATAGGATCTGAATTCCATTGAAAGTCAATGAAAGTTGGTTTTTGGAATCAAAACAAACAAGGGAATTATCAAAACCCTAATTATTTAGAAAATAAACTCAATTATTGATTAATCAAGTTCCAATTCTAAACAATTCAAACTAAAATAATACAAAAATAGAGAATACTCCAAGGATCAGAAAACTATTTTTTTCATTTTTTTTTAGAATTAAAGAAGAGTAAAAAATAAAATCAAAATTCAAACCATTAAACAATTAAACAAATATTCACATTTTTAAAACAAAATTCTAATAAAACATCATAAAAATATCCAACCAAAATTATATTCAAATTTTAGAATTAAAAACAAGCATCCTTAATTTTTTGTGGAATTTTTGGATCAAAGGAATTATCAAAATAAAAATCAAATATCAAACAAACGATTGATTAATCATACGAATTATAAAACCAATCAAAACATTTTCAAAAATTATGAAAAAAATACACAAGGTCAAAAATATTATTTTGGAGTTTCATGAATTGTTTCAGAATTTTTTATCAAGTTTTGATCAAGAAATAAAATCAGGAAAAAATCAAGTTATAAAACAAAATTCAAATAAATGCAAAATTCAAATGGACCAATGGAATCACGCCACCACATCATCTTCAACCTCCGGACAAGTTCAAAAACGCATACAAGAACAGTCATAGGGCTCATGTTCAAATCCATCGTACATACTCATTTCCACACCATTTTTCATGAAATTCTATGCAAATCAAAGCCAGAAACACAATCTACATCATGCTATTCGAACCACATCAAATGATTAACCATTGACCAAGAACATATCTCATGAAAATTGAAAAAAACACACTGAGCAGAAATTTCATAATCATCATACATGCATATCTCATCAAATCAAAAGCTGTAAAGTTGCAGAAACACTCAATGAACATCAAACAACATGATTCCAAACTCAAATCACACAATGCACGGCTAGAAATCAAGATCCAAAGTTTAGGATTCTAACCTTTGAGGCAAAAACGAATCTACCGTCTCCTTCACTCCAGTTGCAAACCAAGCTTGGCTTCGTCTTCCTCAGCGCTTGAGGATGAAGAATCAGCAAGAAAATTTAGGAAAGATCAAGAAATGAGAGGGATTCGAAGAAATGGATTTTTGAGATAAAAAGGGATTTCAGATATGGGATTCCTTCAATGTAGCTTTTTTGTCTTTCTTGAATGAGCAATGCAGTGTTTATATAGTCACTTTGGAGTGAGGGAAATAAGGCCATAACTCACATAAATCTGTTGGAGGGGAACTTGGCTAACACAAGCAAGTGAAAGTGTGAGAGCATGTGCTTGTGTATTATTTGTTATTTGGCCTTTTAATGATGTGTTTTGATGAGCTCAGAGGTTAATGAAATGAGGTGAGTGAAACGTGAGGGGGTGAGGTGGCAAGGATTGCACATGGTATGATTTTGCTTGAGGTGAAAGTTACCAATTTTGGAAAAAAACTGTAGAAATAGTGGGAAGGCAAGGAAAGTGTGATTGTTTGGCTAAAAGAAGTAATAAATGAGGTGAGTTATTTTTGCCAAGCATGTGCAATATCAACCTGAAACCAAACAGAATAGAAGGGTGCACAAAATCTGCAACTGGCATAACCCATGCGTGCACCAAAGGTCAGCTGATTTCTTATTAAGGCCATAGAAAATTGGCTCATGCGTTCTCAAATTTTCCTTGGGCCAAATAAATAGCATACCCTAAGCTTCGAAATAAGTTTAGGTTCGAAGGAAATGATGAAGAAATGAACATGATATGAGGCTTAGGATTCCTAGGCAACTTAAGCCAACTTGCCCAAGATTGTGCACACTGGCTTGCCCATAATGTAACAATTCGAATGGCCCTAATAATGGGAAATTGAAAGAAGAAGAATGAAGCTTGAACCAGCCTACAAGGTCATTTCGACTGGCCCAGATTGAAGGAAATCGAAGAGGGAAGAATGAGGCTTCGACCGACCTTCAAGGTCACTATGAATGTCCAAACTGAAGAAAATCAAAGTAAGAAGAAAGAAGACTCGATCAGCCTACAAGGTCACTTAGAATGTCCAAACTGAAGAAAATCAAAGTAAGAAGAAAGAAGCTTTGATAAGACTTCAAGGTCACTTTGACTGGTCCAGATTGAAAGAAATCAAAGTAAGCCATTCGAATTTCTGGTTTCAACAACCAACTTCCTCAAATCAGAACTTCTTCGATTTTAAGCCAAATTGAGTGATTCCAAGTTTAATGAGAAGCTTTCATAGCCCATTTAAAATGCACGAGGCACATTTTTGAATTATTCTATGAATCAACAATTATAGGCATATCACAAACAGTTTGATGAATTGCCTAGGCCAAATGCGTTGCCTTGCCTGGCCAGATGCACAAGATTGCCTCAAAAAAATGCTCAACTTGTCTTGAACTTGAAAGGCTCGTAACTTTTGATTTTGAGTAAGAAGTGTGTTTTTTGTCCACTGTGGTCCCTTGTAGATCTCTTTCCCCTCTTCAATTGGTAAAAAGAACCACCAAACTCCCCTGAAAAATGAGAAAGTTATGCCATTGCAAAGTCAGGCCAAAATCAAGAATACTTAGTAAAATTTTCAATCATCAAGATAACTTCAAATCTAAGTAACCTCTTAAACTTGCAATTCTCATAAAAATAAATTATTAATGGTCATCCTACATGAAATCACATATCAAATGCTTCATGTTGACCAAAAGTTCACTTGGTCAACTTTGACTTTGTTGACTTTGAGTAAAATGACTGTTTTTTCCCTTTGATTCAATTGAACCACTTCTCTTCAAAATTGGTGAACAAAACTTCAAACATATGATATCCCAAACACGTAGAGGCTATGGAAAGAGTTTCCACTCAAAATTCCAAAGAATCCCTGATTAAGACTCAAACCCTAGTTTTGCACTCTTGATTAGGAGATGGCTACTCGAGCTTCAAAACACTAGTTCCATTGGGCATCATGAGAGACTCCTTAAAAAAATTGATTCCAATGATGATAAAAGAATGATGCTTTAATACTTGGCTCATCTAGACCCCAATAACTCTAACTCGGGCAACACCCTAATTTTGATTAATTAATCCAAAGGATGTGATTCTCCTTATAAACAGCACAATACTCAATCTTTTGATGATCCAAAGATGTGGATAAGATATCTTGAGATATGTGATACCTTTGGGATTGAAAGATACATAGTTTTAGATGATAAGGCCCTCCTTGAGCAACTTGTCAATACAATCTATCTTCCAAAGCTTCAGGGATACTTGATAACCAAAATACTTTCATCCCTACATAATGTATGAATGCAATGCAATATGATGTTTATGATGAAACATAAGCCTAAAATTTTTGAAATCAAGAGGGTAAATTTTGGGGTGAAATAGCTGCCCCTATTCAATTATATTTAACCTGATAAGTGAGAAAAGTGACAACTTTCGAGCGTTCAGGGTTGAAGATGATTGAATACAAGAGAACCCGAAAATTTACACTCTTGAAGAAGAAGCGAAACCCCCAAAAGACAAAGAATTCCAGCAGGCGCGAGATTAATAAGATACCAAACGACATTGGATTTAGAAAATAGAGAGTTTAATGAATATTGGACCTCCCAAGACGTGCGTTAGAATAAAGTTGTAACGTAGATTTTAATAAAGTTGAAACAGAACTAAAACTTAGAAGAGTAGACAAAACTAAACTTCAGAATAAATGTGCCAGGATAAAACTGGACCACAAAATAGGGTGAGATAAGACTCAAACCCCATAGAATAGGCGAAACTAAACTCTGGAAAAGAAAAGTACGCGGGGCAAAGTGGATAGAGTGCGTGATTCTAGGAGCCCTTGATAATCTCAACCTAAGATGGACAGTATGAAGGAACTGAAAGAATCCCAGGGGCGAGGAACAAAATGAGATGAAACTCGACCCAATAACTAGTTAGACGAAACTAAACTAGATGAGTACCAGGACAAAACTGGATTTCACGCACAGGTAACGAGGCTAAACTCGACCCGTAGCAAAAGTGGTGAGAGTGCATGTTTCTCAGAGCACCTACTGATCCCAGATCAATGAATAACATCAACGAAAACGGAAAGAAGAATCCAAGGAACGAAAGAGACTGATTTCAACCAGGGATGCAGTACGAATACTGCAAAGAGACTCGGTAAATGAAAATCGTCAAAGGGTCCAAGGTACAAAAACGAGACGAAACTCGACTCAATAACTACTTAGGAGAAACTAAACTAGATAAGTACCAGGACGAAACTGGATTTCATGCACAGGCGATGAGACCGAAACTCGACCCAAAGAAAAGTGATGAGTGCGCATGTTGCTCAGAGCACCTGTTGGTCTCAGATCAATGGATAACAGTGACAAAAACTGATAGAAGAATCCAAGGAAAAAAAGAGACTGATTTCAACAAGGGACGCAGTACGAACACTGCAAAGAGACTCGGTAAACGAAAATTGTCAAAGGTTCCAAGGTATGAAAACAAAAATGAGATAAAACTTGACTCAATAACTAGTTAGACGAGACTAAATTATATGAGTACTAGGACAAAACTGGATTTCATGTGCGGGCGAGGAGAAGAAACTCATAGCTCGACCCAAAGCGAGGTGATTATGGTGTAAAACTAAAACCCTGCTGAAGTGAGGGTAGTGAAGACTAAACCTGAGAAGACTGTGTCAAGGAAAAACTGAACTACAATCAAGAGTGGACACTCAACCAATCAAATGATTAACATAAAAAGGATATTTGTATGGGGTGAAACTGAGATAATGAGGATGAAGATCTCGATGGGGATATAATCTAAAGAAATAGGAAATTCACTGGGGGAAACAGAAACAGTAATGGCTTATGTTCCGATGCATGTTTGATTTTTTTTTAATATGGCGTAATACTTTGTATAATGGAAACGCTATGCGTTTTGGTAGATGCAATGTAATGATGCATGTTTAAATGCTTCACTGGGGAATGGCCATTAGAGAGGCCAATAACCCAGTAGTTAGAATCTGACAAGACTTGCAAAAATAAATTTAAAAATTTGTTGTAGAAAAGAAGATATCAGGAACTGCTGAGGAGGAACCTTTGAAGAGCTGGAACTCCGTGGGGAGTAGTAACTGAGCATCCAGTAGGAATATTCAACATACACCAAGAGGAGTTGCAAAAATAAATTGTGAACTCTGCTAGAGAAGATCAAGGCAAAACTGTAACCTCTAGAAAAAAATGCTAAAATAGAAATTGGCTGTTGTTGGAGAAAGATCAGGGCAAGACTATAAATATCTAGAAAGGACAATGTGCAACCGCATTGAGAGTGACACCAAGATAATGAATCAGATATGGGAAATGAATCCTTTTGTTTGAGGAACCAAAAATATGTTGAGGAAATGTAACTTCACTGAGGAAAATAAGACTTTGTTGAGGAAATGGAACTTTACTCTGTTGAAGGGTGTTTTCGCTGGGGGATTCCCAAATCTCTGGTACGCAACCATGAAAGAGGCCACGAAGATAGTCAGACATCATCAACTTTATTGGGAAATTGGAAGTTTCATCCCATCATCGACACTACCGGGGATGGGTAAGGGGTTATTTTGACACTAACACTTTTCATGACACAAAAGGCCTTTGTCCAATGGAATAATCGATTCTTCCCCTCCTGGCAACATTAAGCTCTTCACTGATTTTTCATCGTGTATGCTCTTTTTGATGTCTAACAATTATTTTGTATGCAGGAGGATGTTCATTATGAGAATGACAACCCTGATGCGACAATTATGTAAACCTTGAAATTAAAAGCCTTGAATGAAAAGATGTTGCATCTCTATTGTGAATGAATCACTAGCTAGAGTGCAAAATTTCAAAACTTTTTCTTCTCTCTTTTTTTTACCATGAACATGATGCAGGTGATAAGATACTAACATGGATATGTAATACATATTTGGAATTTTAGGAAACGTTATCCAGTTGTAGTATGCTTTCAAGTGAAACCCGCGTTTCAGTTAGCAATTTTAAAGGTTGTAACGTGGCCTGGTTCATGGTTTTTTTGAAAAAAAATTTTAAGGCTCGAGTTATTTGCTGCCCACCCCCTTTGTGATGTTCTCTAGTCCTAATCCAGTTAACTTGACATAGACATTCATCTCTCAAGAGGTGTTTATGATGGTTGAGGAACCACACAAATTTTTGGACACGACAATCACTTAACCTTTGGTTTTTGGGTGTTTAATCACATGACTTTTCTTTTGATGAGGATTTTTTTTTGGATAATCCTTTCCTGCCTTTCAAGATTTTCAAAAATTTTCGCTTTCCCTAACTTTTTCCTGGACAAATTCTTTTGAATTTCAAATTGGAAGTCCAGCGGGATGTCCTATCTTTTGCCTAAGCGACTTGTTTTCAAGTTTCGACTTAACGGGGCTTTTTGTTTCTTTCTTGTTCATACTTTCCATTTTGAACAATTCGTGTGACCCTAAGTCTTTGAACTTTTGGGCAGAAAGTGACTGCCTCATTCCTTGGTCGGCGAGGGATAACCTTTGTTATATCGATTTGATCTCGACCTTAGGATTTTTTCTATTCTTTTTTTTTGTTTTTTTTAATGGGGAAATAACCATTGTTGTTTTGATCTTTTTCCGACCTCATAATGCGAGGGATAAAATATGGTGATCCTCATAGGGGACACTCCTTCTGAAATTTGAATGCTCGATCAAATTAACTGAACATTTACCCTGCCCCAAGTTAAAATAAGGGTTTTCTTTCATGTAGAAAAGAAACTCCTACTTCGAAGGCCCATAGGGGTTAACGAGGGTCTATCTCCCTTATATCTCTGGTGTTTAGGGATTGAAACAAGGCATGTACATCTTCAACAAGGGTCTACTCAAAAGCATACCATCGGGGATATCGACTTTAACTATCGTCATCCCTCCTCCAATCTTTTGACTAGGAAAAAGAGTTAGCACAGTTGGTATCAAAATGCCAGAAAATCAGTTAAAGAGTGATAATGAATAGTTTAAGTAAAACAAAAGAAATACTTCAAGGCAAACATATTCAGCGCATTAGGGTTGACATTCAAAAACAAACAGTTCCTACATGCAGACAATGTTAAAACAGACAATCAAGATACACATGAAAGTGTAGCATGGAAAAAAAATGCCCCCATGGAGAATTGACTCCATCCGGACTTGTCGATCTTGACAACACACTGTAATCCTGACACTATCATGACATATGCTCTCCTTAATTATGGGGAGAAAAAGAGCATTTGACAGGGAGAGGTAAACCTTTTCCCCCATGAAACAGCTTAGTAAAACATCCACAAGTAAGCAAATGACCATTCCATCAAGAAACAAAATTATATGTGTCCCTTGCATAGCATGACAGTTTTACTTATTATTCGTATTTCAAGAAAAAATAACTTAAATTATCATGTTCATGTAGGGCCAAAAAAGTTTATATGCACATGTTTATCAAAATATTGGACGTTTTTGCAAACAAAATAGTAAAAAGGGAAGTTATGTGAACATATAAAAGAGGATCTTGTATTGATTTGAGAAATCAGCCTTTGAAAAAGGCGTTTACATTTGGAAGCAGATAATTGCAAAATCAAAACAAACAAGTGTTTACAAATGGCAATGTGAATACGAATATCCATCAAACTCCGACTCTGCTATAACTCCTATGACTCCTGCTTTCTGACACAACCGTCTTGCATTGGCTCTGAACTTCTGCCAGGTGATCGAAAAAAAGAAAGAAACAAAGGAATTCATGCTGAGCATAGTCATTTTCTTTAAGTCCCTAACTTTTTCCTGAATCGCCCTTTCGGGTTTTCGATTCACCAGGACACCCTCTTTTTGCCTAAGCTTCCCTTTTGGGTTTTCAACTTAGCGGGTTCTCTTTATTTTTATGCAAAGTATTTTTTAACTACGTCAGAATTCACATAGAGAAGGAAGTATTCGCCATCCATGGTTGCGAGCATCATCGCTCCACCAGAGAAAACATTTCTGACCATGAATGGTCCTTCATAAGTTAGAGCCCACTTGCCTCTAGGATCCCCTTGGGGAAAAATTATTCTCTTTAACACAAGGTCACCTGGATCGTAACACTAAGGCTGCACCCTCTTGTCAAAATCTTTCCTCATCCTTTGTTGATATACCTAACCATGACATACAGCTGTCAACCTCTTCTCATCTATAAGTTCTAACTAATCCAGCCAATTTTGTACCCATTCACCTTCATCAAGCTCAACATCCCTCATGGTCCTAATAGAAGTAATTTCGACTTCTACAGGCAACACTGCTTCCATGCCGTAGACCAAAGAAAAAGGGGTTGCCCTAGTCGATGTACGCACAGTGGTACGATAACCATGTAAAGCAAAAGGCAGCATTTCATGCCAATATTTATAAGTTACAACCATCTTCTGTATAATTTTATTGATATTCTTATTGGCCACTTTGACAGCACCATTCATCTTCGGTCTATATGGAGAAGAGTTACGATGCTTGATTTTGAAGGACTCATAAAGCTCCCTCATCATTTTGTTGTTTAAATTAGACCTATTGTCAGTAATGATCTTTTCAGGCACTCCATAACGACAGATAATATTGTTCTTAATGAATCGTGTTACCACTTGTCTGGTGACATTGGTATAAGACGCATCTTCGACCCATTTAGTGAAATAATTAATGGCAACCAGAATGAAACGATGTCCGTTGGATGCATTTGGTTCGATCTTTCCAATCATATCAATTCCACACATCGTGAACGGCCAAGGGGAAGTCAAGACATTTAGTGGTACAGGTGGCCTATGTACCTTATTAGGATAGACTTGATATTTGTGGCAAATTCATGCATGATTATAATAGTGAGTATCCATGTGGGACCAATAATAACCAGCTCGTAAAATCTTTTTGGCCATGGTATACCCACTGGAATGAGTCCCGAAGTCACCCTCATGTATATCTTCAATGATTCTAGATGCTTATATCTTGTCAACACATCTGAGCAGTAAACCATCATGATGTCGCTTATACAACACACCACCGCTGAGAAATAATTTGGACGAAAATCTTCTCCAGAACTTATTTTCTATGACAGATGCCTCTTCAGGGTACTCTTGTGTTTCAAGATATCTTTTGATATCATAAAACCAAGATTTATCGTCTGATTCCAAATTGTATTCAAATCAAAAGTTGGCTCATCCCACCTTCTGATGGTAATGGAAGGTGCCTCGTTTGCCAATTTAACTTTGAACATGGAGGACAAAGTTGCCAGTGCATCAGCTAGATTGTTCTCTTCTCTGGAAATGTGTTCAAACGTGATCTCTTCGAATTATGGAATCAACTACATAACATGCTTATGATATGGAATCAGGTTCTGATGACGAGTCTCCCAATCTCCGTTAATCCGACTGATAACAAGATCGGAATCCCCGTAAACTTTCAAATATTTGATCCGCAGGTCGATTGCTGCTTCAATTCCATAAATGAAAGCTTCATATCCGGCCATATTGTTAGTACAATTGAAGCAAATACGAGTTGTGAGAGGAATGTGGAATCCCTTAGGGGAGTTAATAATAGCTCTGACGCAGTTGCCCATGGCATTGAAGGCACCGTCGAACACAAGCGTCCAACGTGATCCTGGCATGGGTCCTTCATCTGGGCTTGGTATATTACAATATAGAATGTACACTATTTCCTCATCTAGAAAGTCAAACTTCATCGGTTCATAATCGTCCATGGGCTGATGAGCAAGATGATCGGCCAATTTACTACCTTTGATCACTTTTTGCATAGTGTACTGGATATCATATTCAGTGAGTATCATCTCCCAACGGGCTACCCTTCCTATAAGAGTCGGCTTCTCAAAAATGTACATGATTGGATCCATTTTGGATATCAAGTAGGTGGTGTGAGTAAACATGTATTGTCTTAAGCGTCTTGCAGCCAAGCAAGTGCACAACAAGTTTTTCCCAGCAATGAGTATCTTGACTCGCACTCCGTAAATTTCTTACTCAAGTAATAAATGGCTTGTTCTTTCTTCCCTGTCTCGTCATGTTGATCGAGGACACAATCCGTATAGTTTTCCAACACAGTTACATACATGATTAATGGCTTTCCTTCCACTGGCAACATGAGTATCGGGGGTTCCTAAAAAAATACTACTTTATTTTTTCAAATTCCTTCTGACAATCTTCATTCCACCTTATCGTCTGATTTTTCTTTAACAATCTGAACAAAGGTTCACATGTGGCCGTGAGATGAGAAATAAACCGAGAAATGTAGTTTAACCTCCCCAAGAACCCCGAACTTCCTTTTCTGTTTTTGGTTTGGGCATTTCTTGTATCACCTTCACTTTAGCAGGGGTAAACCTCGATGCCTTTTTCACTTACAATAAATACCAAAAACTTGTCGGACCTCATCCCGAAGGTGCATTTATTTAGATTCAGCCTCAACAGGAATTGCCTCATTCTCTCGAACAACTTCTCCAGATGAACAAGAAGCTCCTCTTTCGTGTCAGACTTGGAAATTCTATCGTCTACATAGACCTCAATCTCCTTGTGAATCATATCATGAAAGAGAGTTACCATGGCACGCTGATACGTTGCCCCGACATTTTTTCAAACCAAACTGCATCACCTCATAGCAAAAGGTTCCCCAAGGCGTGATAACCGTTGTCGTCTCCATATCCTCAGGCACAATATTTGCAATCCATGGAGAATAATTGATGTCTTTTAAGAAATTCGCATCCAACTGTTTCTAAACCTCTTCTTTAATTTTCTTGGACATCTCAGGATGAGTTTTTCGGAGCTTTTGCTTAACAATGGAGCAACCTTCCTTGAGAGGTAGTCGATGCACCACAATATATGTATCCAATCCTGGCATGTCTTCATAAGACAAAGCGAAGATATCAGAATATTCTTAGAGTAGCTAAATCAATTCCGACTTTCATACTTTCCTCGAGATCTGCCCCTATCTTGACCTCTCTTCTTACCTTTTATGTGCCTGTATTCACCACTTCAATTGACTCTTGATTTGGTTGGATAACCTTCTCTTCTTGTTTTAACAACCTTGTTAATTCCTCGGGAAGATCACAGTCCTCATATGCCTCCTCTTTAGCTTGATTGATCGGATTATCAAAGTCATAGTGAGTGATAGCAGAGTCGTTATCAATATAATCTGTTGTGGAAGTTCATCTGCATAAATGATATTTTGGTGTTTTAGTGACGGTGTGTTAAAAGGGAAACATTTCCATTTAAAGAAAAAATAAAAATAAAAGAATGAAACAAAAAATTTTGAATGCAAAAACGTCCTTTATTCATGACAAACTTTTGAAAATAAACATAGTGGCCCTTTACAAATGGTTCACTGCGCCTTGGGCAGAGCAAAGGAATTATGTCATGATAATAAAATAAAACAACAAAATTACTCCTCAGCGCTTGAAACTTGGATAACATCCACAAAAGTCCAATTGTTGAGTGCTTTCCTTGGAATACTTGGACGAATCCAATCTTCAATATTGTAGCCATCCACCCTATCATCACCAATCGCATTGGTGTATCCTTCTTGAGCATCACTAGGACGGGAGAACATCACAGGAACAAATAAACCAGAAGCTCTGGGAGTTACACTCTGCTGACCCGGATTGAAACCAAGACCAAATTTGTTGAATTTAGGGATAACGTCCAGCACCTGACCCCATCCTTCAGGGTTACCGTTCTCCACCATGGCTCTAGCATCCCTGAGAGAAGACAACAGTTTATGCCTTCATTTTCTCTTTCGGAGGAGGAAAATTGACCACATGAATTGTCTCAAGCGTCTGGAAAGGAATTTCATGTATTTCGCCTTCAACCTCAACATAGCGGATAGATGTAAAATGACTCACAATATACTCTTCCTCGTCGCACACAATTATCACTTTTCCCTCCGTAGGATATTTGAGTTTCTGGTGAAGAGTAGAATTGACTGCCCCTGCTTTATGAATCCACGACCGCCCAATAAGCAACAATATGCTGGTTGTATATCCATCACAAAAAAGGTAGCAGTGAAGGTGAGGGTACCAACCTTGATAGGTAATTCCACCTCCCCCAACCCTGATCTTTGGGACCCATCAAATCACTAGGACGCAACTCTAGACCGGAATAATCAATTTTAATCAATGCTGACTTGGGTAACACATTCAAAGATGACCCTGTGTCCACAAAATCCCTAAATAAAGTAGTTCACATGCACTCCATATAAATATGTAATGCTTTGTTATGGTATCGCCCTTCTGGAGGAAGATCAAAATCTATGAAGCCCAGACCGTTCCCAACATATATATTAGCACAAATATTCTCAAACTGATTGACTGTTATCTCATGTGGCACGAATTAGTTCTTCAACAATTTCATCAAAGCATTTCTGTGAGGTTCTAAATAGATCAACAAAGACAAGATAGACATCTTAGAAGGAGTATGGCTCAACTGATCAATTATGCTATAATTGCTCTTCCTGATATTTCGCATCAACTCTTCAACTTCATCGGGAACTGATGAAGCTTCTACTATCGGAATTGGTTGAGTCATACTGGCTGGTGTAACCCTCGGATTACCAATCATCACCTGTTGTTTTCCTTTCTCTCTTGCAGAAGCATATGCCTATCTTGTACATTGGAGGTACCAAACACTCTCCTGCTTCTAATCATTCGACTTTCACCGGAGAAATTATAAACATCCCCTTCGCGGTCTTCAGTAATTTCTTCCTCATAAGGACGAGGATTTACCTCTTGCTTCACCCCATGGTAATAAACATTAGCACCATAATGCCATGGGATGTCCTTCTCACTAGTATATGGCACGGGACCAGGTACCGTAATCATTAAAGGAGGAACCCTAGATGGGGTAGGAATGCGCATAGGGGTGTAAGGAATAGATACCACAGCAACATCATCTTCGGTAACCTTTCGGTATCTTGGTCTTCTATCCAACTATAGGGAACCCTCATTCATCATGAATTGGATGCCAGCTTTCAAATTATCATAACCATTCGGTTGCTCTCTACACTTGGCACAGTCTGAAGCACAGTCTAGGAAAATAGAATTGTCAAGAAAATACCTCTTAACATACCATAATGGAGTAGTTATATGTTCCACATTCATAACTAAATTCAGCATTTCTCCATTATCATCAATCATATTAACAACATCACATCCGTGTCTAGGCATTGGGTTTAGGGTAACATTCGGACCAGTCACTGGAGTAAACTCAATTACCTTGGCATCCAACAAATCTTGTATTCTGAACTTCAACGCAAAACAACTGTCAGTTAAATGATAAACTCCTCCAGAATGGAATTCACATCTTGCGTTAGCATCATAGTTAGGAGGAAGTATTCCGGGGGGTGGTGGAATATTTCTCAAACTGATCAACTTCAAATCGAGCAAATGGTGGAGTGCTAAGGTAAGAGATACTGACAAGGGATCGAGTTTTCTCAATTGTCTCTGTTGTTGATTATTATACTGATGGGGAGCATCTTGTTGTCTTTATTATTGGGGCACCAGATTATGTCTCTGCTACGGAGGAGCATTAACAGGAATAGAAACAACGTTGATTTGTTGGTGTTCACGATCCTCTCCTCTTCCTCTATAAGAGTAAATCGCACTTGTATCGCCTTCCCTTTTCATGGGGTAAGTATTGAATGTCTTCTTACCACCCCCTGATGAACCAATAGAACCACTTATTTGAATATTCCCTAATTTTAAACCCACCTCAATTCTTTCACCAGCCATAACCAAATCCGTAAATCGTACTGAAGAACTTCCTATCATGTGATCATAAAATGGCCCTTGCAAGGTACTCATAAACATATCAACGAGTTCTCGCTCCATGAGTGGGGGTTAAACCCTTGTAGCCAGCTCACGCCACTTCTGAGCGTATTCTTTGAAAGATTCCTTTGTCTCCTGTGACAAATTCTGCAATTGAGTGTGATTAGGTGCCATATCCATATTGTACTGATAGTGTTTGATAAAAGCTCGAGAAAGATCATTCCAACATCAAATATGGGTCTTTCCCATCTTCATGTACCACTCCAGGGATGCCCCAGATAGATTATCCTAGAAGAAATGAATCAAAAGCCGCTGATCCTCGGTATGTACCGACATCTTTCGAAAATAAACAGTTGCATGAGTAACGGGACATGACGAACCGTTTTACTTTTCAAAAACTGGTGGTTTGAACTTTGGAGGAACCTTCACCCCAGATACTAGCCCAAAATCATTAGTGTTCATACCAAGGACTCCTTGCCCTTCCATAGCCTTCACACTTTCTTCCAACAAACGATACCTTCTATCCTTAACCTGAACTTATGGCTCAGAACGCCGTACAAAAAACAGATTATCTCTTCGGTTCCCTATAAGATGAGGTCCCGGAGACGGGTTAAATTTCCCCATGTTGTGCAGGAAAGGATTGCCAGGTGACATGTGAAGATTCCCGACGGGCTGGTCTTGTACCTCTCCTAATCCAATAGAAATGTCCTGATAGAGCCCTTAATTCCCACTATCCACTGGATAGTGGCGTTGATTGTTGACAATGGAAGCCAATTCTTCCTGTCGAAGATTCACATTAGTGATGATTTCCATGAACTGGGTCATCTGAGTAGCCATCTGCACTGTCATTTCAGCGAGTTCAGCTTGGACTCGTTCCATCTGAGTAGTCGTCTTGAATTCTGAATAGGAAAAGCAGAATTAAAATTGGAAAATTATCCCGAGATGACCTGTAATGTATGAGATGCATGATATGCATGATATGTTTTTGTTATTTCCGGGAATTTACAAGCTTCATCAACCATCAAGAATAACAACCGAGCACGATAAAAGACAAAATGACAAAATAAAGATACAAGTGCAATAACAAACTTATTTATTTACAAGAACATCAAAACACCAATTCTCAAAATCCACAGACTTTGTACAAGTTAAAAAGATCCCATCCAACAAGGCGTGTGGTGATCACTTAACAAAAACAAAAAAAAAAGATAAAAATCAAAGGGGTAGGTCCCCCATCCCGACATGAAATAAAGGTCCTTCCTCCCGGAAATGCTCCTCACTCCACTCCTTGGTCTCCTGGAATAGTTGTCTTGTCCTTGGGCAGTCCCGCTCTTCAACAAGGCTCTTAATCACTACATCCTTTCAGAATAATTGTTCTTCTAAGTACTGACATTGCTCTAGAAGGTGATCACATTTTTTGCATTCTGGCAAAGAAATAGGTATAAGTGTACTCTCCAATTCCTCTATCTGACTTCTGAGCTTAGAATTTACTTCCATCACATGAGTCGTCTACTCTTCGCGCTTCTAATCTTGCAATCTGACTTCATTGAGTTACCTTTCTAGTTCTTTAAACTTTTCTCCATGACATTCCTTTAACTTAGCTTCTTCTACTTGAAGACTCTTAATCCTTTGTTGACTTTTCAAAAGTGCATTATCTTGAAGATTAGTTAAGCTGGAATTCTCAATCCTCGACCTTTTTTACTGTTCACATGATCTGCGACCCCCTAGTAGATGATCTTTCTCCCGATTCTCCCTCCAGAGTCTTTTCTTTTCTTGTAAAGCAAAGGAAAGTTCAATATTTTTATCTTCCAAATCAGCTTGTAGCTTAATATTCTCAACTTTGGTGTTTTTGAGACATGCCATTGGTACAACATTGGATTCTCCTGGCACAGATAGCTTAGATGATGTCCTGTCATGAAAAAGATGATCAACCTCCTTTCCATGAGATAGGAAATCATCTATCAACGGATCATACACATGATGCAGTACAATGGTTCTTGTTAGAACAAAGTTTGAATCTACTACCCTAAGTTTAAGTTTTGATGATAACAAAATGCTAAGATACATTAATTGTATGATTCATGTAAGTCACATATGTTATCTAAAAATTACATTCTGTTTTACAGAAACTCTGATGGGTATCAGCATGAGAACATGCTCATCAGCATCAGAAAATTGGATATCAACATCAGCATCAGAAGATGTTATATCAGATACCAGAATCAGAAGATCAACTTGCGCTTATGCTGAAGCTTGATGAACAGATCTGCGCTCAACACTCTGAACTCTGATAAAGACAACAACAGTTCATCAGCACCTAAGCAGCGTCAGAATGAGCCAAAGCTAGAACACGCTTAAGTGGCAACGGTACTGTGCATTCAAGATGAGTTATTACCAACGGCATCATTCCAGACAAGATCTGCTTAATAAGGAAAGAATGTTATTGGCATTGAAACAGAATTATTACTACAATGTACACTATTTCCAATGCTATATAAATAAGTCAATGAAGATTGAATTGGCTAATGCTCTACACTAATCTACACGCCTAAAAGCTATTCATCATCTTCCTCACTCTCAGTTTGCTAAAAGCTCCAAAATTCCTTACTCAATTATTTTAGCAATCTAGTTTCCATAAGCTTAAGTTGTGTAGTATCACAGTTGTGATAAACAGTTTTGTAGAAAACATTCACACACCTAGATTTCAATTCTTTGTAAGAAAGTAATTCCTTGAGAAACCGGTTTGTGGTTTGCATCAAGAAGGCTTTAGCAGTTGTTAAAGCAGATTGTAATATTCAGTTGAATATAGTGGATTAAGACCTCGTTGGAGAGAGGCGAAATCACCTTGACGGGTGGACTGGAGTAGTTTGAGATCAAACGAACCAGGATAAAATTATCGTCTTGATTGCAATTGATTTCCAGTTTTTATAATTCAACCCCCCTTCTTGTGTTTTTCACTTCTTCAATTGGTATCAGAGCGCCTGGTTCTGAGCTAAAACACTTAACCGTGTCAGTACAAGATCCAGCGTCAGAAAAACATAATGGCAGGAACTTATCAACACACCATCAATGACAACAATGAAGACAGAGACAGATTCAGCGGCAAACCTCCAGTCTTTGATGGAGAAAATTTTGATTACTGGAAAGACAGAATTGAAAGCTTATTTCTGGCACATGATGCTGATCTGTGGGACATGGTGACAGATGGATACACGCACCCTGTGAATGCAAGCGGTCAGAAGATTGATAGGAAAGAAATGTCTGACCAACAAAAGCGTGACTTCAAAAATCACCACAAGGCCAGAACCATCCTTCTCAGTGTCATCTCTTATGCTGAATATGAAAAGATCTCTAACAGAGACACAGCAAAGACCATGTTTGACTCACTCAGAATGACGCATGAGGGCAACATTCAGGTCAAAGAAACTAAAGCTCTTGCGCTCATTCAGAAGTATGAGGCATTCAAAATGGAAGAAAGTGAATCCATTGAAACAATGTTCTCAAGATTCCAAATTCTGGTGGCTGGTCTCAAGGTTCTGGACAAAGGATACTCTACTACTGATCACGTCAAGAAGATCATCAGAAGCTTACCAAAGCAGTGGAGGCCAATGGTTACAGCTCTGAAGCTAGCAAAAGATCTCAACAAAATTTCTCTGGAGGAACTTATCAGCTCCCTCAGAAGTCATGAGATAGAGCTAGAAGCTGATGAACCTCAGAAGCAAGGTAAGCCTTTAGCATTAAAATCTAACAAAAAATCTGAGTCTAAAGTTTTGCAGGCAGTTGAAGAAACATCTGATGGATCCTCATCAGAAGAAGACGAACTTTCTCTCCTCTCCAGAAGAGTGAACCAACTGTGGAAGCAGAGGCAAAGGAAGTTCAGGAATCCCAGAAGATCTGATCAGAACGAGTCTTCTTCCAGATACAGAAGGACAGATTCTTCCTCTGGATACAGAAGATCTGAAGGCTCCTCAGGAAGAAGAAAGCCAAACACCAAGGACATCATCTGCTATGAATGCAATGAGCAAGGACACTACAAGAGTGACTGCCCAAAGCTTCAGAGGGAAAAGCCCAAAAAGAAGTTTGGAAGAGAAAAGAAGAAAAGTCTCATGGCTACATGGGATGACTCTGACTCGTCTGAAGCTGACTCAGAATCAGATGATGAGAGAGCAAACATAGCTCTCATGGCCAACATTTCAGAAGATAGTGAAGCTTCTGAATCAGACTCAGAATCAGATACTGAAGAGGTATTTTCTGACTTTGCAATTAATTTTACTAAAGCTGAACTTGCTGAAAGCCTTAATGAAATTCTGGAAAGGTACCAGCAGATTAGAGTTAAATTCAGAAACCTGAAAAGGAATCTTGAATCTGACTCTGATAAGACTGAGAGTCTTAAATTGGAAAATTCTGAGCTGAGAAATAAAATTTCAAAATTAGAAAATGTTTTACAAAACTCTCAGAAGGAACCAATTTCTGAAACTCCCAGCAGCGCTGATGAGATCATCAAGGAGTATGATCACAGTTTCCAGAAGTTTCTTGCTAAAAGCATAAATAGAAGCAAATTGGCTTCAATGATCTATGGAGTTAGCAGAAACGGCAGGAAGGGAATAGGATACCAAGGTAAGGTTCCTACACCAAAGAATGCCATCGATTTAACCATTAAACACACTCCTCTGAAATCACACTTTGTGTATGGTCACACACATGATATTAAATACACTAGCAGTAAGTATTCTGTGAAACCAAAATTCAACCAGAGTTTTGGTAAATCTAACAAATCAGGACCCAAGAAAATCTGGGTACCTAAGGATAAAATAATACATGTTGCAGATATCTTTAGCAGCGAATCAGAAACACCAGTCATGGTACCTGGACTCTGGCTGCTCGCGACACATGACGGGAAGAAGGCATATGTTCCAAAGCCTGGAACTTAAGCCTGGAGGCCACGTTGGCTTTGGAGGCAATCAGAGGGGAAAGATCATTGGCTCTGGAACTGTAGGTAATGGAAATATTCCCTCTATAAATAATGTTCTGCTAGTAGATGGATTAATGCATAATCTGTTATCCATAAGTCAATTAAGTGATAACGGTTATGATATAATCTTTAATCAAAAATCATGTAAAGCTATTAGTCAGAAAGATGGGACTATCCTGTTTGATAGAAAGAGGAAAAACAACATCTATAAAATCAAACTTTCTGAACTGAAAAGTCAGAATGTAAAGTGTATTCTGTCTGTTAACAACGAGCAGTGGATCTGGCACAGAAGATTGGGGCATGTTAGTATGAGAAGAATATCTCAGATTAACAAACTCAATCTGGTCAGAGGACTTCCTAATTTAAAGTTCAATTCAGATGCTCTGTGTGAAGCATGTCAGAAAGGCAAGTTTGCAAAACCTTCTTTCAAATCTAAAAATGTTGTTTCTACCTCTAAGCCATTAGAACTTCTGCACATTGACTTATTTGGACCAGTTAAAACTGCTTCAGTCAGTGGCAAGAAGTATGGGTTAGTAATCGTAGATGACTATAGGAGATGGACATGGGTAAAGTTCTTAAGACACAAGGACGAGTCACGCTCTGTGTTTGTTACCTTCTGTAACCAAGTTCAGAATGAAAAGGATCTTAGAATCGTTAAAGTCAGAAGTGATCATGGTGGAGAGTTTGAAAACAAAGATTTTGAGTCATTCTTTAATGACAGAGGCATTCTGCATGATTTATCTTGTCCTAGAACTCCCCAACAAAATGGAGTTGTAGAACGAAAGAACAGAACATTGCAAGAAATGGCCAGAACCATGATCAATGAGACAAATGTTGCTAAGATCTTCTGGTCAGAGGCAATAAACACAGCGTGCTACATTCAGAATAGAATCTCAATAAGACCTATTCTGGAAAAGACTCCATATGAATTGTGGAAGAACAGAAAGCCCAACATTTCATATTTTCATCCATTTGGATGTACTTGTTTTATGTTAAATACAAAGAATTATTTGAACAAGTTTGACTCTAAAGCACAGAAGTGTATTATGTTAGGATACTCTGAACGCTCAAGAGGGTACAGAGTATACAATACAGAAACACAGATTGTGGAAGAATCAATCAGTGTTTGTTTTGATGATAAGCTTGACTCTGAAAAGTCAAAGCAGAATGAAGTTTTTGCAGGTATGGAAATTGAATTTACAGGTTCTGAAGACAAGTCATCAGAAGCTCTCAACACAGACACCCCTTCAACATCTGAAAGGAGCATTGCTAGCAATCCTACAACAGCTGCTGATCAACCTCAGAAGAGACTACCCAGAAGCAGCTTGGATCACCCAGAAGAAACTATCCTAGGAAGAAAGGAAGATCCAATCAGAACAAGAGCAAGCTTCAGAAACTCTGAAGAAACCCTCATGGGACTTGTGTCTCTGATTGAACCTTCTTCTATTGATGAAGCACTTCTGGACAACGACTGGATTCTAGCAATGCAAGAAGAGCTGAATCAATTCACCAGAAATGACGTATGGGATCTTGTTCCCAGACCAAAAGGATTCAACGTCATTGGAACAAGATGGGTGTTCAGAAACAAGCTTAATGAACAAGGTGAAGTCATCAGAAACAAAGCACGACTGGTAGCACAAGGTTACAGTCAGCAAGAGGGAATAGACTATACAGAAACCTTTGCTCCAGTCGCCAGGTTAGAATCTATCAGACTTTTAATTTCATTTGCTGTTAACAGAGGCATCACTTTGTATCAGATGGATGTCAAGAGTGCATTCTTAAATGGTTATATAGAAGAAGAGGTTTATGTGCACCAACCCCCTGGTTTTGAAAATACAAATCATCCAGAACATGTTTTCAAACTAAAGAAGTCACTATATGGTCTGAAACAAGCTCCCAGAGCTTGGTATGAAAGACTAAGTAACTTTCTGTTAGAAAATGAATTCACCAGAGGGAAGGTGGACACTACCTTATTCTGTAAGTCAGTTAAGAATGACATCTTAGTCTGTCAAATTTATGTTGATGATATTATTTTTGGATCTACTAATCCTTCTCTTGGAAGAAAATTTCCTAAGTGTATGCAGGCAGAATTTGAGATGGGCCTCATGGGGGAACTGAAATTCTTTCTAGGAATTCAGATCAATCAAACTCCAGAGGGAACTTACATTCATCAGAGCAAATATGTCAGAGATCTTCTGAAGAAATTTGACCTCTCAGAATGTAAGCCATCAAAGATTCCAATGCATCCCACGTGCATTCTGGAAAGAGAAGAGGTAAGCAAAAAGGTAGAACAGAAGGTCTACAGAGGTATGATTGGTTCTCTCCTTTATCTGACAACTTCAAGGCCTGATATCTTATTCAACATATGTATTTGTGCTAGATTCCAATCAGATCCTAGAGAATCTCACTTAACAGTTGTTAAGCGAATTTTCAAGTATCTGAAAGGTACTACTAATATGGGTTTATTTTATAGAAAATCTAGTGATTACAGCTTAGTAGGCTACTGCGATGCTGACTTTGCTGGAGACAGAGTAGAGCGTAAAAGTACTTCTGGAAGCTGCCAGTTTCTGGGAGAAAATCTGATCTCTTGGTCCAGCAAAAGGTAATCCACAATTGAGCTATCAACATCAGAAGCTGAGTACATAGCAGCAGCAGGATGTAGCACACAAATGCTCTGGATGAAAAGTCAGCTTGAAGACTTCCAGATTTTTGAGAGTAACATCCCTATACTCTGTGACAATACTTCTGCTATTTGCTTAAGTAAGAATCCCATTTTACATTCTAGGGCTAAGCATATAGAAATAAAACATCACTTCATTAGGGACTACATTCAGAAAGGAATTTTGAACTTAAAATTTATTGATACAGACCATCAATGGGCTGATATCTTCACTAAACCCCTTTCTGAAGATAGGTTCAATTTCATTCTGAAACATCTCAGCATGAAAATCTGCCCAGAGTGAAAATGCTTTAATTCTATATATTATCCTTCACAATGTATTTGTTTTACTGTGAACTTCTGATCAATCTCCTTTCAGAAAGATAGACATGCAGATTGTATCAGAATCTATTCTTAAAGATCTGAGTGTTTCAGCTCAAGGATAGACGTGCTGCTCACTAAATAAAACAAGTGTCATCCAATAATCAGCAAATCTCTGAAGCAGAACGCGTGCACGCTTCTGAGAAGGCAAAACGCTGATTGGGTGCATTGAGACACATGTCTGGTAACCGTTTCAAGTATCTTTCTCAAATCCCCCAAAATCAGCAAGCATTAAATGCACGTAATCATGTTTTAAAACGTAATCATGAATTATTTCTCTTTCTTGAAACCGTTTACACTTTCAAAAATTATTTTGAAATCTATTTAAGCACATTAACATCTCACATTAATCTTTTACCGTTTCTTACAATCTTACAAAATAATTTCTGCATTTTCCTTGTGTGTTCATCTCTCTCAAAAGAAACCCATTTTTCAGTTTTCTCAGAAAAACCCTAAGTGTGAACATGGCAACCTCCAGCAACGTTTTTGCAGGTTCTCAGAAGGAGGCTTCTTCTGAACAATACCAAGTTCCCTTCAGAACACTCCTTACACCAGTGAAGAATTTGGAAGTGCTGTCTGAACTAATTGTTGACTTCTCCAGTCTGAAAGAAAATGGATTTGACTTGACAGAAGAAGTTAGGGCACATGGATGGGAGAGATATTTTGATAGGTTGGTTGGACCAACGTTCCCAGTCTTGGTCAAGGAGTTCTGGATTCATGCGTACTCATCAACACATCAAGTCACCTCCTACATAATGGGAAAGAAGATTGTGATCACTGAGGATCACATAGCAAGATTGATTGGATACAGTGGTGGTGGTATCCGTTGTATCGACATGGCTGAAAGATGCTCTGACGTTGCTGTCATTGCAAGACAGATTTTCACCCATGGGGTTCCCAGCAGCAAGATCAGAGACTTAAAGGATCAGGACAGAATACGGGCGAATATTATTCTGGGGTGCTTTAATCACAGGAAGCCAACAAGCTCTCCTGATTATATAAATATAGGTCAGCAATTTTTGATCTATTTTATTAATCAGAAGGTAAAAAATAACTTGGCTCATCTTCTGTTTAATCACCTCAGGACCAGCGTCAAGGAGACAAGGGAAGAAGAAAGGACAAAGAGGGATTGGATACCCTTTGGCAGGTTAATATCAGATATTCTTACTGAGAATAGGCTGATAGAACACCTCACAGAAGCTCAGGAATTAAGTCTATTGAACCTACTGTTGGCAAGCCTCTGAACGCCAAGAATCTGAAGAAAATGAAACTGATAGAGAATATCAGAAAGGAGCCCAGCGTTACTCCTCTTGCTGACATCACCAGCAGAAGAGTCCCACTGAACGACTTTCCATTATTCTATGAGATTGAATCAAAACCAGTTGTGGTTCTCAGATACTTGGACGCTTGTAAGGCTGATGGTACAGATCCCAAACTGAATATCAAAGATCTGCACCAATAACAACCAGAAGTTACTATGAAGAAGACGAAGAAAAGAAAGGCCACTTCAGAAGGACCATCCCAGCAAACCCCTAAGAAAAGAGGTAATCTATCTGCTGCTTCTGTTCTAAATTCTTCTGCTATTCCAACATCAATCCCAACCCCAGCTTCACATGAACTTCCAATCCCCATACCAACTATTGATGAAACCGAACCAGAAGATGACCCTTCTGAGTCACTGACTCTCAGGAGACCCCGCACCAAATCCCAAACTCCAAAACCCATGACATCAACAGCATCAGAACTTGACAAAGTTCTGTCTGAAATTGATGAACATGTTTCCGCTCACCTCTCAGATAATCCAAACACTCAACCAGAGATTGCCCTCTCTCCTCAACCAGAACATCCTCTCTCACCCATACCAGAAGAACCACAAATTCCTGAACAACCAGAAATTCCACCTCCTTCTCCACAACCAGCAATTCCTTCTCCCTCTCCTCAACCAGAAATCCATCCACCATCACCTCAACCATCACCTCCACAACCTGAGTTTCATCACTCTGAAAGTCCATCACTTGAACCTCATTCTCCTCAATCCTCTGACCCACAACCCTTGGCAATTCAGCTGCCATGTGGAACAACTGTAACCATGGCCCAGCTGCCATCCTCGCCAGAAACTACCCCTCCAAATACTCCAAACAGTCCAATTATTATTTCTGATTCTCCCACTCCATCTCCCAAACAAACTATAGAAGACCACAACAGGACCTTCATCGATTTAACAATCCTTGACCGTCTTGCTGATCTCAAACACAAAATAGCCATTCCCAAACCAAAACAGCCAGATGTTGGCTCTGGCATTGTGAATTTTGAAACAGGTTTGCAGCAATGGATTGCTTCTCTAAAGCAAGTTTGTCCTGGAATGATTGATCCTGCTGCCTCAGACCAACTCTGGACACGTTTCAGAATATGGGTACGCGCTGAAGCCCTCAAATTGCAAGACATCAATTATGAGCAGGCACAACAGAACTTCAGCAAGCTGCTGAAGGAAGTTGAAAGTCAGCTGCCACAGGACGAAGTGCTCTTTCTGGATAGTGAGCCATGGTCTGAGAAGCGTCCAGCTTCAAAAGTTCAGCAAGCAGAAGATCAGACTATTCAAGCTGAAGAGGTCAGTCAAGCTGAAGATGTTGCAGAAAGCTCTCAGAAGCTTCCTGCTTCTGATGTTTCTCAAGCTGCCTTGGACAGGCAGACTCTGGAAGAGCTGAAGCTGAATGATATTCGTCTGCAGCAAAGAATGGATGAAAATGATCAGAAGATGAAGGAAAGGATGGATGTGCAAGACAGCAAGATAGATACAGTAGTCAGCATGTTGCATAAGCAGAATGAAACTGCTGATCAGATTAAGGCAATGCTGGAGACTCTGTTCACACGCTTCCCACCCCAACCTTAGTTTTTCATTCATGATAATTTCAATGTTTTCTTTGCATATCATCTGTACTGTTTTTTCTGGCTCTAAACTTAATATAACAAGTTTTTCTGCTCTGATCGTTTTAGCACATCACTTACACTTTTTGATTGCTGACAAAAAGGGGGAGAACAAGAATGATATTTTTCAATAACGGATTACTGAGACAAAAAGTACTTTTGATATACTTGAATGTTTTCTGTTTTTGCATAAGTCTACAGGTACAAGAAGTTAATCACCTCTGATACACTGAAGCTCGAAGCTCTGATATTCTGATCTGAAGCTCTGATATTCTGATGTTCAAAGAAAGTCAATAAAGATCTGATCCTGAAGAACTCTTGGAATTAAAAGGGAAGTAATAAATTCAGGGGGAGTATCTTCGATCTAAACTCCGATATCTCTTTATCCCTTATCTTTGATAACTTCCTAATTAATTCTGATACAACTTATTATTTAGTTATCTCTGATACTTTTCACGCTAATTATCAATTAAAAAATACCTAGTTTTTGTCATCATCAAAAAGGGGGAGATTGTTAGAACAAAGTTTGAATCTACTACCCTAAGTTTAAGTTTTGATGATAACAAAATGCTAAGATACATTAATTGTATGATTCATGTAAGTCACATATGCTATCTAAAAATTACATCCTGTTTTACAGAAACTCTGATGGGTATCAGCATGAGAACATCCTCATCAGCATCAGAAAATTGGATATCAACATCAGCATCAGAAGATGTTATATCAGATACCAGAATCATAAGATCAACTTGCGCTTATGCTGAAGCTTGATGAACAGATCTGCGCTCAACACTCTGAACTCTGATAAAGACAACAACAGTTCATCAGCACCTAAGCAGCGTCAGAATGAGCCAAAGCCAGAACACGCTTAAGTGGCAACGGTACTGTGCATTCAAGATGAGTTATTACCAACGGCATCATTCCAGACAAGATCTGCTTAATAAGGAAAGAATGTTATTGGCATTGAAACAGAATTATTACTCCAACGTACACTATTTCCAATGCTATATAAACAAGTCAATGAAGATTGAATTGGCTAATGCTCTACACCAATCTACACGCCTAAAAGCTATTCATCATCTTCTTCACTCTCAGTTTTCTAAAAGCTCCAAAATTCCTTACTCAATTATTTTAGCAATCTAGTTTCCATAAGCTTAAGTTGAGTAGTATCACAGTTGTGATAAACAGTTTTGTAGAAAACATTCACACACCTAGATTTCAATTCTTTGTAAGAAAGTAATTCCTTGAGAAACCGGTTTGTGGTTTGCATCAAGAAGGCTTTAGCAGTTGTTAAAGCAGATTGTAATATTCAGTTGAATATAGTGTATTAAGACCTCGTTGGAGAGAGGCGAAATCACCTTGACGGGTCGACTGGAGTAGGTTGAGATCAAACGAACCAGGATAAAAATATCGTGTTGATTGCAATTGATTTCCAGTTTTTACAATTCAACCCCCCTTCTTGTGTTTTTCACTTCTTCAGTTCTTCCCTCTTGTAAGGAAACAACAACACCTTCACTCGACTCTAAATCTACTTTGAGTAGGCGTCAAGAGCCACGCCTCCATTTCTATCAAAAACTGCATTCCCTTTTGATGAATGTGTTTCCAGGCGACTTTTACTCTTTCAAACATAATAAAATTTCCTCCTTTGCTGAAATAAAGGGTTTCCCTCACTTCCCTCTTAGTAGGTCCATTTGTCATTACGAATCCAAATAAATGTCGTGCCAAGATGGGATTATAGTTGATGCAACCTTTGGTTCCAATGAGTTGAACGTTAGGAAACTCACCATAACTCGTAATGAAGTCCTTCAGAATTCCCATGTTGTGCCAGACGATGTCGTAAGAAGTGAGTCCCATAATCTGTGGGGCCGAAAGAGATGTCTCAGCAGTGTCGACAAACAGTCCCTTGGTAGGCATGTGCATCATGAACCATTTGTAAAGTAAGGTTGTTCCGCATACCATATCCCCTCTCTTACCATGCCAAGAATGAATAGTATAGTAAGTATCAGCTAACAACGTCAGTATCGGGTTGTCATTTATAAAGACACAAATTGCTACCAAATCCACCAACCTTTCTGCCACAAGTATGAGGACTAAACCATAAATTAACATGGCCAGTAACGCATTGAAAGCCATCCACTTTCCTTCTTCTTCAAATCCCTTAGCTTTGTTTATCAGATAATCCCGAGAAATGTTAGACGGTGTGGAAAGTGATCGAGAGGGGGGGGGGGGGAGGGGTGAATAGATCACCTTCTTATTCTTCAAGGATTTAAAATCTTTTATCAAATTTTGTTAAAAGCAGGGGAAAAGTAAGGTCCTTAATCAACTTTCGTCTATTTTGAACCAACTACTAGAAAACCGGACATGCGATAAACTTATTGGATTTTACTAGTACAAAATAGATGAATCTTAAACACATATTACTTAATGTTTTTAATGCACTTATCTCTAGAACAATGTTTCAAATGAATTAAAACTTGCAAGCCATTTTGTCAAACGGTTTGCGTATACTTTTTTGATGATTAATAATGGTGATTTAAAGAAAGTATTTGAACCACCATTTTATCATTAAACAAAAAACTAAGAAAGCCAATTGAATAAAATAATTATGGAAAATGTAAAGAGATAGAGAGAAAGAAAGAACAATACACATGAAATTTAGTAAGAAGATCCCCGCTGTCATCCTCGCGTATGGGTACGTCTCCCTCTCAATTCCAGAATTGAAATTGAGAACTCTTATAACAATTTTGTTGAATGTTTGAATACAAGGTTACACTACAAAGACAGACAGAAATCCCTAAGATCTTCTTCTTCTTCTTGTAAGAACCGTCACTTGATATGAGCCTTATCAAGATTCCCTGCAAGATCCACAACGGATCCTCCACTTCCACGACATGTTTGCAAAAATCCCTCTGATTTCCAAACCCCTCGCTACGGCTGAATCTGACTTGTGCGACTGTGACTAACAAACCCTCAAGAAAACGTCCATTCTTGAAGGACAAACCCTTTGGTTTTTCCTTGAAGCCCCTTTCAGAATCTTCAACCCAGATGAGATCCCTTGAATGCACAGCTAAACATTATCTTTTGATCTCTTGATCCAATTGACCAAAGATGTTTGATTTTTGTTGTTGTTGTTGAATTAAGATGATTGAGAAGATGATGAAGATGAAGTATCTTTCAGGATTCTTGATGCTCAGGATTGATGCTCACAATTGTAATATGTGCCATGCTATTTTATGCTGAAAAAACTTACTTATATATGTAACAGAAAACGGTTAGAGACAGAAATTCGTATTATGAGTCGATGCATGTTAGCATGAGTCGACTCATGTTAGTTATGTAACACAGGATGAGTCGATACATGTTTTTATGAGTCGATGAAAGAAGATGTTACAACATATTACAGAACCAACCATTTCACATGAAACGATGTATAACACGTATGTGTCGACACATACTGGGTTGAACTTTTGATTTTTTAAGACAAAATGTGTTATGAGTCGATGCATGATGTTTTTTATCGAAGCATAAAATTTTAAAAATGTTTTCCAGGGACATCAACATATCATGTGTCAATGTATGAAGTTATGTATCGATGCATAAAGGTTAAAGGTTGCATTCCAGGGGCATCAACATGTTATGTGTCGATGCATGAAGTTATGTATCGATGCATAAAGGTTAAATGTTGCATTCCAGGGGCATCAACATGTTATGAGTCGATGCATAGCATGGATGTGTCGACTCATACTGAAGCAGAATCGTTTTTATGATTCTTTGCTTAAGTATGTGTCGATGCAAAGTTATTTGTGTCGACTCATAACATTATTTTATGTGTAAAACACATTCTTAACTCATTTTAAACATATTATACTATATTTTTACATTGCACACATGTAGGTAACATTCATTGATTTTTTCACATATATATTTGCTATCATTCAAAACCAATTGTATGAAGGGGTTGCTCACAAACTCCCCCTTTTTGATGATGGAAAATATTTGATGATGTGTGATGATACAGTATGGATGAATGAGCTGCTCCCCCTGAGTTTGTGCATAATAAGAATTATTTTCTAACACTAACACCATCTTCTTCTCCCCCTTTGACAACATCAAAAAGAGAATAAGATATATTTTCAGCAATTTCAGCACACATGAATTGAGATACAATCTCAACAGTCATTGTAACAAAAAGAACCAATGTCATTCACACATAGAGTCTTGGCATAATCATGGTAATAACTGAATAAACAGAAAATAATTATGGTGAAAGTAATTTACCCAGATAATATTCAGTTTACATAAGCTATAGAATAAAATTGTTTGAATAGGTCATTAATACAAACTTCAGACAAAAGACATAAAGACAAATGTTATGAGATTTATTACATGAAGACAAATGCTAAGGATTGTTTACATCACAAGATTCATCATATTTGTAGGGTGGAGGAGGTAGAGGAGGTGGGTTGATATCAGGGTTCTGGGTCATGAATTGATATTGTCGAAATCTATTTTGGATATCGACGTTTCTGAAATTTTCCATGATTCCAGGATTATCACGACAATCATCCATAAAGCTAGTCATTCCATTGTATAATACTTGGTGCCATTGGACCAAATCCAAGTGCCACGAATGCTAATTTTGGTACATTCGTGTATGCTCATCATGCCATTGTTCATTTTCCTTGTGCCATTCACTTTACTGGTTATGCCAACGTCTCGCTTCTTCATGTCGAGATTCATTGGCAACCTCTATCTGTTGAAACATGACAGTGACATAAGAAGGAGCTTCTGAGGAAGAGCCTACAACAGTAGTGGCAGCAGCATGAGGTTGTGCAGTTTGATAAAATTGATAGTTTTTCGGAGACCACCGGTTTGGCACCCACTCACCCCAACCAGTTCCAGCCTGATTTCCCTTAGGTTGGGACTCCTCATTTATATCCGGCATGTCTACATCAACAAGATCATCATCCTCATAAATTTGTTCACAGGGTATATCAAAATTATATACCCGTATATTGGACCCTTTCTCCTTAAAATAAAGACACAGACGGTTTTTAACCCATCTGTATCCAATATGAGATAGATTTGCCTTATTTAACTCTTGGGAAACAGTAGGGGAGATAAGAGGGACATGAGGAATAACAAGATTCCAAAACTTGATGATTCTCATTATTTGTGCAGTATATCCAAGGGTGGTATTCTTCTGACTATTACGCATAAGAAACATGCGCTTGACGAAGTAGTTTGGCCAGTTTACAGGTACCCTATCTAGCAGAATATGCAAAATATGAATATCTGACCTGTCTAGTCTAGAGTGGCCACCGGATCTAGGGTGCAGTATATGAGAAATTATCTAGTGAAGCATTCTAGGAATGCTTTTGATTGTACAAGTGGTTATAGGTTCACACTCACCAAGAGGTCTATCAAGTTTCAAAATTGAGGCTATGAAAGCTTCCTCATCATAATCAGTATCAAAGCTTTGGTCATGATAACTCTTCATTATTGACCTCATAAATGGAATGCAAAAAACAGTTTGCCAGTCAATTTCTTCAAATACATATCTTTTTGTCCAAATTTTGACCTTAAAACACCAGCCTTTAATCGTTTCTAAACCAACATACAAGGCCCTTATAAATTCTTCATGATAATCTTCTCTAACATTTAGAAAGGACCCTAATTGTTGAGCATCTAAAATATCACATACATCTATGATATGCAGAGACACAACCTAAGACTTGTTGAAGACATGAGGCTTCATAACTAACCCCGTTTTGAATGATTGCCCAAATTATTCAGTAATGGAAGGATGCATGACAGACAAAGTGCTAGGTGGGATATCTGTAGCAGATCCAGATGGGCCTGCACCAAGTTTTCCCTTTCCTTTTGTCTTTGGAGGCATTCTCTTTGTTGAAGAAGTGTAGTCAACAATTTGGAGATGAGGGAATTGGAAGATGAAGTGAATGTTGAGAATGATAAATGATGACTAGGGTTAGCCGATGTATGTAATGAATGAGATAATTGGAAATATTTTAAAACATAAAATTGGGTAGATAGGTTAACCCAAATCAAATTAAAGGAATTAATTATCCTTATGTGTCGACACATCCTGTATTGAAGAACTATTTTTAATGTTTCGCATCGACCCAAGAATCGTATGTGTCGGCCATAAGTAACATATATCGATGCAAACCTTAATGTGTCAATCGAAAAACAATTTTGATTTCTGTTTTTGCATTTTTCTTCAGTATGAGTCGACTCATAACTGTATGAGCTGACTCATAACAGTAAATTTTAACAGAAGTGTAGTTTTCTACAATTTTCTGTGAATAGATGGATATGAGACCCATTTTCAATTATATGATTATGAAAGATGAATTATCTCAAGATGATTATGCATACATAATGATGTAATGTAATTTGCATATGTCAAGTTCAAACAATTTGTGTAAAAGAAATATATAGACAGTATTAATGGAATAATTAATGTCAATATATAAGTAATCGGAGAATTCTTAGAGAGAAAGTAGAGAGGAAAGATATTACCTCAGTTGATGAGATGTTAAGACATACATACGACAGCTAAAAACAAATATCAATAGCGTGGTGAGATATAGATATAATATAAGTGCATGTATGCTTAAGACATCAAGTAAGAGAAATCTAAAATCCCTAGCTCACGACGAATGTTGAAGAAAGGTTTTGTTGCTAGTGGTTTTGTAAAAATGTCAGCAAGTTGATTTTTAGTATCAAGATGCTCAAACGTAACATCCTCCTTTTCAACATGATCGTGAAGAAAGTAATGTCTAATCTCTATGTGTTTAGTGATTGAGTGTAAGACATGATTCTTAGTAAGATTTATAACACTTGTGTTGACACATTTTATTGGAATACGTTTTAATGGAATATCATAGTCTTGCAATTATTGCTTCAGCCATAAAATATGAGCATAACAACTATCGGCTGCAACATATTCAGCCTCAACGGTTGACAAAGCAACATAAACCTGCTTTTTGTTATGCCAACACACTAGAGAGTTTGAAAACAAATGACACTACAAGAAAATTAGTGTTTAACGACACAAAAATTGCGACAGTTATGTGATAACTGTCGTAATTGACATATAGAGACAGTGTTTACGACAGTTGACACCAACCGTCCCTAATATTTATTTTGCGATGGTATAATTAACCATCATAATATTATTATTACGACGGTAAAACAACCGTCGGCCCCCATTTAACACTTTTAACATTGATTTTTCACCAACAACTAGTCACGACGGTAAAATTAACCGTCCTAAAAGGCACATCACGACGGTAAAGCACCCGTCGCACCCTTAAACCTTTCACGACGGTAAAATTATCCGTCCTAAAATTCATTTCACGACGGTAAAACAACCGTCGCACCCAAAACCTTTAAAAATTCTCATGGGCACGACGGTAAAACACCCGTCGCCGTAAAAAAATTAAAAAGCTCTTCACTTTCTACTCCTGCGTTCACTTTTTCTACTCACGAAGAAAATACAAGAATTCTCGACCTAAGGTTCGTGTGGGTCTTCCAAAGAAGAACCCTAAAGTTTTGAAACCCGCTTTCACCATTCCTCCCAAACTGTTACAATCCCTTCGTTCGTCGGAAGAAGATGAGACCTCCCGGCGGAAGCAGCAACGTTCGTCGGCAACCGAAAGAGTCGGCCTACTTACCACCAACTCCACTAAACAGCCACCGTGACTCTGACGTGAGTTTAGCCAGTAGCCGTCCATCCTCCGTCGGATCCATTCTCTCGACGTTTACAAAGACCGTTCGTACCAACAGAATGCAACCGCAACCATCAATTCATTCCTGGCCTCTCAGGATTTGAATGTCTCTTTCAAACCTTTTTCCTCTCCTTCCGCTAAACACATTCACCAAACCCTAATCTTCCTCGTCGGGCTCCTCGATTTCAATATAAACAAAATAGAAGATCTTTCGCCACTTCTCAAATTCATGAATTACCCTCACAAACTCAATAAATCTGTTCTCAAATCCCCCGCTGCACCTCATCAATGGCCTTCCATTCTCGCCCTCATTCATTGTCTTGTTCAGTCTTGTCAAATTCATCTCTCTTTTTCTTCTCCCTCCCACACCACCACCCTCCAAACCAACAACATCGTCTTCCAGTATTCTCTCAACGCTTATCTAAATTTCATTAGAGGTGACGATGAAGCCATCTCCGAACTCGACCACGAAATCCGCACCAGGATTCTCCGTGAGAAGTCTAACGCTGACAACACCCTTGCTGCCGCTGAACAAAAGGTCTCTGAATTGGAGGCTCAATTGGAGGGATTGAGGTCTGCTCCTTCTCAGAAGGATTTACTCGACAAAGAGAAGGAAATGCTTCAAGGCGATGTCATTAAGTTTCACAAGATTATTGACGAGTTTGGGTTGCGGATTGAGTCGAAAGAGAGGGATTTGGTGGAGAAGGAGAAACAGTTGCAGGCTAAGGTCGTGGAGAGCGACAACATATGTCAAGAGAATAAAATGCTAAAGAAGAAGGTGGAGTCACAGCCTTTCAATACCAGGGACGTTGAGAGGATGAAAAGAGAGTTGCAGGCTGCTGAGAGGGATGCTGGAGAGGCTGAACTTGCTAGGAATGATTGGGAGGAAAAGTGTTGGGAGCTTGACCGTACTCTCGCAAATAACATCAGAGACTTAGAACCTATCACCAGGGATTGTAACCAAGCCCTTAAGAGGTTCTTTTCTTTTCCTCTTGTATTGTATTCTATTGCACCCCATTTGTTTTTTTAGCATAATTGTAGTAGTACTATTATTTTGTAGCAAATGCTATGATGATTATTGATACAGAGTGTCTGCCAAAGTTGAAATCTAAGATAAATCTAGTAAGACTTTCTGATTATAATATTTTATTGGCAAATGTTAGAATCTAACTAATGGATCAAGTGAAATTATAAACCTTCTGATTAGAATCTGTCCAAGGTTTCTCATATTAGCATTCCATGGTTTGTTTGAATCTCTTGATGAAAGATAACTGAGCTGGCTTTGTGTTGATTTCAATAGGCTAGATCAGAACATGAATGCATGATGAATCATCTACCCCTTATCTTCCAAAGAGCTAAGTTAAAGTTAAATTTTGACGCAGGATATTGTGATTTTTGTGTGGTGCAGGATATTGATAAGAAGGATGTTTCTCTTAGCAAATTCAAGGGGAAGGTTCTCTTGATTGTCAATGTTGCTTCACGATGGTATGATTTATTCACTTTATATTTGTGTGAAAGCCTTATTTTTTTCAGTTGTAATGTTATGTTTAGGGGAAATTGCACTCACTTTCCCTTTAGGTTATGGTTGGATCGATGAATTAGAAAGGAGCGGAGCAGAATAGAATATTATGGAATGGAGTGGAGTGGAGCAATGGAATGAACTAAATTGTTTTGTTCTGTTCCGTCAACTTATAAAAAATACACAACTATCCATTATTTGCAAATCCAAACAAGGGAATCTGATTATATACCACTCCATTTTATTTCATTCCATCACATCCCACCATTCCAAACATAAAATTTTAGGTATGCTTAAGCAGATAGTTCTCCATTGTAGTACATAGTATTAGGGTTTTAGAAGTTTCCGCAATGTATTGCAACCGCATGGGTTGCAAGCATTTATTCACGCATCCGCAATTTAGAATTATTACACTCTCGCTTTTCTTATGGAGGACATTAAATTAAATTCGCCTCAGCTTCACGTGCCTCTAATTTGTTATACAAATATTGAGGGGGGCATTATTCAAGCCGAACTGATAGGATGGATTCGGTGTTATTCATTTAACAAATTAGGTGGCGAGTCTTCATTTAAAAATAAATAGTGTGTTCTATATAAGCGTATCTCCGAAGTGATTAGTCAATTTCTGCTAATCAAGTTCTATTTGAGAAGGTTCAAATCAAATACCTTGAAAGTTATGTCAAAGTTTCTGGTATGTTATGATCCTCCTATTGAATGATTTCCTTTGAATGAATGGCAGTGGCTTGACATCATCAAATTACACAGAACTCTCGCACTTGTATGAAAATTTTAAAGATAGAGGTATGTTACTTATGGAGCATAGTTATTTGTTTATTTTTCCTATATTTTTTATATGATTATTGGTGACTAGATATTTTGACAGTGTAGCTTCATTTTGAATCTATCTACTTCTGAAATCATTCTGTTTTGAGTTGGATCATGTTTAAGATTAGGAGAGTAGTATGTCTATTCTTCCCTGTTTTGAGTTGGATCATGTTTAAGATTAGGAGAGTAGTATGTCCATTCTTCCTTGTTTTGAGTTGGATTATGTTTAAGATTAGGAGAGTAGTATGTTTATTCTTCCTAGTTCCTATTGAAGTTCAGGCACAGGTAACTTATTGGGATTTTTAGATGTGGATACTGATGTTTGATTGAGTGAAGCTAACCAAATGGGATATGTTGATGTACTTACTTTAAAAACCATATCTCTATTCCAAGTATTTCTCTATCGGCCAAGAAAAAAGTGTTGATGTACTTACTTTAAGTTCAGTTGATCATGTATATGCATAATGCATTATTATTACTACTACATTTTGAACTTGAGGTCTGGTACTAAATTTGTGATCTACTCAGATCTGCAGCAAAATGATCACACTTTTTGTTTATAAGGTTATAGTCTTAGATGAGATTCTCTTGTTTTGAGAAATATATGCATGTTTTCTAACATACATTCATTTATTTATTCTACCTGATTGCAATGTGAGGACTGAGGAATTAAGACCATGGGAGTATTTGATACTCATGTTTTGTGTGTAACTTTCCTGTCACTGTGTCTGTGAGGAGGTTGGTTTGGAAAACTCCTTCATTACAAATATTCGACATTGTATTAACATTTTGAATTCAGTGCAGTGGAAGGTCACTGTGCATACTTTTGCTAGCATTTCTTCTTCGAATGTGTAATCATACTATTCTTTCTTTCACATTTTGAATTTCCTGTAGATGTTTTATACCATGTCATATGATTGCCATTTGTCAAACTACTTGTTTGGAAGGGAGATGATTTTATATATATATATTTATTTGATGTTGTTTATCAATTTCGCTTATATATTCTAATTTGGATTTATTTGTTCACAATGTTTGTAGAGGGTCGCCACTCTTTTGGATTGGTGTTGGTGTTGGGTTTTCTGCACTATTTTCAGTGGTGAGAACCATAGTCAAAACTCAGTTTTATATATACTGATGTTTATTTTTCTTCATTTTTATTTATGTTCAATATATTAAGGTCCATTTCTTTTTGGAAGGTAGCTTCAAGATTAAAGGTGAAGCAGCAGCTGCAAGAACTGCCTCTCAATCTACTGTCACAGTAGACATACCTTCAACCAAAGTAGAAGCAGCAGCCTCGGCCCCAGACATTAATGTTAAAGAAGAAGTGGAAGTAAAGAATGAACCAAAAAAATCCGGTAACATACAATCTCTGTTCATGACTCCCATTTTTCTTCTTGTTGGATGACATGTACTACATTTGCAATTTATAAGTAGTGTGATTCCGTGTCCACTATCAGATGTATATGTGGCTCTAAGAATTTAAGTAAAAGCTGTACCCAAATCACTGTTGTCGATTGGTTCATCCTACCATATGACACATTACTAGTCTTTCCATGTATACTATCTTGCAGCTTTCTTTTTGTTATAAACTTATAATAGCTTGAGTGAGCCTATGCCACAGCATTATTTTTAAGCTTTGCTTGCATGCAAGTATCCTCTGACAAACTTGATAGTGCTCCCTAAATAGACATCAACTGTTTTAGTTTTCCGTTGAATGCGTCACTAACTAATGTCTAATTGTCAGGTGAATGTCTTTGAATTTATGTCTGTATCATTTGGGATTATTCATTAGTGTGTGCATACCTATTATTTTCTCAACCTTGCTTGCATGCTATCATGTTAGTTAATGGCTCTACAGTTTCTTAAGTCACTTGTAATGGAAACATACTGCTTTGAATTATAACAAATTGTGAAGTGTGTCCATATAAATTTGTTGGAATTAAAATTTTCCTGATAAATATTTATTTATTGCAGCTTTTGTAGATGTGTCTCCAGAAGAAACTGTGCAGAAGAATGCTTTTGAAAGATTTAAAGATGTTGATGAATCAAGTTCATTCAAGGAAGCCTGTGCTCTAGCTGAAGTGAGTTTACAATTATAGTTTTTTCTAAATATGTTTAGTGATTTGTCTTACCCTTAACATGTAATAACAATGGATATTATTGAAGGCTTCTCAAAATGGAGCTCCTTTTAACCAAGGTTTTGGCAATTCACCCGGTTCTCTATCTGCACGTAAGTAAGGAGTCAGTTGGAATCACCCGTTGATGGTAGACGTTCATCTGAGTCTAGCTACCGTATTGGAGATAATGGAACTTCAGGGGGGACAAATTAGACTTTGCTATGATCAAGATAATTAGATTGTGAACTTTCTCATGTATTTTTGGCATAATGATACTTATTATTATAAGATTAGGAATTGATATATTTTGGGTTTTTTGTACTACTTGACATGATTATGGAACTCGCATTTTACATGATTATGGAACACACATTTTTTTGGATATTATAATGCTTATTTGATGTTAAATATATTTTATTGAAATTATTTTTACTATATTACAAAGTGATAGAAAATAAAGCAAAAAATAATACTATAAATAAATATATTAAAGAAGAAATAATTTAAAGAAAAAAATAACACAAAAAAAAACTATATTTAAAATTTTTTACATAGATAATAATTTAAATAAAAAATATATATAATAGAAAAATAAAAAAAAATCAAGACATAAACAAAAGTCATGGCGACAGTACCGAACCGTCGTAATCAACAATTAAAAATAATCAACAAAAGTCATGACGGTATCGAACCGTCGCCATAAACAATTTAATCAATTTCAAAAGATATTCACGACAGTATCGAACCGTCGCCATCAATAATTAAAAGAAACTCAAAAGATAGTCACGACGATATCAACACGTCGTAAACTTGAACGACAGTTTTTGTAACCGTCGCGAAATAGGTTGGGGACACACACTTCTGCGACGGTAAAGCAACCGTCGTGGAAAGCAAATTGCGACGGTTTTAACCGTCGTAATCTACAAAAATACCTGTCGCAATCTGCCAATTTTCTTGTAGTGTGACATGTTCCACTAGTGCTTTTCCTATCTGACTTGTAGGAAGAAAAATCAGAATCGGAGTAAGCTACTAAACTGTAATCGCTTCCCTTGGAATACCATAGCCCATACTTAGATGTACTATTGAGATACCTAAGTACATGCTTGACAGCTTTCAAGTGGTATTCCTTAGGATCCGAATGATGTCATGCACACATGCAAACACTAAAAATGATGTCAAGCCTAAATACGGTAAGATACAAAAGGGATCCAAGCATACCTTTATATTTCTTGACATTAACGCTATTACCATGTTCATCTATATCTAAATTCTCGTTGGTAGGCATAGGGGTGTCAATTGATTTTGAGTTGTCCATTCCAAATCATTTAAGCAACTCTTTGCAATATTTTGTTTGACATACAATTGTGCATTCATTGAGCTGCTTTATTTGAACTACGAGGAAGTAATTTAGCTCCCACATGAGACTCATCTCAAATTCACCCTGCATAACCTTAGAAAATTCTTCGACCAAATGTAGGTCAGTTAAACCAAAAATAATATCATCTACATATATTTTAACTAAAAGAATGTGCTTTCCTTTATGTTTAATGAAAAGTGTGGTATCCACTTTACCTCTTAAATATCCATGATCAAGTAGAAATTTACTAAGTCTTTCATACCAAACCCAAGGGGCTTGCTTAAGACCGTATAACGCTCATTTTAATTGGAAAACATGACCTGGATATTCATTATTCTCAAAACCAGGAGTTTGTGAGATATATACGTCTTCATTTATCACTCTGTTAAGAAAAGCACTATTTACGTCCATTTGGTAAAGCTTAAAAATTTTTGCACACGCATAAGCGAGTAACTAGAGCATAAGTCTCCTCATAATCAATGCCCTCCTCTTGGTTATACCCTTGTGCCACTAAGCATGCTTTATTGCGGGTTATCACTCCGTTTTCATCAAGTTTATTTCTAAAAACCCACTTGGTGCATATGATATGATGGTCTCGCGGATAACGGACAAGTTCCCAAACGTCATTTCTTTTAAATTGATTGAGTTATTCTTACATGAACATTAGCCAAAACTCATCAATCAAGTTCTCTTTGGCATTTTTAGGTTCTACTTGTGAAACAAAAGCTAAGTGATAACAAAAATTACTTATCTTTGAGCCAGTCGTCACTCATTTTGAGATATCTCCTAATATATTGTCAATGTGATGGTCTTTTGAGGATTTCCAAGCTGGTGGAAGTTCATTTACTTCCGTTGACTCTTCTTCCTCATCTTTTGTTTGGCCTGTATCTTTTTCCTCCTCATCATCAATTGTTTTGGACTGATCAATTTCCTCAACAATTTCTTTGAGTATGTCTTCAGTAGATACACCTGCACCATCAAGAGAAATACCTTTTCTGACATGTTTCGGATAAGATTCATCAAAAGAAACATGGACTGACTCCTCAATAGTAAGTAAATGCTTATTATATACTCTATATGCTTTACTTGATTGTGATTATCCGAGAAAGATACCTTCATATGCTTTTGCATCGAATTTTCCAAGATTTTCTTTTCCATTATTCAAAACAAAACATTTACAACCGAATATGTGAAGATGTGACAAGTTTAGCTTTCTTCATTTTAAAAGTTCATAAGGTGTTTTATCCAAAATGGGACGGATTCATATTCTGTTTAAAACATAACAAGTTGTGCTAATTTCATCAGCCCAAAACTATTTTGGTAATCCACCCTCATTGAGCATTATTCTCGCCAACTCCTCTAAAATGTGATTTTTGCGCTCCACAACTCCATTCTGCTGTGGAGTTCGAAGTGCTGAAAAATTATGCTCAATACCATGCTTGTCACAATACTTATCAAAGAGATGGTTTTGAAATTCACCTACATGATCGCTTCTAATTGTAATTATTTTTAGTTTCATTCTGTTTTGAGACAGTTTTGCAAAACTCTTAAAAGCATAAAAATTTTCATCTTTGCTACGAAGGAATATAGTCCAAGTAAATCTAGAGTAGTTGTCAACGATTATAAAACCATAATAATTTCCACCTAGACTTTTTGTTCTAGAAGGTCCAAAGAGGTCCATATGGAGAAGCTCAAGAGGTCGTGAAGTGGAAATCATATTTTTAGATTTGAAAGCGACCCTCGTTTGCTTTCCCATTTAGCATGCGTCACATAGGCGATCCTTTGAAAATTTTATCTTTGGAAGACCCACTAATAGATCCTTGGATATAACCTTATTAAGTAAATCAAAGTTAACATGTGCTAGACGTCTATGCCAAAGCCAAGAATCATCATTCAAGGTGACTAGACAGTTAGTGCTTGTTAATGATACATCAAAAATGTCAAACACATAGACATTGTTTACTCTAATACCTTAAACACAATATTTTGTTCAGTATTTTCAATTATGCAGCAAGTGTTTGTGAAAGTAACTTTATAACCCTTATCACACAATTGGCTAATACTTAACAAATTATGTTTAAGCCCCTCTACTAAATGGACATAAAAAATAGTAGTGGTAGAAGGATTACCTACACTACCTTTACCGAGTATCGCTCCATTGTTATTGTCTCCATAAGTAGCAAATCCCTTCTTCTTTTCCTTGAAGTCAATGAAAAGGGATATGTCACCTGTCATGTGCCTTGAACACCTGCTGTCTAGAAACCATCTTCTATATACGAATGTAAGACACTTTTCCTGCAATATCAAAAGAGAGAGGTAGGTACCCAATTTTTATTGGGTCCATGTGGGTAAGTGGTAACATGGTTGTCTTTAGGCCTTCATTGGTAAATGCCTTTAGGAACAAGAAATCTCCTAAACTAACACTTTTCAATGGTATGACCAAAACGAAAACAATAATGACACAAACCATGATGATGATGTATTTTCTTACTTCTTCTCTTTGAATCCTTTATAATCTTTTCAAAAAAAGAATATTTTGCATATGGTGGATTCAACGTTTTCTTAAAAAATTTAGGATTGACGGCAAAACTAACCTTGGCCTGTAAAGCTTTTTCTAATTTGGCATTAAGAGTTCTAACCTCTTGTTGCCAAATATGACAAACTTCACATTCCCTTCTAGGAATACATCCTCTAACATCCTTATCTTTTGAACTTTATGCAATACTAGCTTTTAGACATTTTATGTCTTTTTCGGCTTTATAGATTTTACTCTCCAAAAATGAAAATATTTGTTTATTGGAGGATAACCTCTTAAAAGCATCTTCAGTTTTGTTTTGCAGTTTTTCAAAAGCTATTTTTAGTTCAGAAAAAGACATAGAAGAAAAGTTGTTAGGATATGCTTGTCTTACTTGCTTGTCGTGGTTGTTTTTCTTGTGGTAGGACTGATTTTTAGTGTGTGCCATGAGGCATAAATTTGCAGTCTCATCACTATCACTTGAACTGTCATCATTTGATGAATCACTATCTCTTTCCCACGGAATGTAAGCTCTTCTTTATTTATTGAACTTCTTTGGTGGAGCTTTTCCTTTGTCCTTTTTCATCTTTGGACAGACCGATTTGTAGTGTCCAACTTTACAACAATTGTAGCAAGGTCCTTTACTTTTTTCTTTTTATTCTCTTCTTTCCTTGTCACTTTAGATTGTTTTCAAAAGCTTATGAGATTTTTATCGGAGTTCTTGATTCTATTCTTTTGAATAAACCTATTGTATACCCGAACAAAAAGTCCCATTTCTTCATCATCATAATTTTCATCACTAGTTGAGTCATTATCATCTTGTTCTTTGTTTGAGGACTTAGAGCTAGAAGCCATTAGAGCTATTGACTTCTTTTCACCCTCCCTATCTTTATTCTTCTCCTTCTTACTCTTGTTTTCATATTTTTCAATACTTTCCAATTCTTGTTGATGTTCTTCCAGCTTGCCAAACAATGTTGTAATGGTAAGCATAGTAAGGTCATTGGCTTCCTTGATAGTTGTTACTTTAGGTTTCCATTCCCTGCTAAGACATCTCAGAATTTTATTAGTAGCAATTTCATTGGAAACATGTTTTCCAAGTGCATTTAAATGACACACAAGATGAACGAATCTCTTTTGCATGTCAGAGACAGATTCTCCTTGTTTCGTGCGAAAGAGCTCGAACTCTTGATTGAGTGTGTTATTGCGGGACTGTTTAACTTCAGTAGTGCCATCATGGGAAATTTCTAAAGCATCCCATATTTCTTTAGTGGATGCGCAATGAGAGACCCTATAATACTTATCAACATCAAGTGCTGAGATTATCATATTTCTTCCTCTCCAATCGCACGACCACTTCTTTTCATCTATTTCATTCCATTGATCCTCAAGTTTAGGTACTACTGTACCTGCATCAGTCCTCATGGTAATTTGAAAAGGACCATTCTGAATGGCAGTCCCTACATTCCTGTCAATGGAATTTATGTGTACTCGCATGCATTCTTTACAGTAGCCATAATCTTCACCATTGAAAACAGGAGCTCTATTATACGCCCCCTTTGGTTCAAAGGCCATAAAATTACTAGTAGACACAAAGCACCAGCTAATCAGTGCTCTGATACCACTTGTTAGACGGTGTGGCAAGTGATCGAGAGGGGGGTGAATAGATCACCTCCTTATTCTTCAAGGATTTAAAATCTTTTATCAAACTTTGTTAAAAGCAACGGAAAAGTAAGGTCCTGAATCAACTTCCGTCTATTTTGAACCAACTACTAGAAAACCGGACATGTGATAAACTTGCTGGATTTTATTAGTATGAAATAGATGAATCTTAAACACAGATGACTTAACGTTTTTAATGCACTTATCACTAGAACAATGTTTCCAATGAATTAAAACTTGCAAGCAATTTTGTCAAACGGTTGGCGTATGCTTGTTTGATGATTAATGATGGCGATTTGAAGAAAGTATTAGAACCATTATTTTATCATTAAATAGAAAACTCAGCAAGCCAATTGAATCAAAAAATTATGGAAAATGTAAAGAGATATAGAGAAAGAAAGAATAATACGCAGACAGTTTGGTAAGGAAGTTCCCTACTGTCGTCCTCGCGTGTGGGTACGTCTCCCTCTCAATTCCAGAATTGAAATTAAGAACTCTTATAACAATTTTGCTGAATGTTTGAATACAAGGTTACACTACACAGACAGACAGAACTCCCTAAGATCTTCTTCTTATTGTAAGAACCTTCACTTGATATGAGCCTTATCAAGATTCCCTACAAGATCCACAACCGATCCTCCGCTTCCACGACCTGTTTGCAAAAATCCCTCTGATTCCCAAACCCCTCACTACAGCTAAATCTGACTTGTGAGACCGTGACTAACAAACCCTCAAGAACACATCCATTATTGAAGGACAAACCCCTTGGTTTTTCCTCGAAGCCCCCTTCAAAATCTTCAACCCAACTGAGATCCCTTGAATGCACAGTTGAATGTTATCTCTTGATCTCTTGATCCAATTGAACAAAGATGTTTTATTTTTGTTGTTTTTGTTGAATTAAGATGATTGAGAAGATGATAAAGATGAAGTATCTTTCAGGCGTCTTGCTGCTCAGAATTGATGCTCATAATTGTAATATGTTTCATGCTATTTTCTGCTGAAAAAACTTACTTATATATGTAACAAAAAATGGTTAGATATAGAAATTCATAGTATTCGTTGATGCATGTTAGCATGAGTCGATTCATGTTAGTTATGCAACACTGGATGAGTCGATAGATGTTGTTATGAGTCAATTCAAGCAGATGTTACAACATATTACAGTACCAGCCATTTCATATGAGTCGATGCATAACATGTATGTGTCGACACATATTGGGTTGAACTTTTGATTTTTGAAGACAAAACGTGTTATGATTGGGTGCATGATGTTTTGCATCGACGCGTAAAAGTTCAAAAAAAATTTCCAGGGACATCAACATATCATGTGTCGATGCATGAAGTTATGTATCGATGCATAAAGGTTAAAGGTTGTATTCCAGGGGCATCAACATGTTATGTGTTTATGCATGAAGTTATGTATCGATGCATAAAGGTTAAATGTTGCATTACAGGGGCATCAACATGTTATGAGTCAATGCATAGCATGGATGTGTCGACTCATACTGAAGAAGAATAATTTTTATGATTCTTTGCTTAAGTATGTGTCGATGCAAAGCTGTTTGTGTCGACTCATAACAGTGTTTTATGTGTAAAACATATTCTTAACTCATTTTAAACATATTATACTATATTTTTACAATGCACACATGTAGGTAACATTCATTGATTATTTCACATATATATTTTCTATCATTCAAAACCAATTATATGAAGGGGTTGCTCATAAGAAATACCCTGCATGTCACATTTCTTGATCCAATTGCCTTCCACTTTGCTAACGGTCAAATAAAGAGCTTTAGCGATAGCCATGTAGTTGGAAGTTTCAGGTACTTGAGTAAAATGGATACTATCTATGACCTTTATATCAAGAATATATGCATACTCTTCAAGAGTTGGTGCTAGCTGGTAATCTAGGAAAGTAAAACAACATAGATGTGGATCGTAGAACTGAAGAAGCACTCTTGATGCCCATTCCTCATAAAAATCATTCATTAGTGGCAACAAGTTCCCATACCGTTTCCTGAAGATGTTTTCATTCGGACCATTCACAAGGCTCCTAACTCTCGCAATCGACCCCCATAAAACACAAACTGCTAGACAGCCTTCTTCCTAAGAGCTTCTGCACTTGTGCTCATGTTGTTATTCATCCTGATTACAACTTCTATGTAGCCTGGAAATAACATGCATATGTGAATTAGACATACATACTTTTTCTTGCATTTTTTAGAAAATAAATATGCCATGAGGTGATGCAAACACATAGGAATCAAGGTATTTGTTGTGCTGTTCTGAATATGTCGGAAACCAAGATCAAGAACTTTGTAAAATAACCAATCATTCCTTTTTTTAGAAACTCAATCACCAACAGAGAAGAGTCACCAACGGTACCTGTAAAAATCAAAATTCCCTTCCCGCTCACAGGTGTAAACTAGGTCAGGGTAAGTCAAGGGTAACTCAGGATCATGGGTACGCCTGAAGCCACTATCGTCGAAACACCGATGTGAAACGATGGCACCCCATTTGTAATCTCATCTGAGCATGAACGAAATGACCACACCAGCAAACCAAAGTCGACTAGTCGTTCATGTTCCACTTTATTCCTAAGGTTCTTATGGTTGTCACTTGGCCTGGGTATTGGGCCTCTTACCTCTTGTAACACCCACCCAACATGAAATCAGAGCCAGCATAGCAAATAACCAAATATATGGAAAGCGATAAAATGCATGAACAAACATATACAAGCAGTTTATAAAGCTTTAAATAATAGGAAATAAACACCCAAAGAAATAAATAAACAAGAGCTAGGATCGACTCCGAGATGGACCAACAATAGGTCAATCTGTCCCCAGTGAAGTCCCCAGCTGAAATAACTGGCCAAACCGTCATCCGGTTATGAAATATCAATAAAGTTGCCACCGAATGTCTTTTATCCCGCCGAGAGGGAAAGGTAAACATCGAGAAAACCTGAGAAGGGTGAAATCAAGGTCTTGCAACCGAGAGATCGTGTAAGGGAATCTGTTACGCAAGGGGAAGGTATTAGCACCCCACACGCCCGTAGTACTCTATTGTATCCACTCTGGTTATTCTAATATAATGAGTGTGTAAAATCTATATCTAAGGCTTAAAGCTGAAAAGGGAATTCATGCAAAGAAAAAGGAAATGGAAGTGAGGGAAAATAAAGGAATATTTACAAATATATTCTCGATTAGATCCCACAAAAGCCTCTGCCTACGTAACCCTTTCAAGGAATCAGAGCAACCGTAGTTTGGCTCATATATTTTGGTTGGTTTGTGTTTTTTAGTTAAGAAGACAAAAGCAAGAGTCAAAATGGCAAAACATCAGGTAAATTACAAAACATTAATAACAATGATAAAGAAATAAAAAGGGATAGCAAGACATCGCATGGTAAAACAAACTCAGTTAAAATGATAAAATGCCAGCATGATAGCAAAATATCAGACAAGATGATGAAACAATACACCTATAAATGATATTGAAAATAAAAGTAGGATAACAAACATGTGCGATGGCGAAACATCGGCTACAAACATGTGCGATAATGAAACATCGGCTACCAACATGTGCGATGGCGAAACATCGACTAAGAGATAGAAAGATAATATAGCAAAGATGACGAAACATCAATAAACCATATGACAAAACATTACACCTGACAATGATATTGAGAATCAAAGTAGGATAACAAACATGTGCGATGGTGAAACATCGGCTAAAAGATAGCAAAGTATCAGGGCAAAGATGGCGAAACATCAATAATCCAGATGATAAAACATCACACCTAAAAATGATATTGAGAATCAAAGTAGGATAACAAACATGTACGATGGCGAAACATCAGCTACATACAGGTGCGATGGCGAAACATCGGCTAAAACATAGCAAAGTATCATGGCAAAGATGGCGAAACATCAATAATCTAGATGATAAAACATCACACCTAACAATGATATTGAGAATCAAAGTAGGATAACAAACATGTGCGATGGTGAAACATCGGCTACAAATAGGTTCAATGGTGAAATATCGGCAACAAATAGGTGCGATGGCAAAAAATCGGCTAAAAGATAGCAAAGTATCATGGAAAAGATGGCAAGACATCGCTTTGACAAGATTTAAAACAAATCCAAAAGGCACACAAACAAATAAGATTGGTTTGTATTTTTTACCTTGAAGAAGGATTTAAGTTTATTAGAGATATTTTATGATTTGCCAAGAAGAAGTTTTAGTTTTAAGATGCAATATGAAAAGAAAAGAAAACAATTAAGGGAGACTATCCTAATATCTAGTCCTAATGTTATCATACAATGATTGATCCTAAGGTTGAGGATGAAAGAGGGAAGTTTCTAACGTATGTTAGCATACATGGATTCCTATCCTAGGGTCTAACTCAAGGACTAACCCTACACGAGCAAGCCTAAGGGAGCATGGTAAATACCAAACAAGTAAATAAACAAGCATTTAAACATGAGTATCAAGGCACACATGCAGAATCGCCTTAAACAGGTCTTTAAATAAACCAGAGGGACTCCTGACATATATCAACAACGGAGGTCCCATCATGCAATATAAATCAATAAGGAGCAGAAACAATAAATAGGAAATAGTGCAATACCAAACGGATAACTATCCGTAGCATGAGCAAGAAAAAGAAACCCATAGAACATCGAGCAAGCTAGCATCAGTTAAACAAATCAAGTCAGAAATCACGCCATCAAATATATGCATTGAGGCTTCAAATATGAACATATCCCACAAGTGATGTGTAGCAGTCAGAATCACATATATATTATGCAAAAGAATGACAAATATACAAATCATAGGAATGGTGTAAGCACAACCAATTGTGTTGGACAAATAAAGTGGAACACTACGGTACCAAGGCTAAATGGAAAACTTTTCCTCAGAGTACCTCGCACATTTAACAGACAAATTAGTGATTTCAAAGAGAAATGATGCACCAATAAAGGATGGATGATGATATAATCATTAGAATGGAAAATAAACATGATGGAAACCATCAAAAGAAGTAGATGTAAGAAGCATCAAGTAGGCACATGTAAAACTAAAGAATTGTTGCTCCTTTCTTGTCACCACGTTGAATTGACAAGTAAATATCAATCTAGGATCAAAGGAGCTAGAGAAGAATACAATAAAAGACCTTAGGAGTCAGTAGAAACCACTTCACATACATACTTATTCATTTCATTATGGTTCACAAGCATAACAAAAAGAGGGGTACCACAAGATGTATCACAAAGCTTGGATCACAAGTTAGCAAGGCAAGGAATTCAAACGAAGACAAAGTTAGAAGACTTAAACCATTCAAAGACTTGAAATAAAGCTTATAAAATGCTATTAGGATATGATCAAGAGTTTTAAATGTTAATTCTAAAGCATGTTGCACAAGTGCATTTAATATACCTCAAATATTCAAAAAGAAAAGGAAGATTGAACATCTAATTCACAATAAGATGAAATGGTTTAAACATTAGAGGTCAAGTGATATAAAGTCTTTATGAGACTATCCTTGATGTATCATTCCCCAACATGTCATCATTGGTCATTTGATGACCTCAAACTCAAGCCAAAAATTCAAAATTCAAAATTCAAAGCTAAAACAAAGAGAGAACATTACTTAGAAGGCATGAATCAAAAAGGCTCATCAACCAATTTTGGGAAATTAAGAGGATTTATTTGAATTGGTGTGAGGAAACAGAAGCAACATGATCATTCAGTGCCAAATTATAGGCCTCACACAAGTTCATTGGCCATCAAACAAATTGCAACAAGATATGTAACATCAAATGGGCACTTTCACTTTGTAAATACATCAAAAATAGGAAAGGACTTCTATAATTCAAACAAAAAATTTCTTAGCATATTTTGGATGTATAGAAGCCAGAAAACATGTTTTAAGTTCATGGATAGGTGAGGAAAGGATCAATCAAACTTCAAACCTCAAAACTAGTTGATGAAATCACCAATCTAGACAAGTTTTCAAAACAAATCAATGGAAAATATTAAAACTTACCAATTAATGTAAGAAAAATATTTTTAAGATTCTCAATCCATCTATGAACTCCAAACAGGAGCTGAATTCTGTTGAAACTCAAGGCAAGTTGGTTTTTGGAATCAAAACAAACAAGGGAATTATCAAAGCCCTAATTATTTAGAAAATAAACTCAATTATTGATTAATCAAGTACCAATTCTAAAATATTCAAACTAAAATCATACAAAAATAGAGAAAACTCCAAGGATCAGAAAACTATTTTATTCATTTTTTTAGAATTAAAGAAGAGTCAAAAATAAAATCAAAATTCAAATCATTAAACAATTAAACCAATATTCACATTTTTAAAATAAAATTCTAATCAAAAGTTAGAAAAACATCCAACCAAAATTATATTCAAATTTTAGAATTAAAAACAAGCATCCGTGATTTTTTGTGGAATTTTGGGATCAAAAGAAATATCAAAATAAAATCATACATGCATATCAAATCACATGTTATTCGAATCACATCAAATGATTAACCATAGACCAAGAACAGATCTCATGAAAATTGCAAAAAACACATTGAGCAAAAACTTCAGAATCATCATACATGCATATCTCATCAAAACACTCAATGAACATCAAACAACATGATTCAAAACTCAAATCACACAATGCACGACTAGAAATCAAGATCTAATGTTTAGGATTTTAACCTTTGAGGCAAAAATGAATCTATTGTCTCCTTCACTCCAGTTGCAAACCAAGCTTGGCTTCGTCTTCCTCAGCACTTGAGGATGAAGAATCAGCAAGAAAATTGAGGAATGATCAAGCAATGAGAGGGTATCGAAGAAATGGATTTTTGAGATAAAAAGGGATTTCAAATACGAGCTTCCTTCAATGTATTTTTTTCGTCTTTTCTTGAATGAGAAATGCAGTGTTTATATAGCCACTTTGGAGTGAGGGCAATAAGGTCATAACTCACATAAAGTCGTTGGAGGGCAATTTGGCCAAAACAGGCAAGTGAAAGTGTGAGAGCATGTTCTTGCATTTTGTTTATTATTTGGCCTTTTTATGCTGTGTTTTGATGAGCTCAAAGGTTAATGAAATGAGGTGAGTGGAGCGTGAGGGGTGAGGTGGCAAGGATTGCACATGGTATGATTTTGCTTGAGGTGAAAATTACCAATTTTGGAAAAAAATGTAGAAATCATGGGAAGGCAAGGAAAGTGTGATTGTTTGGCCAAAATAAGTAAGAAATGAGGTGAGTGATTCGTGCCAAGCATGTCAATATCAACCAGAAACCAAACATAATTGAAGGGTGCACAAAATCTGCAACTGGCATAACCCATGCGTGCACCAAAGGTCAGGTGATTTCTTATTGAGGCTATAGAAAATTGGCTCGTGCATTCTTAAATTTTCCTTGGGCCAAATAAAGAGCATACCCTAAGCTTCGAAACAAGTTAAGGTTCGAAGGAAATGATGAAGAAATGAACAAGATATGAGGCTTAGGATTCCTGGGCAACTCAAGTCAACTTTCCCAAGACTGTGCAGACGCTGGCCTGCCCACAAGGTAACACTTTGAATGGCCCTAATTGTGGGAAATCGAAAGAAGAAGAATGAAGCTTCAACTAGACTACAAGGTCATTTCGACTGGCCCAGGCTGAAGGAAATCGAAGAGGGAAGAATGAGGCTTCGACCAAACTTTAAGGTCAATTCCAATGTCCAAACTAAAGAAAATCAAAGGAAGAAGAAAGAAGCTTCGATCATCCTTCAAGGTCACTTCGAATGTCCAAACTGAAGAAAATCAAAGTAAGAAGAAAGAACCTTCGATCAGCCTACAGGGTCACTTCGAATGTCCAAACTGAAGAAACTCAAAGTAAGAAGAAAGAAGCTTCGATCAGCATTCAAGTTTACTTCGACTGGTCAAACTGAAGAAAATCAAAGTAAGAAGAAAGAAACTTCGATCAACCTTCAAGGTTACTTCGACTGGTCAAACTGAAGAAAATAAAAGTAAGAAGAAAGAAGCTTCGATCATCCTACAAGGTCACTTCGAATGTCCAAACTGAAGAAAATAAAAGTAAGAAGAAAGAAGCTTCGATCAGCCTTCAAGGTCACTTCAAGTGGCCCGGACTGAAGGAAATCAAAGTAAGCCATTCAAATTTCTGGTTTTAACAACCAACTTCCTCAAATCACAAGTTCTTCGATTTTAAACCAAATTGAGTGATTCCAAGTTTAATGAGAAGCTTTTATAGCCCTTTTTAATATGAACAAGGCACATTTTTTAATTATGCCCTGAATCAACAATTATAGGCATGTCACCAACTGTTTGATGAATTGCCTAGGCCAAATTCCTTGCCTTGCCTGGCCAGATGCACAAGATTGCCTAAAGAAAAAGATCAACTTGCCTTGAACTTTAAAGGGTCATAACTTTTGATTTTGAGTAAGAAGTATGTTTTTTGTCGCCTGTGGACCCTTGTAGATCTCTTTCCCCTCTTCAATTGGCAAAAAGAACCACCAAACTCCCCTGAAAAATGAGAAAGTTATGCCCTTGCAAAGTCAGGCCAAAATTAAGAATACTTAGTGAAATTTTCAATCATCAAAATAACTTCAAATCCAAGTAACTTCTCAAACTTTCAATTCTCATCAAAATCAATCACCAATGGTCATCCTACATGAAAATACATATCAAATGCTTTGTGTTGACCAAAAGTTCACTTGGTCAACTTTGACTTTGTTTACTTTGAGTAAAATGACTGTTTTTCCCCTTTGATTCAATTGAACCACTTCTCTTCAAAATTAGTGGAAAAAACTTCAAACATATGATATCCCAAACACATAGAAGCTATGGAAATAGTTTCTACTCAAAATTTCAAAGAATCCCTGATTAAGACTTAAACCCTAGTTTTGCACTCTTCATTAGAAGATGTCTACTCGAGCTTCAAAACACTAGTTCCACTAGGCATCATGAGAGAATCCTTAAACAAAATTGATTCCAATGATGATAAAAGAATGATGCTTCAATACTTGACTCATCTAGGCCCCAATAACTCCAACTTGGGAAAAACCCTAATTTTGACTAATGAATCCAAAGGATGTGATTCTCCTTAGAAACAACATAATACTCAATCTTTTGATGATCCAAAGAGGTGGATAAGATATCTTTAGATATGTGATACCTTTGAGCTTGAATGATCCAGAGGTTTAGATAATAAAGCCCTTCTTGAGCAACTTGTCAATACAATCAATCTTCCAAATCTTAAGGGAGACTTGATAACCAAAATACTTTGATCCGTACACAATGTATGAATGCAATGCAATATGATGTTTATGATGAAACATAAGCCTAAAAATTATGAAATCAAGAGGGTAAATTTTGGGGTGCAATAGCTGCGCCTATTCAATTATCTTTAACCGGATAAGTGAGAAAAGTGACAACTTTCGAGCGTTCAGGGATGAAGATGATTGAATACAAGAGAACCTGAAAATTTACACTCTAGAAGAAGAAGTAGAACCCCAAAAAGACAAAGAATGCCAGCAGGATCTAGATAAAGAATATACAAAACGAAATTGGATTTAGAAAACAAAGAGTTTAATGAACATTGGACCTCCCAAGACGTGCGTCAAAATAAAGTTGTAACGTAGATTATAATAAAGTTGAAAAAGAACTAAAACTTAGAAGAGTAGACAAAACTAAACTTCAGAATAAATGTGCCAGGATCAAAGTGGACCATAAAAAGGGGTGAGATAAGACTCAAACCCCAAAGAATAGCTGAAACTAAACTTTGGAAAAGAAAAGTACGCGGGGCAAAGTGGCTAGAGTGCGTGATTCTAGGAGCACTTGCTAATATCAACCTAAGATTGACAGTATGAAGGAACTGAAAGAATCCCATGAGTGAGGAACAAAACGAGACAAAACTCGACCTAATAACTAGTTAGACGAAACTAAACTAGATGATTACCAGGACAAAACTGGATTTCACGCACGGGTAACGAGGCGAAACTTGACCTATATCAAAAGTGGTGAGAGTGCATGTTTCTCAGAGCACCTGCTGTCTCTGATCAACGGATAACAGTAACAAAAACTGATAGAAGAATCCAAGGAATGAAAGAGACTAATTTCAACTAGGGACGCAGTACGAACACTGCAAAGAGACTCGGTAAACGAAAACCGTCAAAGGGTCTAAGGTACAAAAACGAGACGAAACTCGACTCACTAACTATTTAGGAAAAACTAAACTAGATGAGTACCAGGACGAAACTGGATTTCATGCATAGGAGAAGAGATCGAAACTCGACCCAAAGCAAAGTGATGAGAGCGCATGTGTAGCAACTGGTTTTTAAATCAAGAGTCGCCACTATTAGTTTTTTTCCTAGGTAAGGGAACCTAATAGAAAACCCTAATTCGCAGACAAAGATTCTAGGTTTCAGAATCAATTAGACGAAAGGAAGATGTTAGGCACTTTTCATTTACCTTGTTCACAAGGATATTATACTTTAGGTTTAGGTTTAGGGTAAACTAGATTTTAAGTTTTAATTAGAAAGAAAGGGATTAAAATTTGTTATAGTAGAACTCTCTACGATTTTTGATCGTATGCCTACGTATCCTCTTATGAGGAATCAGAGTCCCAATTTGTAGTTCGTACGGGTTGGTGTTTTGTAGGGGTTTGCAAACATATTTTGAATCAATTCGCACTCGGTCGGGAGTAGTGATTGCGGAGATTTTGACTGAGCGCGTAGTAAGTCAAAACCAGTTTGAAACCCATTTGCAAAAATACTATTGATTAGTTTAGTTTAATGCGAAAATAGTTTTGATATTTGTTGGGTAATTTTTAATAATATTAATTGCAAAAAGTCTTGATTAATGCATGATAAAAATATTTTAATGCAAATAATATATAAGATAATATATGTAATTTTAATATGAAAATAATTTATTTGGTAATATTATAATATTTACATATAATAAATAATAGTAATAATATTTAAAACATGATAATTAAAATTAATAATAATAATAATAATTATAAATGAAAAAAGAAATAAATAATTAAATAAATAAAATATAGCATAAAAAATAATATAAAAGAAATAATAAAAAAATAATTATAATTTTAAGTAAACCTGGGGGGTGCGTTTTATTGTTGATAATCAAAAGAATGGGGTTCTAAAAGGAAGTTGGGCTAGGCCCAGAAGGGTCCAGGTAGAGAGGGGGTGTACGTTGTTGTTTCATTTAGTAAACAGAGGCAAAGGGGGGTGTGATGAGTAATGGGCTGGGCCCTTTATGGATTCTGAAGAGGTCCGGGTGATTGTGTGTGCACGGGTGTATGAATCTTATCATGTGGCTTGGCCTTACGACCGCCTGATCAAAATCTGATGGCCAACAGCGAAAGAACATGATTGCTATGGTAGGAGCGCGAGTATAGGACACAGACGGATTATAATTTTGTTTTGTATTCATTTTTAATTTTGTTTGTTGTTATAATCTACAGAACAAACTAATCTGCTCTCTCCCTCGCTATCCTCAGACCCTTCTTTATCCTCTTCCCCAAATCTCTAAACCCTAGCTTGTTATAACCCTCTGGCGGCGACACAAACCTCCACCACAACCCTTCTATAAACCCCTCGAGCCTATGAACAAAAACGATCCAAAAAGATAAAACCAATTTGTTACCCTCTTCGCGGTGTTCTACGAGCTTCGTCACAAATTCACTCCAAATTCGCAAGCTTCCGGTGAGATCTTTGAAGGTGGTGATGGCGGTGGATGGAAATTAGGGAGGCGCAGCAGCAAACACGCAGTTACGCGATTAGGGTTTCCGATCTAGAAACTTCAATCGTCCTTCCTTTGGTCTTCAACGGCAAGGGTCTGATTCAAGCTCTCTGTCTCAAATTTTTTTCTCTTCTTCTTCTTCTTCTTCGAATCTCCGGATCTTCTTCAATTTTCCATCCCAGAATCCTCCTTTTTTTCTGTAAAAGATCTATGTACTTATATAGCTTAGTATTTTTAGGTTTTTATCAATTTTAGCATAGATTTAGGAGTTAGATAGAAATTAGGGAATTAGTGATTTGTAAATTGATTGTAATTGTTTTGATTCACTATTAATGGAGATTTTATTGTAATGAAGGTTTTTAGATTTGTAAAGATCTGATGAAGATCAGTTTTCTTTTTGCTATAAAGACTTGATTCCATATTTATGAGATTTGATTTGTGATAAGACTTACTTTACACTTGTTTTTAACTCTGATTTCACATGTTATTTAGGTTTTTTATTATTGTTTTCTCGTATTATGCCTATCTTTTGTTTCCTTTTCAGGTACTTCAATTATCCAGAGTTCCCCTGTAGAAATGAAGAAAAACAGGCTGAAAATAGGAGTTTAGGTCAAATTTGCTCTCATGACGTCCACATTGGCGCCAGCCATAGGGTAGGCCATGACGTGGACCACCTCCTGCTGACCTCAACTGCCACATTCCCCACTTCCTTTCATTTACACTCATGGTGGGCGCCATGGCCTCCATGGCGGGCGCCACCTTTGGAAGATGTTTTCCCCCCCAAAAGGAGTTGGGGGCATTCCTATGATTTCCTGCATTCTTCATCCTCTATAAATAGAAGTTCCTGATTTCATTTCAATTCACCCAAGCTTAGTTGCAACCTTGATCCAACCATAGTTGCGAACTTAAGCCATATAATTTCGCCATTGTAAAGCGATAATTCTTCACATCAGGGAATTATTGCACTGTTGATTGAGTCTGTGATCGAGTTCGTAGATTGAGTTTGTAATCGAGTTTGGAGCACTTCGGCAGAATTTTATCCTGCCACATTTATTTTAAACTGCTGTTTATTTCAAGTCGCATTTTACTTCCAGTTTGTACCAGATTTAAAACCTCCTCGTTTGAAGCAGGTTTCTATTTATATTTCCCGCACCTACTTTTACTTTGTTTATTTCCCGTACCTTCTTTTACCTTGTTTATTTCCGCACTGCTTTTACTTTGTTTATTTTCCGAACTGATTTTACTTTGTTTATTTCCCACACCTGCTTTTATTTTGTTTTTTTCCCGCACCTGCTTTTACTTTGTTTATTTCCCGCACAGCACTTTAAATTATTTACTTTCTCGCATGATTTATTTTAACATGTATGTTTACATTCCCATGTCAGGCTGAACCTTACTGGGCTAGAATGTAAGGAATCTAGTTAGATCGATATTCCAAATAATGTGTCAATAGAAATGCTTATGGGCTATTTTGGTTTTTAATACGAGTTTTCTGTACTTTATTGTTGTTGGGTAAGATCGAAATTCATCCAGCCCTTTGTTAAACTCGGTTAGTTCTAACTGGTCAAAGGAAGCGAAAGCGCTTTGTCCGGTTAGTTAGAGATTTTTATTAACAAATAAATCAATTTTGAAACTATTTTCAAACGCGTTTATAGGGTTAAAGTTAGTTCCCCTTTTTATTAGAAATTCCAGATCAAAATACTTTTCAACTTGGTCAAGTACTTTATTTCTTAAAAATAGGTTTATTACTTTAACGCAATGCGCGCCTTTTTATAAGTGACGATAAGAAGGTCTGATTAGAGAGTAAACTCGGTTTTGATTACACGAAAGCGACAGTTCCTGTTAAATTAGTTATTTTCTTTAGTAGAAAATACTGCCCTATAAGTAGTTCTATTCCGAAGCATTGCGAATATCATCTGACTATGTGAATTACATCAACCCTGCTTTTATATCTGAAGTTTATTTCGCCGCACTTTACTTTCTTGCATGCTCAATTCCCTGTTTAATATTGACTTAGCTAAACACCGTAACAATAGGAAATGATGGATTGACGATTGGTCTTTGTGGATCGATAATATTTTATATTACTCTGACGTGATTCGTACACTTGCGAATACACCGCATCAAGTTTTTTGCACCGTTTCTGGGGATCGATTTCGTCAAATTTCGCACCCTACAGTCGCACCGTCTAGACTAAGTTTTACAGTACGGTTAATTCGAAGATCTCGCAGCACCGAAACCTTATTCAATCCTTTAGAGGAACCTGAACGTTACATCCATTTTCGCCGTAGAATTAGAAAAACTATGGCCAAGAATTGTAACCAAAGACCCCTTAAGGAATTTGCTCAACCGTCAGATGAGGAACCTAGTTCAAGTATCGTAAACCCAGCTATAACCACAAACAATTTCGAACTAAAACCATAATTGCTACAATTGGTGCAACAAAACCAATTTGGTGGTCTCGCTACTGAGAACCCGAATCAACACTTAAAAACTTTTATACAATTAGCAGACACTTTAAAATGCAATGGTGCTTCGCCTGAGGCAATCCGACTAAGATTATTCCCTTTTTCCCTCAGAGATAAAGCACAAGATTAGTTGGATTCCCTTCCACCCAATTCATTAACAACCTGGGAAGACCTTAGGAGAGTATTTCTCGTAAGATATTTTCCACCTAGCAAAACTGCTGCCCTTAGAAACCAAATCACTAGATTTAACCAAAACCTGGGAGAATCACTTTTTGAAGCATGGGAGAGATATAAGGACCTGTTAAGAGCCTGTCCACACCATGGTCTAGAACAATGGCTAATCATCCACACCTTCTATAATGGACTCCATTACAACACAAAGATGACTATCGATGCTGCCGCTGGTGGCGCATTGATGAATAAATCTTACCTAGTAGCTTGCGCTCTCATTGAGGACATGGCCCAAAACCATTACCAATGGGGAACAGAACAAGCTACGGTAGAGAAAAAGGAGACCCAAGGAGGAAAACATGAGATAAGTTCTCTAGACATGATGCAAGTTAAAATGGACGCTCTTGCCTTAAAAGTTCAAAACATGTCTCAAAACCCTAATACTGTAGCCGCAGTAGCTTTAGAATGTGAACTATGTGGGACCCAAGGACATCAACCTGCAGAATGTAACTTGTTGAATGAGCCTTGCTCATACAAAGTAAACTACACCCAAGGAAACCCATTTTCAAACACTTACAACCCCGGATGGAGGAATCACCCAAACTTTTCTTATAAAAATAATATCCTAATACGAAACTCTGCATCTCCGAGACCTACAGGTTTCCAAGCCCAAAGACCAAATCAACCTATGCAAGCTGTGGCACCCAAACCAAACCTTGAGAAAATTATGGAAAATTTCATTTCAGCTCAAACCCAGCAAAACAAAGAGTTCCTAAATCAGAATATTCACGTAAACGAAGTAATCATGCAATTAGGAACTAAGCTTGATCAGATAATTACGCATAACAAGATGCTTGAAACCCAGATCTCGCAGATAACCCAAACACAAGCCCCACAAACTACACCTGGAGGACAATTCCCTGGACAACCTCAACCAAATACTAAAGGGCAAGCTAATGCCATTTCCTTACAAAGTGGGACTGCTTACAATGGACCCAAGAATCCAGCCATGAGTACACCCTCATAACCTAAGACAAATGTTTTACCTACAGACTAAGTGAAGGAACCAGAGGAACCCAAAAAGCAAAAAGAACCAGAATTAAAAGATAAAACTAATAAATCACCACCCCGTACAAACCCCCAGTCCCATTTCCGCAAAGACTTAAAAAAACCAAACTTGACAATCAATACCAGAGATTCGTTAAAGTTATAGAAAAACTCCATGTAGAGATTCCTTTCACCGAAGCCATCACTCAGATACCATCTTATGCTAAATTCTTAAAAGACATCCTGACCAACAAGCGTAGACTTGATGATCCTAAACCTATCGAATGCAATTTTATTTCAGAAAATAAACTTGCCAAGAAAGAAAAGGATCCAGGAAGTTTTTCCATTCCTTGTATCTTAGGAATTTGTACTATTAACAAAGCCTTCTTAGATCTAGGAGCTAGCGTTAGCCTTATGCCTTTAGCAGTTTGTAGAAGGATAAACTTAGGAGAATTGCAGCCAACTAAAATGTCTCTCCACCTGGCTGATAGATCAGTTAAGTATCCTATAGGCATACTTGAAGATATACCAGTTAAGACCGGTCAGCTATATATCCCAACTGATCTCGTGGTTATGGATATTAAAGAAGACGAAGAAATCCCAATCCTCTTAGGTAGAGCATTCCTATGTCGGAGCCATAATTTACGTTAAGAAAGGAAAATTAACATTTGAGGTGGGTGATGAAAAGATAAAATTTATTCTTTCAAAGTTCTTAATAGCACCAGACATAGGAGATGCCTGTTATGCCATCGATGTCATTGATGAGTGTATATTGGAACTTAAGTGAGAGGAATATAACAAAAATATCAAGTTACCTTCGACCCCCATTATGGAGGACGATGGATTTAAAAGTTTAGAACCTTACATCGATGACGACCTCTATGAATGTTTATCGCTTACTCCGGATCCCATGCCTTGCCCTTTGAAACCATCTTTAGAATTCAATGAACTTTCGAAGAACCTCAGATACGAATTCTTAGATAAAGAGATGAATTGTCCTGTTATAGTTAACACTATTTTAAGTCAAGAAGAGACAACTCAACTCTTAGAGATCTTACGAAAATATCCCTCAGATTTAGGGTATAACATCTCCGATTTAAAAGGAATAAGTCCATCAGTGTGCATGCACCGAATCTTATTAGAGGAAAACTCAAAACCCTCAAGAGAACATCAAAGAAGAATAAACCCTATAATGAGTGATGTTGTTAAAAGAGAACTTCTTAAGGTACTAGAGGCTTGTATAATTTACCAAATATCAGATAGTAATTGGGTGAGCCCTGTGCATGTGGTGCCAAAGAAAGGAGGCATCACAGTCATAGAAAATTAGAAAGGTGAGCATATTTCTAAACAAACAGAAGGAGGTAGACGTATGTGTATAGATTATAGAAAATTAAACAAAGAAACCAGGAAGGATCATTTCCCTCTTCCATTTATAGATCAAATGCTCGAACGTCTAGCCAGACACTCGCGCGTTTGTTATCTAGATGGATACTCAGGATTTTTCCAAATACCTATTCACCCTGAGGATCAAGAGAAAACAACCTTCACCTGTACTTATAGAACGTTCTCCTATAGACGAATGCCCTTCGGACTCTGTAATGCCCCTGCCACTTTTCAATGTTGTATGATGTCTATATTTGCAGATTACCTAGATGCAATAATGGAAGTTTTCATGGACGATTTCTCGATGTGTGGATTCAATTTTAAAGATTGTCTCTCCAACCTCGAAAAAATCCTTGAAAGATGCATAGAGGTGAACCTAGTGCTAAACTGGGAAAATGCCATTTTATGGTTAATGAAGGTTTAGTATTAGGACACATTGTCTCCGAAAGAGGCATTGGGGTCGATAGAGCCAAAATTGAAGTTATAGAAATCCTCATCCCACCTAAAACCATTAGGGAGATTAGAAGTTTTCTTGGACATACTGGTTTTTATCGGCATTTTATAAAAGACTTCTCTAAAATAACAAAACCTTTGACTAATCTTCTAATGAAGGATGTTGAATTTGTTTTTGACGAGAAATGTCTCGAAGCTTTTAAATTTTTGAAACAAGCACTGATCTCAGCTCCGATCATGTAACCCCCAGATTGGACACAACCTTTTGAAATCATGTGCGATGCCAGCGATTATGCAGTTGGTGCTGTTCTAGGACAACGAAACAACAAGAAATTACATGTTATATATTATGCTAGTAGAACCCTAGATAATGCCCAACTCAACTATGCAACAACAGAAGAAGAATTACTAGCAGTAATTTTTGCGATAGATAAGTTTAGGTCCTACCTAGTCAGAGCAAAGATCATTGTTTACACTGATCATGCTGCCATACGTTATCTATTAAATAAAAAGGACGCTAAACCTAAATTACTTAGATGGATTCTGTTACTCCAAGAGTTTGATCTAGACATTAAGGATAAGAAAGGCATAGAGAATGTTGTCGCTGACCACCTCTCTAGATTAGAACACTTAAAACCTGACTTATTGCCTATAAATTATGATTTCACCTATGAAAGACTTATAGCTAAGACTGATGATTTCGAGCCTTACAGAGATAAAGATTTTGAAAAAAATTTAGTAATGAAGAGCGTACCTTGGTACACTGATTATGTAAACTACCTAGTTGTAGATATCATACCCCCTGATCTAAATTACCAACAGAAAAAGAAGTTCTTCAAAGATGTTAAACATTTCTACTGGGATGAACCACTCTTATTCAAGAGAGGAATAGATAATATTTTCAGGCATTGCGTCCCAGAAGAGGAAATAGAAGACATCATCAGACCTCTATTGGCCAACTTTATAGCATGATGTTCATGCCTACATTTTCAAGTGCGACCGATGCCAACGCACCGAGAACATATCAAGACGTGATGAGATGCCAATGAGGAATATCCAGGAATTTGAACTCTTTGATATTTGGGGTATAGACTTTATGGGACAATTTCCACCTTCAATGGGAAATAGGTACATTTTGGTAGTTGTGGACTACGTGTCTAAATGGATTGAGGCTATTGAATCACCCACAAACGACACAAGAGTGGTAGTCAAGTTATTTAAGAATATCATTTTTCTAACGTTTGGAACACCCTGTCTCGTTATAAGTATTGGAGGATCACATTTCATATCCAGAATCTTTGATAAGCTCTTCAGTAAGTATGGAGTAAAGCATAGAGTAACAACACCTTATCATCCACAGACTAACGACCAAGTAGAAGTGTCTAACAGGGAGATTAAACAAATCTTAGAAAAAACTATTTCAATTTCCAGAAAAGATTGGTCTCAGAAGCTACATGAAGCACTATGGGCCTACAGAACAGCTTTTAAAACCCCTATTGGAACAACCTCTTACCAATTAGTCTATGGAAAATCTTTTCATTTACCCTTCGAGTTAGAGCATAAAGCTTATTGGGCCATTAAGACCCTGAATTTGGAATATTTGACTACTGGTGAAAGTGCATCCTTGACATTCATAAATTGGAGGAATTCGGCCAGTTTGCCTATGAGAATGCTATAATATATATAAAGAAAGAACCAAAACATGGCATGACAAAATAATTGTAAAGAAAGATTTCAATATAGGTGACCTTGTTCTCCTTTTCAATTCCAGGTTGCGACTTTTTTCTAGCAAGCTACATTCAAGATGGACTGGTCCTTTTGAGGTCTCTAGAATCCTAAGATCTGGAGCAGTCGAGATCAAGAAAAATTCTTGTATCCCATTCATCGTCAATGGGCAGAGGTTGAAGCACTACGAAGGAGGTAACATTCCCACCAACTACTCCATCCACACTCTGATTGATCCACCAGTACCATTTTCCGATATATGAAGTTTACTCTCCAAGCTAACAATGTCAAACAAGCGCTGCATGGGAGGCAACCCATGGGTTTATTTTTATTTTTTGCATTTATTTACTTTTTTTCAAATTTTATTTTTATCTTTATACTAACAGTTGCAAAATTTAGGATTTCAGGCATCACCTGCTAGTCGTCTTTCCTAACTACATTTTTCAGGATGGAGCATTTAGATGACATGCATGTTTCCTTCCGAGATGACACTCAGAGACAACTCTATGTGGTCCTTTCACAGCGACCCATGGCACCGACCATATATCTAGACCAGATTTGCATGGATGCTCTTGGCTTTGAAGCCAGTATCAAGTATCTACGCAACCAGCTAAAGTGGGATGAGTATGAAGATGACCTAAATGTGACCTACAGGAACCTCACCTTAGAATTCCTCAGTTCATTCGAGTTTGAGCCCTATAATGGCCAGGATGGATATCTCACTTTCAGACTATACGGGTTAGAATATTGTTTTACCCAAAGGGAGTTTGGTGACTTGCTAGGCTTCCAGACCACACCTGATGCTATACCTGAGCTACCAGTTATCTATTTCATGACTAGGGACATAGAGAAATTCTAGAGAGATATTACTGCTAGAGGGAGCCTTGATCCTTCCACTCAGATATCCCATGTTATTCACAACTCCGCTTTTAGGTATTTTCATATTGTTATTGCTCACACTTTCCTAGGGAAGGCCGACACTGATACCCATGTTAGCGAGGAGGAGATCTTTTTCCTCTATAGGGCGACCCAGTCTTACCCTGTAGTCTGTGGAAATTTTCTACTGTGGAATCTCATGATGACTTCTAAGTCTGCTGAAGGTGTCCTCCATGTGGGAGGGACAATGACTCAGATTGCTTCTGCTTTGGGTCATACAAGTAAGTTATCTCACCTTACCTCCTACTGTGGATATAATACAATGGACATTGATTTCTATTTGGATCTTGGGCTGATGAGAAGATTCTACTTTAATCGCAACCAGTATAGACTCCTGATTGATAGTGAAACCGTTCACTATTTTACCTTGCCTGATCCCATGATGACCAATGTCCATAACCCTTCCAATTGGACATATGCCTTAGAAGGTCTTAGAGATACCTTGGACGAGCTAAAATAACCTCTGTTACCTGAGTATCATCCATGTCCATCACCAAAAAAGACCACTGTATTCTCTAATAATTTCTCTTTGCAGCAACCTGACATCTATGCACAGGTTGCTGAGCTGCATAGAGAGGTAGCCCAACTTCGTCAGACAGTTGAAGACCTCTCTCTTCAAGTTATGGTTTCCGATGCTACTCACTCTACTGAGGCATACCTCATACAATAGGAAATTGATGATCTTCGCAGTAAGTTAGTTGCAGCTCATGGTTCTAAGACGACCAAGGACCCTACTACTCCTTGATGATCTTGATTCATATATGCACTGTTTTTCTATTTTGTTGTTTCTTTTATCATGTTGTTTCCTTTTTCAGACTTATCTATTTTTATGCCTAACTCTAGCATTCTACTTTCTTTTTATTTTTATTTTTCGTGACTTACCATATTTTTATTTTTCTCTTTAATTAATTGTTTATTTTATTTTTATGAGCTTATTATTTTCAAGTTATAAACATAAAAGAAAAAAAATTCAATACACTAATCCTTGGAAGCACCAAATGAAGAATTGATGTTTGCACCTACGAGAAGAAATTGGAATAAGAAGCCCAAAACCAACAAAACAAAGAAATTTGAGCCCAGCCCAAATTACAAGCATGGTGCCCGCTACCAAGACCATGGCGCCCGCCATGGGGTCTGGGACTATAATGGGCAGATTTTCAAAAACCTCCCACTTTCTCCATTTTCAACCCCAAAAACTCTCATTTTATCAACCACCTACTACCCCATTAACCACTCCAACATCCATTTTTTTAACCTTCATAAAAATTCAAACTTCCTCCTCCCAATCTCCAACACCCATTTTTTAAACCCATTTTTTTTTCAATTTTCTTCCAAAGGAGCAACAATGGAGTTCAACGGATACATTCTTCATGAAGGCAAACCTGGAGACCGTCTATATACTTTTGGACTTTATCATAGTTTTTTTCATTTAGCTGACATCCTAGGATTACACGAGATTTTTACTAGAAAAGATCCCACCTTTGAGAGTCTAACTCGAGAATTCTTAAGTTCCCTAATTTATTTGGTTCACCCCGACACTACTAGTACTGTCGGTATGGTTAAATTCCGTATGTTTAATGTTGAATATGAATATAGCACCAACGAACTAGCAGCTATGTTGAGTATTCCTCATGGTGATGGTGCTATTCTGAATGGTCCACTGATGCATTTTCCTTCTGGCGTCAATTGTCAAACTCTTCTATAAATTATTTTGAAGGAATTTTAGCATCATTGATCCATAACCCGGCTATTCGAATTTTTCGATATATGCTCGCTTGTACTATTTTTGGCCGGGAGAATCCAAACAAGGTAAATGCTAGAGAACATCTATTTTTGCAAGGCAGTCTAACTAATAGAAGAATTCATTCAGTACCGTTTATGATTTCTGACATTATTGTTGTCTTGAGACACACATGGACCATAGCTTTTGGAGGACTAGTTACATCTATTGCTAGAGCTCTGCACCTGGACGCTGAGATAGCTACCCTAGCACCCCTGCCTCCCCGCACAATTAATTTGAAATTTCTAAAAGATATGAAATTATGCAAGGGAAGGAGAGCGGGTGGCTTTGAACTTATCGTTCGGGGTATCGCTATCCCATTAGTCGTTCTGCCTTGCACTAGACGTACTGTTGTACAAATTGCTAGGAACTAGACCTACGATCTAGATGCTCCACCTTTTACGGGTCCATTACCTCCTAATGTTCCACTTGGGGACGAACACGAGACTGATGAAGAATACAAGCAGAGGGATGAACCTCATGCCCCACCTGTGTCCCCCCCCCCCCCCCCCACCATGCTTCACCCGCACACATTGCACCTTCTACTTCTAACACTTTTTCAGGTACGTCTCCTGGCTTCTACATCACAAAAGAGATGTGGCGTGACCAGCTATCCCGGGAGGAGAGAAGAGATGGTTTACTTTCTTCCATCCAACAGCAGCTGGCAGATAACATGAGTTTTTGGAGGTGTCACGACAACAGACGGACCACTCTTTTCAAAGTCTTATGGAATCTCAATTAGCGATATCCCGTGAGAAACATAGGCAACAAGCCCAGTTTCAGAGGCACTTCGCCCTCATGGAGGCCACTCAAGGTTCCCTTTTAGGAAACCTTCGCGAGATTCAGAGTTCACAGATTGCCTTGTCCGCCAGATTCGACCAGTTTGAGGCTTCTCAGACTAGTCGTCGTCGCAGCCGATCACGTCATCCTAGACATTCACCGCAGGATGGCGAGGGACCCATCCAAACTTAGTACTTTACCAGGTGACTCTTTCCTTATCTTATTTTGTAACATTTGGGACAATGTTCGATTTAAGTGTGGGAGGAGATTTACTCGCTTCATTTTTCTCGCTTTATTTTTCCTTTTCTGCATTTTCCTTCTCGTTATTTTACTTCTTTATTTGCTTTAGTTTGCTTGTTTGCTTTATTTTCAAAATAATACATGTGTTTGACGAGTCATCTATATCTGTATGGTCTAGTGTATGTCCACTCCCCCATTTCTTGAGCCTAAACAAAAAAAATTTCTAAGAAAAACACTGTGTTTTGAACTTAGTTAGGCTATAAGACCTAGCTGAGATAGGATGTAGTATGACTTGGGAAAGCTCTTTTGAAGCATCGACATCATTTTTACACCTTAAGCTTCGTAAATTTAGGAATTCGATCCTGATACCCCTTATGTCGTGGCCTTAAAATTTTCATTTCTTAAATCCTTGAATAGTTTATCCTAGCAGTCAGCTCCGGTCTAAGCATGCTCTACGTAGGGGACCGAAGAGAAGTGAATGATATATATGTTATGTTCTTATTATAAACTACAACCCTGGGATAGGTGACCCTCACAAAGTCATTTAACTCAACAAAAGTTGTATGTTGAAAAATAAAGCAAAAGCAAAAGCAAAAGAAGAAGAAAAAGAAAAAGAAAAGTTTTTTAACCCATCTTTAGTTGGTTCAGAGGTATCTGGTGCTGAACTTGGTAGGGCGGATTACGATCCGATCCCCCGCAACTATAAATGGGTCAATAAAAGGGGTTACACCAAATTTTTGTACCAGAGCCCTGCGTTTTATGATCAGAATCACTACCCGGCCACTTTACTATGAGCATGTACGATTAACGGGCTTAATGTGATTACGCCTGAATGAAAAAGGATTTGGAAAAATAGGAAAATAGGCTTAAGCATAGTGGCATGATATGGATTGGTTCATAAAAGAACGAAGCTTATGTCCGTTTTACGGAAGAGTGTCACTATGATATCCTTGGTTTAAATCAGTCAGTACCTATCAATACATCCCTATTTTAATTACAGGGGCCATTTGCAGCCCAACTTGTTCACTAACACCATTTTTCTTCTTAATCTATTTATAGTTTTTGATTGAGGACAAGCAATGGTTTAAGTGTGGGAGAATTTGATAACACTTACTTTACACTTATTTTTGACTCTGATTTCACATGTTATTTAGGTTTTTTATTATCATTTTCTCATATTATGCCTATCTTTTGTTTCCTTTTCAGGTATTTCAATTATCCAGAGCTCCCCTAAAGAAATGAAGGAATAAAAGCTGAAAAACAAGAGTTTAGGTCAAATTTGTACTCATGGCCTCCACCATGGCGCCAGCCATAGGGTAGGCCATGACTTGGACCACCTCCTACTGACCTCAATTGCGACATTCCCCACTTCCTTTCATTTACACTCATGGCGGGCGCCACCTTTGGACGATGTTTTTCCCCCCAAAAGGAGTTAGGGGGCATTCCTGTGATTTCCTGCATTATTCATCCTCTATAAATAGAAGTTCCTTATTTCATTTCAATTCACCCAAGTTTAGTTGCAAACTTGATCCAACCATAGTTGCGAAATTAAGCCATATAATTTCACCACTGTAAAGCGATAATTCTTCACATCGGGGAATTATTGCACTGTTGATTGAGTCTGTGATCGAGTTCGTAGATTGAGTATGTAATCGAGTTTGGAGCACTTCGGCAGAAGTTTATCTTGCCACATTTATTTTCAAATGTTGTTTATTTCTAGTCGCATTTTACTTCAAGTTTGTACCAGATTTAAAACCTCCCCATTTGGAGCAGGTTTCTATTTATATTTCCCGCACCTGCTTTTACTTTGTTTATTTCCCGCACCTGCTTTTACTTTGTTTATTTCCGCATTGCTTTTACTTTGTTTATTTTCCGCATTGCTTTTACTTTGTTTATTTCCCGCACCTGCTTTTATTTTGTTTATTTCCCGCACCTGCTTTTACTTTGTTTATTTCTCGCACCTCACTTTAAGTTATTTACTTTCTCGCATGATTTATTTTAACATGTCTGTTTACATTCCCATGTCAGGCTGAACCTTACTGGGCTAGAATGTAAGAAATCTAGTTAGATTGATATTCCAAATAATGTGTCAATAGAAATTCTTATGGGCTATTTTGGTTTTTAATATGAGTTTTTTGTACTTTATTATTGTTGGGTAAGATCGAAATCCATCCAACCCTTTGTTAAACTCAATTAGTTCTAACTGGTCAAAGGAAGCGAAAGCAATTTGTCCGGTTAGTTAGGGATTTTTATTATCAAAGAAATCAATTTCGAAACTATTTTCGGACGCGTTTATAGGGTTAAAGTTAGGTCCCCTTTTTATTAGAAATTCCAGATCAAAATACTTTTCAACTTGGTCAAGTACTTTATTTCTTAAAAATAGGTTTATTACTTTAACATAATGTGCGCCTTTTTATAAGTGACGATAAGAAGGTCTGATTAGAGAGTAAACTCGGTTCTGATTATGCGAAAGCAACAATTCCTATTAAATTAGTTCTTTTCTTTAGTAGAAAATATTGCCCTATAAGTAGTTCTAATCCGAAGCATTGTGAATATCATTTGACTATGTGAATTACATTCGACCCTATTTAATATTGACTTAGCTAAACACCGTAACAATAGGAAACGATAGATTGACGATTGGTCTCTGTGGATCGATAATCTTTTAATTACTCTGACGCGATTCGTACACTTGCGAATACACCGCATCAATTTTCTTTAGGGTTTGTACTGTAAATCTTATAATTGATTTCCATATTTGATTTGAATTTAGTTTGTATAATTTTCCTTATTTGATTTGAATTTAGTTTGTATAATTTATTTATGGATTTGTAGAGATTTGGTGAAGATGAGATTTGATTTACTGTTAAATCTGCACGATACCTGTTAATTAAAACTGTATGTAAATATGTTTTAATTAGCACGATAATTGTTAATAGATCATGGACCTTACGCTGCTATATCACTTTGGGCCTAAATCTCTTTTTTTTATAAAGACCCAACAATAATTTTTGAACAATAACTCTTAATGAAATAAATAATATCAGAGCTAAGGGTCTTTTTAATAAGTGAAAACATTATCACAAGCAAAAGAATAAACCAGTTTTCTTATTATTAAAATAACAACAAACAGTTTTTAATAGTACTATTTTTTTCTTTTCTAAACAAACAACAACATAACATCTAATGGGCTTAAACACCTAACGGGCCTGTAGTTTGTATTCGTGCCTTACTTTTTATCGACCAAAAATGGAAATGGTCCAAACGAATTGAACTCTAACAAGCTTTGTAATTGATATTTCACACCCCCTTCTTTTCTAAAAACATCTTTAAATGGATTTAATTTGACTTCAAACCACCTTAGACTTAAGTTGTCTTTAAGAATTAAGGACTTTATAGTTTAATAACTTATTAATTATTAACTTTGAAACGAATTTCCATTTTCTAATCTCATGGGCCATAGGCCAACATGCTTCGCAAATAGGTTTATGGGTCTTTATGGTTCAAAAAAGTCCCGCCCTCCTGAATCAAAATACACCCCCTAATCTTCTTGGATAGAGATGGGCCATCAGATACTGCTGTACCATCTTTAATTAAATACTTTTCTTTCTTAATTTCAAAAGATAAAAATCATCTAAGTAGGACAAATTTGGGGTACGACAGCTGCCCCTATTCAATTATTTTCAATCAATTAGCGTGAGAAAACTCGAGTGTCGCGCATTTTGTTTGGAAGTTTATTGAATAATCGAAGTGTCCCATAATTTGTCTGACAAACACAAGGTTACACTGATATAGCATACCCTTAAGTTTCTTAAGGAGGTAGACAAAGCCGATGATATATCGCTTACCGAGGTTTGATTACAAGGCTTATGGTTTTGAACTTAAGAGCGTAATTTTGTATATCTTGGTTTATTCACCCATTTGGAGGATTAGTATAGAAATGATTGATGATGTATGGATGCTTGAAGACTGAGGCCATGGGTTATGTTCGCGAATCACTGCATGACGTCTGATGTGATAGGATAAACCTTGTATTTTAGAGCATCGATAATCGTTGTTTATGGAGTAAAGAAACGCATTGCTGCATGAAGTTTGAGGCAATGGGTTAAAGTTTTGTTTTCTTTCGAGCATCGTTGTGTGAAGTTTGAGGCGATGATCTGCGTTATGGGAAAAAGAAACACATTGCTGCACGAAGACTGAGGTAATGGGTTAGGTTTGCAAATTGCTGCGTGAACTATGAGACGATAAGCTAGATTTGGTTTTCGGACATCGCTGCATGAAGTCTAAGACGATAGGATGGATTTTATGGAATGAATAAATACATTGTTGCATGAAGACTAAGGAAATGGGCCAGGTTCGCAAATCACTGCGTGAAGTCTGATGTGATAAGATGAATTTGTTGTTTCGAACATTACCGCCTGAAGTCTGAGACGATGATCTGGAATTTGGAACACATTACTGCATGAAGTCTGAGGCAATGGGTTAAGTTTGCAAATCACTGTGTGAAGTATGATGTGATAAGCTAAATTTGTTGTTTCAAACATCGCTGCATAAAGTTTGAGATGACGGTCTGGAGTTTGGAACACATTGATGCATGAAGTCTGAGGCAATGGGTAAGGTTTGCCAATCATTGTGTGAAGTCTGATGTGATAAGCTAGATTGGTTGCTTCGCACATCGTTGCATGAAGTTTGAGACGATGGTCTGGAGTTTAGAATATATTGTTGCATGACGTATGAGGAAATGGGTTAAGTTTTCAAATCACTGCGAGAAGTCTGATGTGATAAGCTAAATTTATTGCTTCGAACATTTCTGCATGAAGTCTGAGACGATGATTTGGAACTTGGCATAACGAAACACATTGTTGCATGAAATCTGAGGCAATGGGTTAGGTTTGCAAATCACTGCGTGAAGTCTGATGTGATAAGCTAGATTGGTTGCTTCGAACATCATTGCATGAAGTCTGAGACGATGGTCTAGAGTTTGGAACACATTGCTGCATGAAGTCTGAGGCAATGGGTTAAGTTCGCAAATCACTGCGTGAAGTCTGATGTGATAAGTTAAATTTATTGCTTCCAACATTTCTGCATGAAGTCTGAGACGATGATCTGGAACTTGGCATAACGAAACACATTGTTGCATGAAGTCTGAGGCAATGGGTTAGGTCCGCAAATCGCTGCGTGAAGTCTGAGGCGATAAGCTAGGTTTTGCAAAAAAATTGCGGCTTAGAGGTAATGTGTTGAGTTTAGATAATACATTACGGCTTAGAGGCAATGTGTTGAGTTTGTATAATACATTGTAGCTTAGAGGCAATGTGTTGAGTTTTGAGGATACATTGTGGCTTAGAGGCAATGTAATTGGTTTTGAGAATTTGTTGTGGCTTAGAGGCAACGTAGTCAGTTTTGCGAAGGCATTGCGGCTTAGAGGCAATGCAATGGGTCTTGAGAGTACATTGCTGCTTAGAGGCAATGCAATGGGTTCTGAGAATGCTTTGCGGCTTAGAGGAAACGTACGAAGTGTTAAGAATTCATTGTGGCTTAGAGGAAACGTACGGAGTGTTGAGAATTCATTGCGGCTTAGAGGAAATGTGTTAATTTTTTAGGATACATCGTGGCTTAGAGGCAATGTGATGAGTTTTGCGGATACATTACGGCTTGGAGGCAATGTACGGGGTTTGTAAGGAACTCATCACTGCAGGAAGACTTAGGTGATGGGCTGAATGTGTCACGGCATGAAGACTGAGGTGACGGGTTGAATCATAGGAGAAGTATTGCGTTGGTCGACCCTTATATATATATGAATCGAGGGAGAGATTATTTGTCTGTTTGTTATGTGATACATGTGTATGCATGCGTATGCATGCGTGTTGAATGTTATATATATGCAAAATGTATGATGTTTGACATTGATATGGAACCCTGAGTGTATTGAATATTGAAATTTATAGGTTATGTATGCTTGAGATATGCAAAATGTGTGTATGTATGAAATGTGCGTAAGATGCGTATATCCCTTGAAATGTTATGAAGACCATTTCTGTAATTCTATCCTTTAAACCATTGGCTTAGAGTTACCAACTCCTTGCATTGTATGTTGTGTCATCGTAGCATTGTTGAACTTGAACACAGTGGACAATGTTGGCAAAATTTGAGCATTGATTTTGTATTGCGGGCATGGACGTAGACGTAGACGTAGATAATGGCATATGCATAGATTTGTATGTTGTAAGCGCAGGTGTAGATGTATGTATGGTCTTGGTGTTGTAAGCGCGGGCATAAGCGTAGACGTATGTAGATTCGTATGTTATAGGTGCAGGCGTAAGCCTAGACGTATGTTGATTCGTGTGTCGTAGGCGTAAGCGTAAGCGTAGACGTATGTAGAATTGGCAAGAATACACATGTGCATGGACACATGTGTGGACGTGGACTTTGCGTTGCAAGTTTAGGCATAGGCCCTGACATGGACATAGACATTGCGTGGGGACGCATAGATATATGTATAGCCTTTGTATTATTGAATGCAAGCATAGGCGCAGACATGTGTATGGACGTAGACTTCGTGTATGGACGCGTAGATATGCATAGATACAAGATTAGACATGTGTATAGATTTTTGTGTTGTAAGACGTAGGAGTAGCCATGTGTGTGGACGTGTGTATAGCCCTCATATTGTGAGCTTGGGCATAGCCATGTGCGTGGACGTAGACGTGGATTTTCTTTCAATATATTTCTGACCAAAACTATTTCAATGTTTTGTCAAATGCTTTTATTTTGTTAATCCCCCTAAATGATTTCAAGATAATATTCACAAGTAATGATCACAGTATTTTGTAAACAAGTCTGAGAAAAAAAGAAAAAATGCAATTTGAAAGATGCAAAGCAAGCAAATGTTTTATTGATATGCCTCTGAATAGGCGAGAATACAAGATGAAATTCCTAGGAAGAGGTAATTACAGAAAGTTTTACAACTATAAATGGCAATAAAAATGATAATTGCTACTGTTGTTCCCTAATATCCTTTTAATATCTTATCTCCTTTGCTTCTGAGTTGTATGATTCAGATGTATCTCTCCCTCTGTGGTTCATAGTCGTAGTTCTTAGATCGCAGTCTTTTTGTTCTTTATTTCTTTTTGAATGATCCCTAATTTTTTCCTGGATTACCCTTTCGGGTTTTCAATCCACCAAAATGATTTTTTGTCTATATGCCCCTAATTTTTTCCTGGATCGCCCTTTAGGGTTTTCGATCCACCGGGACGCTCCTTTTTGCCTAAGACGCATGTTTAAGGTTTGAGCTTAGCGAGCTTCTTATACATATTATTTTTGACTGCGTCTGAGTTTTCCGGATGTGGTAGTTCTCCCCCATCAATTGTTGTGAGGATAAGATTACCACCGGAAGATGTTGTTTTGACTACGTATGGACCTTCGGAGTTGGGAGTCCATTTACCACGTGAGTCGAGGCAAAGTAGCAGAATCTTCTTGAGTACTAGACCATGTCGTGGTCCATCTCGTACAGTATAGTGTTACTCAGAAAGAATTTCGAGGCTAATTTTTGTAGATTTGCTTGTCGATGCTGGAGGCATTTTCTTATTTTTTGGGGTATTTCTTGATGTCGTAAAACAAGGATTATTATCTGGTCTTTCTTTGATAGCGAGACACTGTGCGGGCTGTTGATTGTGTCTGTTCGTAATGCGCGATTCGTGGTTTGACCAAGTTACTTTAAATATAGGCGGTGTAGTTTCCAAGGTGTCTGTCATTTGTCTTTCCTTTCGAGGGATGTGACTGAAAGTGATCTTTTTGTGAATTTCACAGTGAGTTTTCAAAACATGATCCCGATATGGGATCAGTTTTGGATTTTTAGTATCCCATTCACCATTGAATTGGTATATGGCTTGTGAGCATTCTTTGGAGAAGTCAATACTGCCCCTATATTGTGCCCTAGTGCATTTGAAGCCTCGTCGAACGTGGATACCTAACATGCCCCTGGCTCGGGTTTTTCATCAAATCTTGGTATTTCGTAGTTGCTTATTTTTAAGGCACTCTCTGTATTTGACTTTTTCCTGTTTCCGTAGATATGCGCAATAACTTGATCAGCTTCTTTGTGGCTCTTCTTTAACATTTCCCCTTAGCTTGGTTTCTTCCAGGTCTTCCCCTATGCTCAGATTAATGGTCTTAATAGCCTCTAGATATGGTTGCGTATTGTTAGCTTTTCTTTTTATTTCCCTCGCCATTTTCTCAAAGAATTCAAGATCTTTATCATCTTTCTCTTTATCTTGGTCGATAGGAGCATCAAAATTGTATTGGATCGCAGCAGTAGCATTATCGGTGGTTTTGGGCATGAATTTGCACCTTTATCATGTTTTGGTGCAGATTTAGTATATGAATATTTGAATATGCATGTGCAGAGAAAGTATTGCCATTTTTAAATTTAAGACATAAATGCAAGATAAAGACAGGGATCTTGATTGAAAATAAAACACAACTTTTATCAATCGTAAATATTGTCTGAAACAAAACAGGCAAACCCTTACAAGCAACCCCTATGCCTCGGGCTTGACATAGGTTTTTTCGAAAACAAGAAAAATTAATTAAGAAAGAAAAAGATCTCAGGAATCTCCATGGTCGTCCATCTTTTTATTTTTTTCCCCTAAGGCGCATTCTTGGATGAATTTAGTTGCCCCTTTGGTATTGGCTTAGCTGAATATTTTTGCCCCATGTCTGCCATGCACGACTCCATTGTTGATAAAAGTCTCTTGGATCAGAGGAAAATGTGCTTCGCTCTTTAGAATAGCTTTATATTTTTCTTCAGGGTATTGTCCGAACCGGACTATCCCCTGGTCCCTTAGCCTTTACAGAGCCCTTTCAAAAGCTTCATTATGTTCTAGCAGGGGTCCATATCCCGATTGATATTCTTTCAGCAAGTTTATCAGGGTTTTTGCTTGTCTGCTTTCCCCATAGTCAGTGACTACTTCGATTGCATTTATTTCTACCCCATCATGCAACGGCGTAGGGTATGATGTGATGTTGGGCTTCTCGAAAGTTATGTCTTGAGAATCCAGCAAATCTCGTACCTTGTGTTTGAAAGGCCAACACTGTTCTACGGTATGTCCAGGAGAATTAGCATGACACTCGCATCTGGAATTGGCATCGTATCTTCGTGGGAGTGTCCCAACTGGAGGAGATAGAGGCTTGAGCTCCACTAAGGATTCCTTAACTAGCTATGGTAATAACTGGCTAGGTGGCATAGGGAGTGGATCAAATTTCCTGGTTGGCCTTATGCCTTACTGCTGCTCTAGTGGGATCACTAATGGTTGTTGTACCCTTGGTTGTGACGCTGCAGCATTAATTTCTCCCTCTTTTCCTTTGGTGAAGTTTGAAGCAGGACTTTTTGAATTTTAGGGAACATTTTATGGTCCCCCTGATATCTTCCCACTTTTTATCCCCGTCTCGATTCTTTCTCCGATGGTTACTAGGTCTGAGATCCCCGAAGAGATACTTCCAACCATCATCTCATAATACAGCCCGTGCAAATTTCCCATGAACGTGTCTATTAACTCCTTCTCTAACAGTGGTGGTTGCACATGGGATTCCAATTCCCTCCATCTCTGAGCATACTCCTTGAAGGATTCTTCTTTCTTCTGGGACGGATTTTGGAGTTGTGTGCGGGTAGGCGCCATGTCTAGGTTATATTTATAATGCTTTAGGAAAGCATTAGCAAGATCTTCCCAGGTTGGAATATACGTTCGCTCCAATTTCATATACCAGTCTGAAGATGCCCCACTCAAGATATCTTGAAAATAATGGATCATCAGCCTCTGATCATGGGCATGTGCATGTATCTTCCTACAATACATACGGAGATGATTAGTGAGCCCCTTGTATTTTTCAAAGTCAGGTACTTTGAACTTTGGTGGAATCACCACATCAGGAACTAGGCTCATTTCGAGAGCGTCTACTTCGAAAGTGTCGAAACCCTCCACAGCTTTTAGTCTTTCCTCAAGAGCTTTGTACTGATTCATCGCCAATGGATTATCAACAACATGATTACCAGTCGTCTTTAATGGTGCTTGGTTGGCATCCTCTGGGTCGTGGTCTCTGTATTGCATGTCCCAGTAGTTGTCTGCATTATTTGTTGGAATCTGTAGTGTACGAGATGCCCCTACTTTTGGCGGCGGTGGGACAAACCCTTCAGTTCCAGCTTCTTGTTGGGCCATGACAGACTTCTGGAGTTCTTCCTTTGACTCTTTCCTTAGTTGGTGACCGCTTGATGCACCAATAGTCTGGGCTACTTCCCTGAAAGCTACCCTTGGAATTTGGCCGTGTTTGTCAATAATGTTCTTCAAAGCTAGAAGAACTTGACTCAAATATCCTTTCATTGAACTTACATCGCCCTTTACTTGGTCGAGATCCTCTTTGAATGCAGCATGAGTTTCTTCAATTTTCTCTATTGCTTTTTGTTGATAAGCCCTGGTTTGGTACGGAGGCCAAGAAGGTGGAGACCTTCTTCTACCAATGGTTCAACTGGAGAGATGTTTTTTTTGAAAAATGAGTTTTGACATGATATGCGGGTGTTCATGAATGCATACGTGCGAATGAATGTGTGTGAATATGAAATGGTTACTGTTTTAAATGTCTTATTCTGCTAGTTACATGCTTGTCCTTTATTATTTTACTTGGCGAAGATCTTTAAAATAGATACGCAAATGGTGTGTGGAAACAAAATGCCTTTATTGAAAGTAACGTAATTTAGATATTGAAAAATATTACAATCTTAATCCAAAACTTTATTTGCGTGAAATCAGGAAAAATGGTAATAAGTCTTCTAGGTGCGCCTGCAGATATTTGCTCTTGAAACCATCCACTATTGCTAGACGAAACTTGAGAAAGTCTTCATCACATTATTTCCCTTTTGTGGCCTTGATTTTCAGACATGTTCGGCGCACTGACGCGGACAAGTTGTATCCTTCGGTATCCATTTTTTTAAAGACAGTCACCAAGATCTCGATTTTATTTTTTTGTACCCCGTGAATAAGACAAAGAAACGGGTGACGAATATATGACGAATGTATGACGAAAACATGAAGTATATGAATGCGTGGGTGTAAGGTTGAGTGACGAGACTTTTTGTAATAAGTACCCTTATAAGGTAGGTTCCTTAGTCTTGACCTACAGTTGGTCTACCCTCCAAAAATGTGGCTTCCTTAAGGGTGTCATGAATAACACCAGAGGGGAAAGGCACAAGGGCCTCCCTTAGGTGGAGCCACTTTACGGACCGAAACTTTTGTCTCAAAGTCGTGAAAGGTCACTTCATGAGATTTTAGGTTAAGGCCATTACAAAAAGTCATGGGTGCCCTTCCAAAGTCCTACTCGTCAAGAGGACATCTCTCGATAAGTATTCCTTTTTCGGAAGTTCACTGACTCTAGGCGAAGTCGTCACATAAACTCGCAGGGATGATGTACCCCCTAAGATAATAGACGAACCTTCTTTCTAAGGGTTATATTGGAAATATTTTTGAGATAGAAAAAATCCTGCCATGCAGTAAATATATGATGATAATAGAAATTTATAGTAAATAAATGCGATAAAGTAGATAAATGCAATAAATAAATAAAGGAAAAAAGTAGAAACCCAAAAATACCTAAACCTAGGGTTAAGGAGAGTCCCCAGCATATTCGCCAGCTGTAGCAACTGGTTTTTAAATCAAGATTCACCACTATTAGTTTTTATCCTAGGGAAGGAAACCTAACAGAAAACCCTAATTCGCAGACAGAGATTCTAGGTTTCAGACTCAATTAGACGAAAGGAAGGTTTTAGGCACCTTTTATCTACCTTGTTCACAAGGATATTAGACTCTAGGTTTAGGTTTGGGGTAAACTGGATTTTAAGTTTTAAGTAGAAAGAAAGGGCTTAAAATTTTTTATAGTTGAACTCACTACAATTTTTGATCGTATGCCTATGTATCCTCTTATGAGGAATCAGAGTCCCAATTCGTAGTTCGTATGTGTTGGTTTTTTAGGGGTTTGTAAACATATTTTGAATCACTTCGCACTCGGTTGGAAGTAGCGATTGTAGAGATTTTGACTGAGCACATAGTAAGTCAAAACCAGTTTGAAACCCCTTTGCAAACACACTGTTGATTAGTTTAGTTTATTGCGAAAATGGTTTTGATATTTGTTGGGTAATTTTTAATAATATTAATTGCAAAAAGTCTTGATTAATGCATGATAAAAATATTTTAATGCAAATAATATATAAGATAATATATGTAATTTAATATGAAAATAATTTATTTGGTAATATTATAATATTTACATATAATAAATAATAGTAATTATATTTAAAACATGATAATAAAAATTAATAATAATAATAATAATAATAATTAAAAATAATTAATAATTATTATTATTATTATAAATGAAAAAAGAAATAAATAATTCAATAAAATATAGCATAAAAAATAATATAAAATAAATAATATAAAATAAATAATAGTAAAAAAATAATTATAATTTTAAGTAAACCTGGGGGGGGGGGGGGGGTACGCTTTATCGTTGATAAGCAAAAGAAGGGGGTGTTAAAAGGAAGCTGGGCTAGGCCCATAAGGGTCCAGGAAGAGAGGGGGTGTACGTTGTTGTTTCATTTAGTAAACAGAGGCAAAGGGTGGTGTGATGAGTAATGGGCTTGGCCCATTATGGTTTTGAAGAGGTCTGGATGATTGTGTGTGCGTGGGTGTATGAATCTTATCATGTGGCTTGGCCTTACGGCCGCCTGATCAAAATCTGATGGCCAATAGCAAAAGAACCCGATTGTTATGGTAGGAGCGCGGGTATAGGACAGAGACTGATTATAATTTTGTTTTGTATTCATTTTCATTTTCGTTTGTTGTTATATTCTACAGAAAAAACTCATCCTCTCTCTCCCTTTCTATCCTAAGACCCTTCTTTATCCTCTTCCCCAAATCACCAAACCCTAGCTTGTTCTAACCCCCCGACGACGGAACAAACCTCCACCACAACCCTTCTATAAACCCCTCGAGCCAATGAACAGAAACAATCCAAAAAGAGAAAACTAATTTGTTACCCTCTTCGCGGCATTCTACGAGCTTCGTCACGGATTCACTCCAAATTCGCAAGCTTCTGGTGAGAGCTTTGAAGGTGGTGATGGCGGTGGACGGCAATTAGGGAGGCGCGACAGCAAACATGCAGTTACGCGATTAGGGTTTCTGATCTGGAAACTCCAATCGTCCTTCCTTTGGTCTTCAACGGCAAGGTTATGTTTCAAGCTCTCCGTCTCAAATTTTTTTCTCTTCTTCGTCTTCGAATCTTCGAATCTTCTTCAATTTTCCGTCCCAGAATCCTCCTTTTTTTTCTGTAAAAGATCTCTGTACTTATATAACTTAGTATTTTTAGGGTTTTATCAATTTTAGCATAGATTTAGGAGTTAAATAGAAATTAGGGACTTAGTGATTTGTAAATTGATTGTAATTGTTTTGATTCACTGTTAATAGAGATTTTATTGTAATGAACGTTTCCGGATTTGTAAAGATCTGATGTAGATCAATTTTTTTGCTGTAATGACTTGATTCTGTATTTATGAGATTTGATTTGCTTTAGGGTTTGTACTATAAATCTTATAAGTGATTTCCAGATTTGATTTGAATTTAGTTGGTATAATTTTCCTGATTTGATTTGAATTTAGTTTGTATAATTTATTTCTGGATTTGTAGAGATTTGGTGAAGATGAGATTTGATTTACTGTTAAAACTGCACAGTACATGTTAATTAGAAAATGTGTGTAAATTTGTTTTAATTAGCACAGTAATTGTTAATAGACCATGGACCTTACGCTGCTATATCACTTTGGGCCTAAATCTCTTTTTTTTTATAAAGACCCAATAACACTTTTTGAATAAGAACTCTTAATAAAATAAATAATATCATAGCTAAGGGTCTTTTTAATAAGTGAAAAAATTATCACAAGCAAAAGAATAAACCAGTTTTCTTATTATTAAAATAACAACGAACAATTTTTAATAGTACTATTGTTTTCTTTTCTAAATAAACAGCAACACAACATCTAATGGGCTTAAACACCTAACGGGCCTGTAGTTTGTATTCGTGCCTTACATTTTAACGACCAAAAATGGAAATGGTCCAAACAAATTGAACTCTAACAGCCTTTGTAATTGATATTTCACACCCCCCCTTCTTTACTAAAAACATCTTTAAATGGCTTTAATTTGACTTCAAACCACCTTAGACTTAAGTTGTCTTTAAGAATTAAGGACTTCATAGTTTAATAACTTAGTAATTATTAACTTTGAAATGAATTTCTATTTTCGAATCTCATGGGCCATAGGCCAACATGCTTCGCAAATAGGTTTATGGGTCTTTATGATTCAAAAAAGCCCCACCCTCCTGAATTAAAATACACCCCCTAATCTTCTTGGATAGAGATGGTCCATCAGATACTGGTGTACCATCTTTAATTAAACACTTTTCTTTCTTAATTTCAAAATATAAAAATCATCTAGGTAGGAAAAATTTGGGGTACGACAGCATGTTTCCCAGAGCACCTGATGGTATGAAAAGGCAACACATGACAAGAAGGTGCTAGAGGAAAATCTAAGAGCCCAAATCCAAAGTTTGGCACAAGCTTCCTTAGATCAATAAGAGCAAGTAAAGCACCTCGCCACTGAACTTCAAGACATCTAGGAATCGGAGGTCAAAGCACGCCTTGAAAGGATAGAAGAAGAGAACTCATTTCTAGCAACAGGAGTAATATTCACCACAAGAGATGCAGGAGTAAAAGCAGCTTGAACAACTGGAGCAACTGGAACATCAATATTAAAACCTTATGTCATGAATTTTTCTGGCATTCCCCATGGATAACCCTTAGGCATAAGATTCTGAGCAACAGTAACTGGGGCAACAGAAATAGGAACAGATGGACCTTCAGAAGCAAATGTTGTTTGTTGAGGCTGCGCAAGTGGTGGCTGATTCTGAGCAGCGACCAATGATTCCATCAAAGCAGTTAGATTAGCCATACTAGCCTTCAGAGCAGTAACCTCGTCACGCAACTCGTGATTCTCTTGTTCAAGATTCTCCATTTTCTTCTTGGAATTAGCTAGAGTATTATACCAGTGAGATAGCTTGTTGAACAAAGCAGAGAAATTTTAGTAAGACACCTGGGTATAAACAAAAATGCAAGAAATATGTGTAAGATGATGCATGATATGCAATGCACATGATTTATTATATTATTAGTAATTCAAGGAACTCAAAGATTTTATAGACAATTTGCAAATATTAAAGTACTATCATATTTTGAAATACTGAAAATCTCATTATAATAATCTTTAAAATGGATTCCAACTTTTCAGTATAAGTTTCAACAATCCCAAGTACAAAAGAAGATAGAATCTAAAAATCGAAAGAAAGCAAAGCTGATGAAGATCACTCCATACGCTAACGCTTTCCTGTGAGTCTTGCAATCTGAGCCTTTAGTTGCTTGTTCTCTTCTGCATACCTGTCGGCAACCACTTTCCAATCACCAGAGTTGGGAAGTGAATGACTAATCCCCGACTGAGTATTAGCGGAAAATAAATCCTCTTGCTTTTCCATCATCTCTATAGCACCTCTCAAGAATCTCAATTAGGTCATCCTTCTCCTTCAAGTATGCCTGGTAGGATATCTGTAAAGTCTGACATTTATTATTCCAAGCCTCCTTCTCCTGCGGCATCCTGACTAAGGAAATGTAAAACTCTTCCACATCATATAAAAGAGGAGGAGTGGTCTTCACAAACATATCAGTCATAGGTGCTTCACAGGAATATGACATCTTCAATTGAATTTCCCTTGCTTGTATCCACTGAAGATAAGGCTCCAAAGAAACATCTCCTCTAGGTCCCAAGTCCTTCCTACTTTTCATGTGAATATGACGCCAAGCCTTTGCAATCTGCTCCTTAGCTTCTTTATGATTCTCTCCCTTTTTAAGAAAGAAATCACTCATGTGAATATTATTTGGCTTATCCCTCATCGGATATCCAAGTTGTCGTCGTGCAAGAACAGGAATGTAGCCGATTCCTCCCTTTGTACCAAGAAGAGGTACATTGGGGAAACTACCACAACTATCGAAAATCTCTACATCATGGTAAGCCCGATGATATGAAACAATATCTAAATGAGTGAGGGCCATAATCTTCGGAGCCCAACGAGGTTCCTTCCTAATATCCCAGAAAGCATCATCCTGAGGCAAGTGAGAAATAAACCACTGATACAACAAAGGCATACAACAAATGATCATCCATCCATGGTAAGAATCCTGAAGATGAATGGAGTAGTAAGCATCACCAAATAAAGTAGGAATTAGATTCCCTATCAAAAAGTTCCTGATGGCATTAACGTCCACGAAGTTGTCGATGTTCGGAAATAAGAACAACCCATAAGCAAGTATAACAAAGATGGCCTCAAAAGCAATCGTACTCTTCATCCCAGCAAAATAGAGAGCTTTCTCTAATAAAAACTTAGCGGGTAATCCTCTAATTCCTCCTTTGGTAGTCATGTGGGCTTCAATCTCAGACCTCCCAAAATGAACCAAAGCAGCAATCTCATGAGATTTTGGCTCCCCCTCCAAACCGGTGAAAGGAACACGATCAGTAACGGGTAAACCCAGTAGATAAGAAAACTCCTCTAATGTAAGCATCAACTGATAATCAGGGAAAGTGAAACATCGATACATCGGATCATAGAACTGGACCAAAGTCGAGAGAATACCCTCCTTCATCCTAAGCTTCATGAGAGACACGATGGATCCATACTTCTTCCAAAAATCTGCGGAACTCTCAATCTCGGAAATTAGACTCATCAAATCATCTATCTTGGGATTCTTAAAATTGTACTTACTACCCACAAGGTATGGTCTAATAGTTGATCACCTGACGAAAAAGGTTCTAAGAGGTTCCCAGAGTCTACATCCTTCCTTCGGATATTATGAACGTCTAAATTGACTCAGTAATTAGGAATATTCTCAAGAAAAACTCGTTTGAGTGTAGTATCACGTGAGAACCATTTTCGGATTACTCCGTCATAGCTTATACACTACACCTAAAAGGCCAAGATGGGTTAAAGGTTCTACAGTGCTCAGTTTCAGCAGGCTCCCAGATCAAAAGCAGCACGTCTTCTCGATTACTCGGTAAACAACACTACAGTCAAAGGGGCCTCCACTGAGTGGGGGATCTCATGCCTCCTTTTTTGGGATTACTCCCTCAAAGTTAACATGACTATACCACCCGTCCTGTCTTAAGTTTTCCCAAGTCTGGGTAGAGGACTTATGAGGAATCACAAAGCACTCTAAAAACCAGGAAAATACAGACAAACATATACACAACACATAATATACAACAAACAAAAGCATATACATAAATAAACAAAGATAGGCTCAACCCACTTAGGGATGGACCAGTAATAGGTCAATCTTTCCCCAGTGAATTCGCCATTTTTTTCTGTAGTAGTAGAAATGTTGAGACTAAGCCATTGGATTGACTTGACTCGCATAGATCAAAATAAAAATTTCCACCATTATTTATTATTTCCAAAGGAATGGGAAAAGAGTTAATAACCCAAAAAAGAGGGGGAGAGAATCTAAGTTTGGGGGTTGGTTATGCAAAGGGAAGGTATTATCACCCTTAACATCTACGGTACTCCACAAGAACCTCTTTGAAAATTTGTGTATTTTGGCTATAAGAGTTGTATCCAAAAATAGATTGTGAGGATAAGAAAAGAAGTATTTTTTTATGATTTTTTCACCCGCCGCGGTTGCGAACCTTTAGTTCCTACATACCACCTTCCGTGCAATAGGGGATCAGGGTACTCGTAGTTCACCTTTAAAATTTTAAAACACAAGTGTGTTGGTTAATTTTAAGAGATGAGACATCATCGTCTTATCCGAGTGGAACAATATACTTACTACCCACGATTATGATAAAGGAGAATTTGTGTCATCTCAAAGTGGAGGATATGGCTTGGATTTTAAAATCAACAAAGCCTCGCTCAACACCCAAGTGGAAAATATCTCACTTCACTACATATCATAGAAGTATAGTAGCTCGCATCACTACAAGGATTGACAAGAGTCTAATATTTTGAGAAAATTTTAAAGTAACAAGCCAAAGTGGCAAAATATTTTGAATGACATTGATTTACTTTTAGTCTTCTCACAAAAATGTCAAAGTATGATTGAGTTGGTTAAAATTTGATTAAGAATTTTTTTTTGAAAATGCATGGACATAAGTCCAAGTTTATTGTGAAAGTTGTTCAAGTTTTAAAAACAAGAAGAGTTTTCAAATGGAGAGAGATAAAGGGGCTACCCTAAAGCATAAGGTAAGAACTAGAGAAAAGAATCGTCTAACCAATAAGAAGCCAACACTTGACACAATGAGTAAATGTAGAATTTCCATCATTTGGATTGAAACCAAACAAGCAAAGATAATAAACCTCTTAAGAAAACCAAGCTTCAATTGCATTAAGTCTTCACATTAATTGGGCAGAGTAACAGCTATATACATATGAGTTCTCAATCAATGACAAAGCATATAATCAGAATAACTTGCATACAAAGAAAACAATCAACCCAATGTCTTAGGATAAACCCCAAGAACTCCAGTCAAAACAACAATAGAAGTCACAAGATCTCAAAGGTGGTCAAGGTCTCTACTCCTAAGTCCAAGAAGTCCATAACTCCATCATGCCAAGAATAGTAACCAAATAGTCCAAGTGTAGCATTAAAGTTTTTTATGGTTCAAGTTGGTTATTAGGTATATTCAAAAGAAATGAAAAGCTCAAGTGAGAAAAATAAAATGACATAAAAGTAAATTCTCAATTGAGCAAAGATTAAAATAGCATGAAATGTAAATTCTAAAGTAAAATGGTGCATAAAGTAAAGGCATAAAATAAAAGCATAAAATAAAGGCATAAGATAAAAATTCAAATGTTAATGAATTAGTAATTAGAGGTTAGTTGAATGACCATGTTGAAGCTTGCAGTTCAAAACTCATTTGAAGATTGATAAAATCAAAGCCTCTCAACAACAAGTTTCATTTGCTTTTTATCAAGTATATCATTCATTTCAAAATCTCAAGGCAACAATGATCAATGATGTTTAAGTGATTCACTTTTACCAAAGCTTATGAAGATTCATTAGAGGATTGATAAGATCAAAGCCTCCTAACAATGAATCACAAGGTTATTGGATCAAAGGTTTCAAATTAACATACTTGGGCTTGCAAACATAGGTTTGGGTCACGAATGATCATTTCTCAAATTGGGACAAAATTTAGCGTTAAGTTAAGCAATCGTAAATGGACTTATGTAGAAGTCGCACCTATTTTGATGTCGGTCAATAGAAATCTATGTACCATATGTTTAGAGAAATGATATGTAAATCATTCTCCAACAACATGTAGTACAAGTAAGAAGGGAATAAGATGAAGAGGGAGGGAATAAGAATTAAATCGCATTTGAACCAAAAATTTAATCAAGCTATCATTAAAATCATTCATCCATTCTGGTGGAGTTGAACTCAACACCTAAGATCCATTGATGTTAATGAAGCTCGTGATCAAAATCTCATAGTTCAAGATCAGCTAGAATATATACAAAAATAAAATTGTATTAAAAAATAAAGAAAAAGATTTTTTATAATGGTTTTAAATGAAAATAAAAGGGAAAAATAGAAACTATATTCAAAACATCCAAGAAAAATTCAATGAGATCATAGAAAAATCATAAATGAGCTCAAATATTTTTATAAAAATTTTGGTAATTTTTTAAAGTAAAAAATATTTTTAAAATTAAAAGAAATAGGCAAAATAAACCAAAAATTTGTGAAAAATAGTAAAGTCAGAAATAAAAATAAAATGAGGTTACGAATATTTGTCAAGAGGTAATTGGATCCTTCCATATTTTCTTCAGAATTTAAAAATTAAGAAAAGTATTTTTCAAAATTTAAAACTCAAATAAAGTGAAAAAATATCAAAACACAAAATAAAATTGTTAAAAAATAATAATCAGAAAAACAAAAATCAAAAGTATTTTTAAGAATTTTTTTTAGATTTTTTGAAGTTAAAATGAATTTTTTATGAATTTTTGAAGTTTAAAACAAATAAAATATAAAATCAGAAAATAAAATAAAAACTAAAAAGATGTAAACCATTGGATGAGAGTCAAAACACATTAGTAAGTTAATCCAATGGATCAGACGTGTTGTGCATATCATGGTCCTCAGGAAATAACACACATGATCAATTATTAAATGGATTTGAAAAAAATGTGTGGCAATTTGTCATTGGTTGAAGACAGACACGTAGGTCGTCTTCAACCTATATCCAAGCAATTTATAGGTTCATGAAATGGAAAAATTAGAGCTCGAGAGCGGTACCATTCGCTTCGTCTCTTCAAGACGATTCCAATGGTACCCTCGCGAAAAATTTATATAAGGTGTAACTCACTCATTTTGGAAGGAAAGATTTGAAAAGGGATTTGAAAATTCATGGCCAAAACTCACTTCCAGTTGAAAACAAATGTTGCGACTAGAATCATAATGATGAGAGCTTCATTACAGTAACAAAGTTTGAGAGAATTGGTGAAAGAATCTACCTATTAAAGTTCAAATTCAGAGCTCTGAAACTTGACTTGGCTAGAATGATTTAGGAAGTCTTAGAGCTTGGTTCTTCTTCTGTTAGCTTCAGCAAAGTTCAAGGATGAAGAATTGATATAGAAAATGGATTTAGGAAAGTTTTAAAACCAAATTCGAAGTTGCAGAAATGTGGGTTCAAGAGAAAGTTTGGCAGGGTAATTCTGGCTATCTAAGCTTGCTAAATGAGTGGGGTAGAACCTGTATTTATAGGAGAAGTGAATGGAATCAAGAGGATGGGTAAATGACGCAATTTGGAGGGAAATCCTGCACACCTGCTTTTATGAAATAAGTGTGATCAAATGTGCATCAAAAGTCATCCAAATGATGTGTTTTAACACTCTAAATCAACCACATGCTTACGCTAATCATGTTTAAGTAGAAAACATGCCCAAATTTGTTGATTAGAAGTCAAATTATGGAAATTGCATTCTGACTGTTTGAGAAATTTCAGTTCTAAGGTGCCAACTTTGAAATCATGATGTGCATAATTTAGGAAACTTTAGGACTTGATTCTTGATTCATTAGAAATATAAGATCACATACTTTACAATGTGAAAAGAATGGAATCAAATGGATGGTTGAGCTGAAAGTTGTGATGTGTCAAAGTTGAGAAATAAATATGGACTTTTTGTACTTAGAAAAATTCTACGTTTTTCTTCAAAAATGACCTTTAATGTTTTAATTACAAACAAGGTCTTCCTCCAAAATTTTGCTTTGATCAATGATGATAGCTTGAAGTAAACTCCATAAAGAGAATTATTAAACTTGGATCACTCAAAAATACGAAGTATTGAAAAAGTTATGGTCTAACAAAATTGGTGAAAATTCATGAGATGACCTATAATCTTTTGCATCCTTAGAGCATCTTTCATACATTTTCAAGCATTGAACATAAAAGAAGAGTTGAAGTTCATATCTTTAAGATAATTATGGAAAAAGAAAGTGCTCTAGGAGAAACAAAATTGACCAATTTATGATCTTTTGAAGTCTCATAAGGGAATTTGATGGCCTATCTAAAGGACTTGTAATCTTTCTCAATCATTAGGCATCTTCAACATAAATTCTTCTTGAAACTTTTGAAGTGATTTGTTGATAAATCTTTAAAGAGGAACATGTATTTGGAATCACTCAAAAATACCAAAAGATGAGCAAGATATAGCCCTTAGAAGTTCAAAACCTTAGCTCCTAAAGCAACAAAATGTCTTAGAATACCTTTTCAATTTTGACAAACTTTCTTGCACAAATACTTTTGTCTTGTAAATAGAACTTGTTGAGGATGATAATAAGAAAACATAGCAGCTATAACCACTTCCAAATATTAAGAAATGAGGCAATTATGCACTTTTGATCAACAAATCAAGAACTTGTCCAATTAGGTCAAACCTCTTCAATCAACTTTTGCATCCTTTGACTTTATTTGACAAATTGAGGCATGATGAATCATATTAGACCTTGTCATGATGTCAATTCAAAGCATCTTCAAAGATTAAGCTTGAACCTCAATGAAATCTTGTTGAAGAAGGCATGGAAATAAACTCATGAACATATAGATCAACCTGATGAAATATGTTGTGCTTCCACCTATAGCATCATCAACTAGAGAAAATATTCATAGTATTCATTAGTTAAAATTTAATAAATAAAAAAACATAGATGATCACAATATACAAGTCAAGGTGCTTGGTGATTCCCCATGAACAAACTTAAAGATAGGGAGAAGAACCAAACCCTAGTGTGATCTTGTTGTAATTGAGTTGATATGAGATGATAGAGGAATCTTATGGGCAAAAATTGGGGTACAACAAACACTTAGGTCACGTAAGAGAAAGATGAGATTAAGAGATTAGAGGTTTGGTTTGGTTAATGTAATCAGAGAGAAAGGACCGAGATTAGCAGAGGGATTATTGTTGTTGTGATTTTTTTCGAATGAAGAGAGGGACTTAGGAAAAAGAAGAAGAGTGCTTTCTTTTTTTACAACATGATGCCACAAGATGTTTTTGGAAATGTTTTAAGACCATTCACTTATATTCATCGGCTCTCTAGATAGTTTGTTTTTAAGACAGTGCCGACTGCTTATATAAACTACTCAGAGTTGCTTTAAAGATTAAGGTTTCTGTATAATAGGTACTTAAATCGGTCTCGCATTAGCAGGGGTTTTAGAGTGTTAAGACGGTATCAATTTTGTTTAAATTTTAATCAAAATTTCTAAAATATCTTAAGAGTGAGCAACCTATATAATTTTCGAATGTGTCAAGTAAAAAGAATTTTGTTTTGTTATGGCTCAAGAAAGTGAGTAAGTCAAATAATAAACGAAAATCTTCATATAAAGACTTGAGAGTACATAAATGTTTATTTAAGGAAAATTGCAATAATTTAAATCTACTTAGAAAATGGTAAATGAAAGCGGTAAAGCTTCCTCCCCCATACTTAGACAAAGCATTGTCCCTAATGCAATGATGTAATGTGAGAAAGGAAGGAAGAAATTGAGATGATGACTACTTGTTGCCTCGGCCACGTGCTCCGCAATGTGCCCTTGCTTGTGCTCGTCCATGTGCATCATCTCTACCTTGGAAAGGCTCTACACCAAATCCCTGAAGACCGACATGAGTAACAAAATCGTACAGGCCGTCAACATGATAATTCAACGCTCGCATCTCTTCGATTAGCACCGACATACTATGGTTATGCGAGTAGGCGTAGTCGTGTTGATCTCGCTGAAGCTGCCAGACCTCCTACATCACCTCACCATGTTGCACTTCCATTCTTTGATAATGTTGAGCTTCAGCTCATTATGTCGCAACATTTCAGCATAGATGTCATCAAGAGTAGCTAGATGGCCCTAGTTTGTTCTTAATCAGGCTCAGCATTTTTTGGACCATCTTGGTTATCCTGGATGTTTTCACTAGGAGCAGGAGCACTTAGATCATAACGCCACTTCTCCATATTTGTTACACCAGTGAGCACGAGATTAGACAGAATAATACTCGGAACTACTTTATTCTGCACCATAAGATTATATTTTCCACACTCTCTAGCCTTGATTAGGTTCCCAGCATGACAATTGTCAATATAAATAGGTATGGCAATGAAGGAAAATTCTCTAGTCTGTCCCCCAGGTTCAAATCAAGCGTTATAGAGGTAACTAACCCTCCAATACATAAAGGTGCATTACCCCTTGCACAGACGGATTGGATATGTGCCAAGAGGCATGAAATAGAATTGATCTTCCAATTAGGCGTGAAGATGTAATGTAGGAAAAACCATTCCTTAGAATTTACTTTGTTGTTGTTCACCCTCTCGAAAATGGTGTTGGATAAGATGCGGTGAAAATAGAGGATAGATGGATTATGAATAGAAGAAGCAAGAAGTCCTTCCCAACTAAAAGGTCACTCACCAGTTAAAGAGTTCCATAGTCTGAATGTTGTTGATGCCCAATCTACCTATGGAGGGATTCGGTAGTATACTTCTCTTCCACGAGGGAAGCGTAGAAAATCACTCAGAGCTTCTTGATTCAATGAATATTCAGTGTTAAACATTATAAAGTTTATAGTTCCAGTGAGTTCTATATTTTCATCTGCAGGTGTGTTGTAGGAGAAGGAACTCATAAATTCCAAGGTTAAGGATTCATAAGTGAGGTGGTTTAGTGTGCAGACATATGTCAGGTCAGAATTTCGAAGTAGCCATTGCACACTGTCTAATATCCCCAACTCACGCAGATAGTTTACATCAACATACCTTATAGAGGTAACTCAACATTGATAGAACTTTCAGTATTGTGCTTCCTAATGTTGCCTAGCTTCACCGTTTCTAAACACAATGCTTGAAAGGCCAGGTTCTCCTCTTTGGTGTTGAATTCTTCGAGACATAATGAGACACAAGAAATGTGGATGGTTTAGGTTTTGAAACTGATAGAAGGAGAGGTTGTGAGTTTTTGTTTTTGCTTCACAAGTGTTTAAATAAAAGAAAAATATAGATGGCAAGGAGAGGGTGATAATGGGATTTTATGGAAATTTTGAAAATGGAGGAAGTGGGACGGTCAGGAGTGATGAATAGGGGAGTTTGTTTTAATGAGGTATTAATGAAAGTGGAAGAATATGAAATAAAAAGACGAAAGCGATATTTGCAGTAAACAAATATGTGCAGGTTTTACTCTATGCCGAGGGGCACATAGTGTGTATTAGGCGGCACACTTTCTAAAGGTCTGGCGATCGTCACAGTATGTGTGGTGAGAGACACAGTTCAAAAAAAATCAGAATTTTCAGAAATGTTATTAAATTAGACTATAGAGAGATACGGTTTAGGCACTTACATAAACATTTATATCATTACGTATATAATATGTGTAACATTAAAACATAACATATATGTAGATGTAAATATCAGAAATAGTGCCAAACATTTTAACTGAATCTAGAAATTTTGAGTATTCCAAACAATATTCTGAAAGAAAAACAGAAAGTAAACAGAAAGCATAAACTCTAGTCTAGAAAGGAAAAACAGAAAACAAAAACCTAATCTAAAAAGCAAGGAAATCATAAATTGGTTGTCCTTCCCCCACACTAATATAAACATTTTCCCCACTATTTTAATGGGAGAGCTGGAAAAATGCAGAACGTCTAGAAATATCAGCCACTATTATTAGTATTATGAGTAGAGGAATAGATGTGTTGAAAATGTGATCCACCTATTCTGTCACTAAATCCATAAAACCATGAAACTTAATGCGTAATTTAGTGAATTCTTCTCTCAAGTAATTTAGCTCAGTTTGTAAAGCAAGTATGGTTGTAGCTTGATCAACAGAGGGAGCTGTAGAGGCAACTAGAGCAACATAGGCACATGAAGGGGTGGGTTGGTTGGTGAATGGAAAATTGTGATCGAAAGGAAGTGTTTCAGGATCTGTTTCAGGATGAGAGAGAAAAGCATCATTGTGATCATAAATTTGTGGTGTCTCAGGAAAGGCTGGAGGTGAAACTTGGTGTACTTCCAAATTAAATAGCTAGTTGTTTCGGTCATGAATACTAGTTCTTGGATTTGGCAAGGTGAAGAGTTGCATAACCTGGTTGTTAATGAGAAGATCAAATTCTCTAGGGCCTAGGTTTCTAATAATGCAAGTGTTGAAACAGAACTGTATATTCATGGGTTGGAATCCACCCAGAGGGTGGAGTCCGAGAAGTGGTTATCGCATTCCAATAGCATTAGATATCATGGTCACTAAGCCCCCTACTAAGATAGGTGCATGATCAGTCTATGTAATACGGTTAAAGTTAGCTATCATAAAGGTAGAGACATTAGCAGGGCGGTTTCGGGAGGCACAATACATGATGAAAAGTTCATCTTTGGTCACAGAGGTAATGTTTTGTTCTTTTTAGAATAGGGTGTGAGCAAGGATCTTATTCAAATAACAGATAGTAGGGTTATGGATATTTTAAGAAAATATGTTATTAGGCCCGGGGTTGTTATCTCTGGTTATATTATCCCTTAAATATCCAAGTTCAAGGTCCAAAAGAAGGTCTTCTTGGGTACAAGTAAAGACATGTGGGTTACTAGGAAATCCTAACAGACTAGTAAGGTCACGGTTATTATACTGGTATTCGATACCAAACATTCTATAGGTAATTAGGCCTTGATTAAATCCTAATCCATGGTTAGGAAAAAAGGTGAGTGAGCTCAGGAATTCTAAGGTCAACTTAAGATAAGAACTAAATCTCCTTCTCAAGGGAGAAGTATCCTAACCTATTTGGTTCTGCAAAAACATCACATTATCCCTAATACCTAATACCTAATATGGTCATGGTAGGGCCATGAAGGTAGAAAGTTAGTGCCATCTCTATTGAAGCAGGTACCTCAAAACGCTTCCTCTGGGCTCTTCCTATGAAAGCAGTTCCCGTTGTCTCAACTTCTTGTATCGTCAGTTAGTTCGGTTAGCTAAAATTAAGTTAGCCAGTAAGTAAGTTGATAGTTAGAATTAAGTTAGTAGTGATTAGAGAACAATACTGCAAAACTTTTATGAAAAGAAAAATAATGAAAAGTAAGAAAATTTAAATATTAAAATTAGTAAATCAAAATAAAAGACTACAAAGTGGGGTGTCTCCCACCAAGCGCTTTGTTTTATGTTGTAAGATCGACATAATTTTAATAGGTGGTTAAATCTGGGAGTGAGCGGGTAGCTCTGCAAGATGGAAACTAACATAATAGTCTATATTGTCTATACAGTGATAGTGCTTCAACCGCTGCCCGTTTACGATAAATGGTTTGCTAGATCTTCCTTTAATTTCAATAGCTCCACTTGGAAAAACCTTAGTTATTTCAAATGGACCAAACCACCTAGAATGATGTTTTCCTGGGAACAATTTAAGTCTAGAATTAAATAGGAGCACTATGTCTCCCTCATTTAACTCATTCCTATATATGCGCTTGTCGTGCCAATTTTTTGTTCTTTCTTTTTAGATCTTGGCATTTTCGTATGCATCTAGCCTAATCTTTTCTAACTCATTGATATCTAAGATTTACTTTTCACCTGCGGTAGTGTAACTTAAGTTGAGGGTTTTGATTTCCCAATAAGCTTTATGCTCGAGTTCTACCGGCAGATGACACAATTTTCCATAAACTAGTTTGAATGGTGTGGTTCCTATGGGTGTCTTATAGGCTATTCTATATGCCCACAATGCCTCATGTAATTTGGACGACTAACCTTTCCTAGAAATGGCATTTGTTTTTTCTAATATTTTCTTAATCTCTCTGTTGGAGACCTCTACTTTCCCACTTGTTTAGGGGTGATAAGGTGTTGCTACATGGTGTCGGAATCCATATTTCACTAATAGTTTTTCAAAGATTTTTGAAATGAAATGAGAGCCACCATCACTAATGACAAGTCCTGGTACACTGAATATAGGAATATTTTTATTTTTGAAGATCTTGATTACTACTCGCCCGTCATTTGTTAGAGAAGCTACAACCTCGATCCATTTTGATACGTAATCTACATCAACTAGTATGTATTTATTTCCAAAAGAGGATGGGAAAGGTCCCATGAAATCAAATTCCCACACATCAAAGACACTTATCTCTTAAATGCCTTTTTTAGGCATCTCGTTGCGCCTGGAGATGTTTCCAATGCGATGGCACCGGTCGCAATTTATGACTGTAATATGGACATCTTTCCATAGGTTAGGCCAATAGAGGTCAGCTTGTAATATCTTAGCACAAGTCTTTGAACTGCTTTCATGTCAACCATAGGGAGCAGCATGACAATGGGAAATTATGTTTTCTAATTCATCTTGGGGGACACATTGATGGAAAATACCATCGGCGCCTCTCTTGAAAAGAAGAAGCTCATCCAAATAATATTGTTTAAGATCATGGAAGAACTTGTTCTTTTGTTGATAGGTTAGATCCGGCGGAAGCACTCTCGCGGTCAAGTAGTTGACAAAGTCGGCGTACCATGGCATTGTGTTTTTAGTGTAGACTGCTTCCACGGCTTCATTTTCTTGGTATTATAAGTTACGACGCGTTCAATGATGTTGTTTTCCAACTGAGCTATGAGTTATTTGTAAGGGAAATCATCATTGATCGGTACTTTTTCAGGATTAATGCCTTCCATTCTAGATAAGTGATTCGCTACTACATTTTAAGTGCCCTTTTTGTCTTTAATTTCTAAATCAAACTCTTGTAGGAGTAATATCCAACTAAGTAATATTGGTTTGGCATCCATTTTGCTTAATAAGTATCTAATTGCAACATGATCGGTATAGATAATTATCTTTTCTCCTACTAGGTAAGAACAGAATTTATCTAGGGCAAACACGACAGCTAAAAGATCCTTTTCGGTGGTGGTGTAGTTCATCTGTGCAGTATCTAAGGTTCTACTGGCGTAATAAATCGCATGAAGCTTTTTATCCTTTCTTTGTCATAAAACTACGCCTACGGCATAGTCACTAGCGTCACACATAATTTCGAATGGTAATCTCCAATTAGGTGGTTTCATAATAGGTGTGGTAATAAGAGTTGTATTTAATTGTTCGAATGCTTTTAAGCATTTGTCGTTGAAATTGAATTCAGCGTCTTTCATTAACAGGCTAGTTAGTGGTTTGGTAATTTTAGAGAAATCTCTAATGAATCGTCGGTAGAAACCGATATGTCCTAAGAAACTTCGTATTTATCTTACGGTTTTTGGAGGTTGAAGGTTTTCTATAACTTTTATTTTTTGCTTTGTTAACTTCAATCCCCTTGTCGGACACTATGTGTCCAAGTACGATTCCTTGTCGGACCATGAAATTAAATTTTTCCCAATTTAATACGAGATTAACTTTTACGCATCGTTCAAGTACCATTCTAAGTTCGATAAGCAGCCTTCAAAGTTTTTCCCACGAAAAGAGAAATCGTCCGTAAATACTTCCATGATGTCATCTATAAAATCAGCGAAAGTTGACATCATGCACCTTTGAAATGTTGCGAAAGTGTTGCATAGTCCAAACGAAATTCGTCTATAGGCAAATGTATTATAAAGACAAGTGAATGTAGTCTTTTCTTGGCCTCTGGGGTGTATAGGGATTTGGAAAAATACTAAATAACCATCTAGATAGAAGAAATGGGAGTGCTTAGTAAGTCATTCGAGCATTTTATCAATTAAAGGTAAAGGAAAATGATCTTTCCGAGTGGCTTCGTTTAATTTCCTATAGTCAATGCACATTCTCCATCTGGTTTGAGTATGTTGTGCTATGAATTCTCCTTTTGCATTACTGACAACTGTAACACCTCTCATCTTTGGTACAATATGTACCGGGCTAACCCATTTACTGTCATATATCAGATATATGATTCCTTCTTCTAATAACTTTTGTACTTATTTCTTAACTACATCACTCAGAACATGATTTATTCTTCTCTGATGTTCTCTCGAATCTTGCAGCCTTCCTCAAGCATAATGTGATGCATGCAAATCGAGGGGATTATTCCTTTTAGATCAAAGATGTTATAACCTAAGGCACTCGGGTATTTCTTTCGGACATGAAATAATTTTTCTATTTCTATCTGTGCTAAATTTGTGTTGACTATGACGATTTATTCGAGTTCTGTATCTAGGAATTCATACCTTACATCTTTTGGTAATGTTTTAAGTTCTACAACTAGTTTCCTCAGACAAGGCATAGGGTTACGAGTTAGCGTGAGACATTCATTTAGATTGTCATCTTTGTATTCATCACATTAATTATCGTCTTCAAGGATGGGAGGTATTGGAATTTTTAATGCTTCTAAATATTTGGTCTGTTGTTTCTCTATTTCTTTAACGCATTCAACAATGATATTCAAGAAACAACACGAATCATCTATAACTATTGCCTTGAAGAATTGTGAGAGAATGAATTCGACTTTTTCTTCGCCAATCTCAAATATGAGTTTACCTCTTTTTACATCTATGATGGCTCCGGCAGTGGTGAGGAATAGTCTTCCCAATATAATAGGGATGTTATAGTCTTCCTTGATATCCATATTAATGAAATCAGTGGGGATATAGAATTGTCCAATACGTACAGGAACATTTTCGAGCATTCCTAAAGGAAACTTCACTAAACAATCAACTAGTTATATGGACATTCTTGTTGGTCGCAATTCTCCCATATTTAGCCTTTTGTAGATTGATAAAGGCATTAGACTAATATTGGCTCCCAAGTAGCATAAAGCTTTGTCTATGACGAATTTTTTGATTACACATGGTATGGAAAAACAATCAGGGTCTTTCAGCTTAGGGGGTATATTGTTTTGGATTATAGCGCTACACTCTACAGTAAGCACAACAGTTTCATTGTTCTCAAGATTTTTCTTATTGGATAATATTTATTTAAGGAACTTAGCATAGGAGGGCATTTGTGTGATAGCTTTTGTAAAAGGTATAGTGATATTCAGTTGTTTCAGAAGTTCAACGAATTTCTTAAATTGCCCTATATTTTTAGATTTACCTAATCGTTAAGGGTATGGTATCAGTGGTTTGTATGGTGGAAGAGGTACATAGGGTTTTTCTCTCTTCTTCCTTTGCGCTTGCATCTTCCTTCTCATCTTATTTTGGTTCGTCTTCCTTCTCAGTTGGTTTACCAGTACTCTGGTACATGGCTGGATTTTTGGTTCTCGAGTCAGTTGGCCCATCTACTTCCGCTCCACTCCAAAGTATTATAGCATTAGCATGACCTTTAGATTTTGTTGTGGTTGGCCAGGAAAGGTGCCACCTGTAGCTTCTTTCTGTTGAGCCACTTGAGAGATTTGCGTTTCAAGCATTTTGTTATGAGTGGCTAGGGCGTCAACCTTATTTGGTAGTTGCTTTAGTTGTTCACTAGTGTGTATGTTTTGATTTAGAAAACCTTTGTTTTGTTAAGCTTGAGTGGATACAAATTTTCTATCATGATCTCTATATTGGATTTCCTAAAAACATTTGGAGTAATTTGGGTGGCTTTCTGGTATCCTGGTGGTGTAGTAGGAGCTTGCCCAAGTGCATATAATGCGTTGTTGTTCTTGTACGAAAAGTTTTTGATGGTTCTTCTAGGTAGGATTATAGGTATTGTCGTATGGGTTTCCTTGAGCATAATTAACTTGATCAGCTGGTACTCTTGTTAAAAGTGGACATTCGGGTGCATCATGTGCGCGAAGTTCGCAAAAATTGTAGGTTGGAGCTACTGTTGCCACGGTGGTTGCAAGAGTTGTGGTCAAGTTTTCTATCTTTTGGGTAAGAGATTCTACCTTAGCGTTAACTTGGTCTAAACTACTAACTTCGTACATACCTCTTTTCCTTTGAGGTTTCTCCATAATGGTTCTATTTCTTCCCCACTGGTAATGAATTTAAGCCATACTTTCGATAAGTTGATAAGTGTCATGATAAGGATTATCCATCAGTGCGCCTCCAGCTGCAACGTCAATCGTTAGTCTTGTGTTATACAAGAGACCATTGTTAAAGGTGTGGATGATCAGTCATTATTCTAGACCGTGATGTGGATAAAGTTGCAACATGTCTTTGTATCTCTCCCATGCTTCGAAAAGTGATTTGTTTTCCTTTTGTTTAAAACCATTGATGTTGGCTCTTAGCATATCCGTCTTACTCAGTGAAAAATATTGTGCTAGGAAAACTTTCTTCAACTTGTTCCATGTGGTAAAAGAGTTGGATGGCAGAGACTGGAGCCAAGCTCTAGCTCTATCTCGCAATGAGAAAATGAAATGACATAGTCTTATTGCTTCAGGGCTGACACCATTCGTTTTTACTGTATCTGCGTATTGCACAAACATGGACAAATGTAAGTTCAGGTCGTCCATTGGACATCCTGAAAACTGATTTTGTTGGACAGCCTGTAGTAACGAAGGTTTCAACACGAAATCGTTCCGAGTGATAGCGGGGGCAGCAATGTTGTTGTGAGGTTCCTCCTACAATGGGGCAGCATATCCTTCAAAGGACAATTTTGGGGTCCTTCGGCCATTCTTGGTTCAGGAAGAGATAAGTTGGGAAGATTGAACTCGAGAAGATTGTACTTAATTTGGTATTCTCTAATTCAGCGTATACTAACAAAATGCTCGACCTCGTTGATTGGTTGCTCTAATTTTTCGTCTTAAGAATGAGTGTTTGGCATACAATCAACGTATAAAAGGGAATAAAATTTGTTGCCTTAATCTATACTGCACAACAAAGGAATCAATATATCGACTAAATTAGTCCCCGACAATAGCGCCAAAAACTTGATCACGACTTTAAGAGTCTATCGGGTGTAGTGACTGCAAGTGCATAGTCTAATCGCGAAGTTTTAAAAGATATCGAACCTACAAGAACTGGTAATCAAACTACTGCTATCTAAAGTCACCATGTAAAGCTAAGGCAAATAATTAATCTTGGGTTTTGGGTGAGACGAAAATAAACTTAGATTTAAATGAAATATTCGATAACAGGACACCGGTATGTAATACATCAGACTTTGGGGATTCAGTAAGTCATTGGCTTAGCTTTGAGTATTCAAAATACTATTTCAGTAGATACTATCAATTTAACAACATTTATCTCACACTCTTGTGAATATTGATTTGGACTATATTATTAAACTTAAATTCTTGCTCTCGCTGTCTAATTTAAAATCTAAAAATACTTTTTGAAAACAAATAGAATCTAATCAATTCTAAATTTCTCTCGCTGTATTTAAAACTAATGTTCGATCACCATTATCCAGTTAAAATCTCGAACTCTCGTTATATCGATTTTAACCTTCGTTTGTCTTTTACTCTCGTAACAAAACAGTTTTAATATTAAATGTTGGAAACCAAACCAGAAAAGTATTTTATAAATGTTTATGCCAATTTATTACCGAACCCCTTCGATTCTATGATCTTACATACTGGTATCATGGAAATTAGCCAGACATGTTATTGAGAACCAACACAAAATTACAATAAACAAACAATAACATAATAATGATTATTAAGTGAAATCCTCCACAATATCCCGACAGCATTTGCTTGCGGAAAATAATAACTTGAATGCAGAAAGAAAATATAAACTAAAAAAAATTTGAAAGTTTGAATAAAATCTACTCATGCAATAGCTCCCCGATGTGGAAAACTATTTCTAATTCAGGTAGGTGAGTATATGCTTAAAATTTTTCTAAAACAATGGTTCTGTATGAGAAAATTGAACAAAAGCATGAGAGCTCTTTGGCTGCTTGGTTGCTTCCTTTTTATAGCCTGCTTGTAACTTCCATTGGAGAAGATTTAGGGGTTTTGTGGAAAATATTCAGGGACGTGGTCATTATGGAGTGGAGCATAATACAGGCTTAGTTCATTCTGGTTGAGAGAATACAGGAGTTTTGTTGCAGACATGGATAGAACCACGTTCATTATGGACTGTGGCAAGGGGCATGCCTTGTGTGTCATGGGGAACACAATTCAAAGTTGTGGCGACCGTAACACGTATATACCGAGGGGAACTTATAATCCCAAGGTGTGGCGACCGGAAGGAGTCTATAACGACCGTCATAGTCCTCTGATGCAATTTCTTTTGTTTTCTGCTACAGAGTCACTCATTTATATCATTTATTCCTATTTTCTTATGTGAGTCTTGTGAAATACAAATATCTGAAAAACACTTAAACTGCCAACATAATGCCACATAATTAACAGAAAATGGTAACATATTTTATTCTAATCAAACCGAATATGCGATGCGTTTTCGTGTTATCAGGAAATAATCTCCTTGCATAATATTTGTAGTGGATCAAGCCAATGTGACAAGTATCCAATTCTCCTTTGATCTGATTTATTACCAAAGCTGAATCACCATATACATCAAGAATTTTGATTCTGAGATCTATAGCCTCTTCAATACCCATGATACAAACTTCATACTCCGCCATGTTATTGGTATAATCAAATGTCAACCTTGCAGTAAAATGGATATGTGACCCATGGGGAGTGATAATCACGACACCAATCCTTTCCCATAAGCATTTACAGCTCCATCAAACACCATACCCCACCGGGATTCAGGATCAGGACCTTCCTCAGGAAAAGGTTCATCACAATCTTTAACTTTCAAATACATCACATCCTCATCAAGGAAATCATATTTAATAAACTACTAATCGTAAACCGGCTATGGAGCAAGGTACTCTTCCAACACACTACCTTTAATAGCCTTCTGAGTACGGTATTCAATATCATATTTAGAAAACAACATCTGCCAACGGGAAATTCTTCCTGTAAGAGCAGGATTTTCAAAAATATATTTAATTGGATCCATTTTGGAAATTAACCAAGTAGTATGATTCAACATATATTGTCGCAATCACTTTGTCACCCAGGGCAATGCACAACATGTCTTTTCTAGCATAGAATATTGTGACTCACAATCAATAAAATTCCTGTTGAGATAATAAATGGCATATTCTTTTCTTCTTGTTTCATCTTGTTGTCCCAAAATACAGCCCATGGAGTTATCCAACACAGTCAGATACATATTCAATTATACTCCTTCAACAGGAGGGAGCAAGATAAGACGTTCAAGTAGATACTCTTTAATGCTTTCAAATGCCCTTTGGCAATTATTCGTCCATACACAATCTTGATCTTTCTTCAACAGCTTGAAGATTGGTTCACATGTTGTAGTCATATGGGAAGTAAATCTGGAAATGTAATTCAAACGTCCAAGGAAGCCTGTAACTTACTTTTCGGTTCTTGGTGTAGCATTTCCTGAATTGCCTTAACTTTATCGAGATTCAAGTGGAGACGATACTTCCTTAAACGCTGAAACAATTTCGACATATACTTTAATTTCCTTATGCATCAGATCATAGAATAGGGTTTTCATAGCCCTATGGTACGTTGCACCAGCATTCTTTAATCCAAAGGGCATGACTCTGTAACAGAATGTTCCACAGGGTGTGATAAACATTGTTTTTTCCATGTCCTCGTAAGCCATTCTAATTTGATTATATCTGGAAAATTCGTCCATGAATAATAACACTTTAAAGTTTAATGTGCTATCAACCAACATATCAATATGTCGCAATGGGAAATCATCTTTCGTACTTTCTTTCTTTAAATCTCTATAATCAAAGCACATGTAGACTTTTCCATCTTTCTTTGATACTAGAAAAATATTGGAAAATCCACTGTGGGTACACTGATGTCACAAGAAAACCAGCATCAATTTTCTTCAAAAGCTCTTTTTTAATCTTTACTGCCATGTCAGGATAAGTTCTTTGCAGCTTCTGCTTGATTGGTGGACATTCTAGCTTTAGCGGCAAATAATGTTCCATAATATCGGTATCCAAATCAGGAATGTCTTGGTAATACTAAGCAAATATATTCACCTACTCTTTCAATAACTCAATCAACCTGCTCTTCACATCAAGATGAAGTTGTGCCTCAATCTTGACTTCTTTCGGATCTTCCTCTGAACACAAGTTAATCGTCTCTAATGGCTCTTTATACAGTTGAATGATATTTTCCTCATGCTCAAGTAACCGTGAAACCTCTTCTGGGATTTCATCATATTCTTCTTCTTCAGCCACATACACGGGATATTCAAAGTTGGGAAATAGTGCAGGGTCATTGCACTCAACGGGTATTTTAATTAATCTGCACATATGATTTATGATTGATTTTAGAAACTGACACATGTAGCAAGTGATTATGAAGATTTATTTACAATTATTATTTATTTCGAAAGGTTTTTTATGATTACTATTTTCCAAGATAAAACATAAAATAAAGACAAAATTTAGAAATCAAAAACAACTTTTATTAATGATTTTAAAATCAAAACAAAAGACACGCCCATACATCATCACTTTCACCTTGAGCGGAGTGAAAGGATTTTGAAAATACAAACAAAAAACAAATTACTCTGAAATATAAATGCAAGAAGGAACATCAACAGTGATCCAATTCTGGACTCTGATTCCATGTTCCTCAAAGTTCGGCATCTCTTGCTTTGGCTCATCTTCGAGAATAGCATTGATCCTAGGAGTAGTTGGATGGAGATATCCTACACTATGAAAGATGTCTTGATATTTACTCAAAATGGACTTCGGCTTCACGACTTCCTTCTTCATAGAGAAACCTAAAACTAGTCTTATTGTTGTTCACAGGTGGATTAATAACCTTCCCCCACACCTTGTTGAGGCCCTTCTACACTACCTATTATATATCTTTAAATGAGGTGATAGAGTCTTCATTATTCCTTATGTTATCAATAGACAAAGCTTGGAACTGAGTTCCAACAACGGCTTCATCAACTTCTAAAATTCTAAAGAAAGACAAATGAGATATCAACAAAGCTTACTCACTATTCATAATAACTACCTTTCCTTCGCGAATAAATTTCAGCTTCTGATGCAAGGTTGAAGTAACAACTCCTGCTTCATGGAACCATGGTTGTTCCAATAAACAGATATAGGATGGGACAATATCCATAACCTGAAAGGTGATTTGGAATAAGTGTGGATCTGTGTGAGTAGGTAAATCCACCTCTCCAATGATATATTTTCTCGAACCATCAAAAGCTTTTACTATAATGCCACTAGGGCACATAGGAGTTCACTGGTACTTAAGCTTCATAAGAGTACTTCTCGGTATGATATTCAAATCGGATCCATTGTCTATCAGCACATTGGACAAAGAGCCATTCTTATAATTCATAGATATATGTAGAGCCAGGTTATGCTTTCTCCCTTCATTAGGAAACTCATCATCACAAAAGCTCAAATTGTTACAAGACGTAATATTCCCCACCACACCATTGAACTGATCCATAGACATATACCTTTTAACAAAATCTTGATCCAACACCCTCATTGAAGATTCTCGATGAGCAGAGGAGTTCATCAACAAGGCCAAAATTGAAATCTTAGATGGAGTTTGCAACAACTGATCCATAATCTTGTAATTACTCATCTTAATGATTTTCAACATGTCATCCACGTCTTTTTCCAAGGAAGCGCCACTAGATTCTACTACCACTTTCTGAGGTTCATCATTCTCAACAACCTTCTTACCAGAATTAACATCTCCTTGAAAGGTAGGGCCGAAGACACGGCCGCTATGAGTTACTCGACTAGCTTCAAAAATATTCTCAACATGGGATAAAGGTTGGATAGGAATTTCCACACCAACTTCCAAGATAGTTGCATTGTACTTATAAGGTACAATTTTATCTGATTCATATAGAATAGGACTAGGTAGACAAATAACTACGGGAGAAATAGCAGGCTTGCTGTGGTACACAATCTCTACAAGAGCGGGAATACCAAAACATGGCACAACGACATTCACCCCTGCTTCTTCAAAATACTCAAGAATCGCATAATCATTATCAGAAAATATACCTTCATCAGAAGGTGGTACTACGAGTACCCTTATCCCCTATTGCACACATGTGTTTTAAAGTTTTTGAGGTGAACTACGAGTACCCTGATCCCCTATTTCATGGAATATGATATGTAGGCACTAAAGGTTTGCAACTGCGGCGAGTGTAAAATTGTAAAAAAAAATACTTCTTTTCTCATCTCCACCATTTATTTTTGTATACACCTTTTATAGCCAAAATACATAGATTTTCAAAGAGGTTCTTGCAGAGTACCGTAGATGTTTAGGGTGCTAATAAATTCCCTTTGCATAACCAACCCCCGTACCTATATTCTCCCCCTCTTTTGAGTTTATTCGCTCTTTTCCCATTTCCTTTGGAAATAATAAAGCGCGATGGTGAGTTTTATTTGATCTGTAGGAGTTAAGTCAATCCAATGGCTTAGTCTCAACATTTCTACCGATACACTCTAGTTTAAAATAATTAAAATATTCTCTAATTGAAAATCTTGTTGATTACCTCGATGGTTCTCTCAAGGAGCATTAGCTTGTTGTTCCACATAGTATCATTGCGCATTTTCATATTTGATACACAGTAGCAGCCATTGTAGTTGTATAAACCTATGATTTGAATTTACTGATTTTGGCTCTGCTGAGCCATCTTGTAGTAGGCTGAAGATTATCAGTCTCGATGTTCCAATTAAGACAAGCTTTGATTGGTTTCCAGAACTTCTAAATCTACACAGACTCAAATAAGAGGTGATTACTATTTTCCTCCTACAAATCACAAAAAAGACAGATATTAGAATCTATGACCCCATCCTCTTTAGCCTTTGTCTTGTCTTAAGTCTATCCTACATAGATAGCCAAAAGATGAAATTATGCTTAGGGATGTTAGTTCTGGCCCAAGTATATTTGATCCAATATTTACTCTTGGTTCCCCCCTCCATAATTTTGCTGATTTTCCTGATCTGATAGTCACTTATAGTGAACTCTTGAGAAATCATAAGACCTTTTAAAACCTCTTTAGTTTCCACTATTTTTTCCAGTACCAACTCCCTCCTTGTGGAATCTTATAATCCCACCAAATTTCATATTTTATATAGTTCTGATGAACCTACTTAACAAAGAGGTTATCCTTCTTAGTAGCAATTGCCTAAACATGCTTACCTAAAGCTGCTTGATTCCAGATAGCAATGTTCTTGAATCTTAAGCCACTTGAATTCTTATATTTACACAAAGTGTCCCAAGTAATATTACCAGCAGAGTGATAATTAATGTTCCCAGACCATATAAAATCCTTACAGTTCCCAGTAATCTCATTCAAAATTCTCTTGGTAATAAGAAAATTTTGGCTCTAATAGTAATGGATTGTAAGCAACACAAAGTTGATTAAAACCATCCTCCATGTATAAGAAATATTCTTGGTGCTCCAAGTACGAATTCTTGCAAACATTTTATCAATAATAATCTGGCATTCTTTAGTAGATCACTTCTTGGAGTTGATTAGGACACCCAAGTAGTTAAAAGGTAAAGAGCTTCTCCTGAAGCTAGACATATCCACGATCCTTTGAATCTCTCTTTTCACCACACGACTATAATAAATTTATAACTTTTCTTTGCTAGGAAGTAGCCCATGTTAGAACAAGAGTTGGTTCTGCAATTTTATCTCTGAGTTTTGATGATAACAAATGAGTATGTTTGTATGAACAATTTTGGTACTCTAATGTTTGTAATTTTTAAAATTTAATAAACAGGTTCTGCTTCTAATAAATGGTGCTTCCAAGATATTAGAAGAGAACAAGTTCTGCTTCTGGATACACAAGTTCTGTTGAACAGTAGCAAAATGCTTTAGAAGGCTCTGAAGTAATGACTCTGATACACGGTCAAGAAACCAAGTTCTGAAGATAGAAGTTCTGATGAACAAAGTCTAGATGTTGAATATGTGTGTTTCTAAAGACAAAGGATTATCAAGACCAAGTGGTGAATATTTTGAAGACGATGTTCTGAAGACTTTAAGTTCTGAAGACCCAAGTGTTATTCTCATTCTTCCAACGCGTGCTTGATTAGAAGCCTCTGATGTCATAAGAAAAGAGGATAAGATTACGTGGTACAAAAGTACATGGAACAAATAAATTATTTCATTCCACTACCATGAAGGATGGATGTTACGTACGATATTGTCCCCCACGTGATTCAAGCTTCCAACTTTCGAGAAATTCCAGAAATTACCTCCAACAGTTATAATACTTTATTGGTTATTAAAGGGCTTGAAGACTAAGAGAGAAGCCTGCTAATTTACATTAGTACAAGACTTTTCATACGCTTTCTTATTTCTTAAGTCTAACTTGAAATTTTGCTTACATATTCGCTTGCTTAGAAGCATATCTTTTGTAAACAAATTTGGTCAAACAGTTGGTTGATTTGCCTTAAGGGGCCAGTTGGTTAGAATCCTTGAGAAGTCTAAGATTAGTGTGTCTTAGAGGTTGTAACGTTAATTGAAGAAGTGAAAAACACAAGAAGGGGTGATTGAATTGAAACTTAAAAAAAAAATGCAATAGACTCAAGATTTTTATCCTTGTTCGCTTGATCTCAAACTACTTCATTCCACCCACCAAGGTGATTTCACCTCTCTCTAATGAGGACTTAATCCACTAATCAAACAGATTACAAAACTACCTTGACAACTTCCAAAGTCTTCTTGAGTATGACCACAACCCGGTTTATCTCAAGGAACAATATCTTAATCAAAGAACAATTAACTGTGTACTATATTTTTTTCGTTGGTCCAAAGTCTTCTTGAATATGAATGTTTGCAGCTTTTTTAGATGTATGAGCAGGCGTTGGTTAAAATCGTGAACGATTTATCCTTTGAGCTTGTTTATATAAGTGTGGAAATCAGTCCAAAATAAAGCGTGATAATGGAAACTCAATGCACTTTCCATACTGAGAAGATTCTTGTCTGAATGAAGCCATTGCATATGATATTGTCTTAATTGAAAAGTAGCGCTTCAGAACTTGGGAATCTTGCATGCTGCTTTACTTCATAACTTTGATGGCTCTGAGATATGAGGATTTGTTGGCGCGTTAGACTTCTGTTCAGAATCAGAGTATCTTTTACTTTAGCGCAGATTCTGATCATCATTCTTCAGAATATTCTGATTTGCTCAACTTGAAAGCTTATGTGGCTTAACTTCTGATGTCGTTTTAGTCAGAACTTCTGTATAAAATAAAACACAAATTTAGGGTGCATATTTATTCTTTGTGTTTGTTATCATCAAAACTCTAATAATGGTTGTAGAATCAAACTATGTTCTAACAATCTCCTCCTTTTTGGTGATGACAAAAACTAGGAATTTCAATAAAAAAATTATAGAACAAAAAGCTTAATAGAGTCTCCCCCTGAGTTGATTACTTAGATAGAGATGAGTTACTTCCCTGAAGTTCCTTCTCGTCAGAGCTTTTGATGCATCTTCTTCTGTCCTTATCAGAATATGTTAATGTTCATGCTTTCATAAAAAATAGAAGTTAAGATATTCATAATGTTTGATACTTTGTCCCGGTATACTGTTATTCAAAATATCTTACGTTCTCCCTCTTTTTGTCAGGTATCAAAAAGCAATATAATCAGAGTCAAAAAGATGATTTGTATTGAAAACAGAATGCAATGACATTTTTCAGAAACAAAGAGGATAAGATGAAGAATACAAAATATAAGTTAAAGAAAATCTAAGATGGAGGGGGGAAGTCGTGTGAACAACGCTTCCAGAAAGCTCTTAATCTGAGTGCTTGATTCTTCCTGCTTTCCCAGAATATCTTTGATATCTTTTGTTGTATCTTCTTGTTTGTCCAATATATCCCTGATCTCTTTGTTTGTGTCTTCTTGCTTATCCATCTTGGCGTGGATTAAAGCATTCTCCTTCATCAACTCTTCCAGAGTCTACATGACTAGAGACGAAGCTGATGTATCTTCAGGGGTTGCATGTCGTTCAGAATACTCTGCAGCCTCTTCTGATTGAACAACTTCTTCTGTTGAAATTTCCTTTTCTAGAGCAGTAGTCAGAGGGTGACTATCCGAATCTGGTTCAGTGGCTTCTGAAGGTTGGTGCTCTTTCCATGGAGCATTTTCCAGCAGAAGAATTTCTTTCTTGTCCCAGTGACTTAGAACATGATCTTTGAAGGCTTTCAGCTGCTCACTGAAGTTCTGTTGAGCCATCTCATAGCTCAATTCTTTCACCCTCTTGGATTCAGAGTTGAACCATTTTCTGAATCTATCCCACAGAGAATCAGAAGCAGTAGGATTAGAACTCTCTTGACTTGCTTGCTTCAAAGAAGTAACCAATTCCTATATTTTTGTTTCAAAAATCAATAAGTTCTTACTAACATCTGATTTGGTTAAGGTTGGTTTGGGTTTGGGAATGGCAATTTTATTTGAGGTGAAAGCTAGATGGTCTAGCGCTTCTAGATCAATGACAGTTCTGAGATGATCCGCTGGATGGTTAATAGGTGAGGGGGTAGAAGAATCAAAAATCAGGATTGGTGAGTGAGGAGTGTTTAGTGGTGTGGAATCATATGGTGAAGGTATTTCTGGAATATCATGAATGGAGAGAGGTAAACAAACCATAAGAGGTTCTGTTATTCCAGGAATTGGGGTGGTGGTATCAGAGTCTGTAAGGGAGTCTTCTGTATGGTTTGTGGTAGCGTGTTGATTTTCTGGTTCAGGTGTTTCAGAATTTGGATTTTTTGATTGAGGAGTGAGAGGGTTTTCATTTTTTGGTTTGGGTGAGTTGTGGTTTTGATGTCCTGGTTGAGGAGAGTGTGTTTGTGGATTTTCTGGTTGTTGAAACTGAATATTTGGATCTTCTGGGATTGGTGAGTGAAAGTCTTGATCAAACAGTTCAATATCAGAGAGAACTCTTGCAAGTTCTGGTTGATTTTGTTCTGGATTTGGATTGGGGGAGTCAGGTTCATTTAAGAAATTGCCAAGAGTTACAGATGGATCAAACTCTATGTCAAAATCCTCAAATGTTTGTTGTGAGGGATTTTCTGTTGGTTGAGGGGGAATGGTTTCAGATGTTGGAACAGCTATTGATTCTACAACAGAAACAAAAGGTGTGTTACCTTTCTTTTTCGCAGCTTTGGGTGTCCTCTGAGAGGATCCTTCTCCTACTTCCTTCCTCTTTCTTGATTTATTTAGCACAACCTCTAGAGCTGGCTTGTGCAGGTCACATATGTTGATTTCTGGAATAGTCCCATCTCCCTTTCACGCTACAAGGTATCTGACCATAATCTCTGGAGAAGCATCTATTCTCCTAGATGTGATGACCTCATGAGAAGAAAATTTTGGTTCCTTCTTAATGCTTTCAATAATCTTCATTTTCTTCAGATTCTTGGCATTCAGTGGTTCCTTCTTAATGCTTTCAATAATCTTTCATGTCTCTGATATTGCTGGATGGCTGTCCAGAAGTGAAAATGACTCTAGCAATGGATTTTAGGTCAGAACACTTATCAGCCATATCAATGCATCTAACTCCGCCGCCATTATACCCAATGAGTTTCCCAATCAAATCTTCTGTAATCATTATCTTCTTCCCTATAACATATGACGTGACCTGGTGGTTGGATGAAGTAGCATGAATCTAAAACTCTTTAACAAGAATGGGAAAAGTTGGACCCAACAGACGATCAAAGTATCTGTTCCATCCCTGTGCAGTTACATCTTCATACAGATCAAACCCGTTTTCCTGTAAACTCTCAAAGTCGATGATCAATTCACATAGAACTTCAAGGTTGTCGATCGGAGTGAGCAGTGTTATAATGGTCTCCTCATATTGTTTTGTTGACGAAGAACTAGGAGCACTGTTGAGATTCTTGAGGCTTGATGAGAATGCCATTGTTCACACGGATTCTTTGAAGAAAACGGATAGAAAGGGTTTTTGAAAAACTAGAGCAAGAGAGAATATTGAAAGAAGTAAAACGTGAATGAAATAGTAAATTTGGTTTTATAAACACTTTTTGAAAATGTAATCAGTAAGAAATAGAAAATAAGTAATGATTATACTGAATTAATGAAACCTGAAATTAGGGGATTTCGTGAGATATTGAACAGTTACCAATGACAAGTGTCTCAATACATCAAATCAGAGCCTTGGACCCTTCATAATTTGAACGCGTGTTCAGCCTCAGAAGGTAGCTTGTGAGAGGATGACAGATGTTTGATGGTGTGAACTGCACGCCTCTATCTTTGAAATGAAAAGTTCAGATCTTCATAGATAGATTATGAGGTAACTATACTCCTAACTTCTGAAGATAAGTTTATCAGATGTTCACAGAAAACAATAAAATTATGAGGATTAGAATATGCAAATAAAGCATTTTATTCTGGACATAATTTCATGCTGAGGTGTTTCAGAATGAAATTGAATCTATCTTCAGAGAGGGGTTTTGTAAACACATCATTCCATTGATGGTATGTGTCAATAAACTTTAAAGTGAGAATTCCTTTCTGAATATAATCCCTAATAAAATGATGTTTTATTTCTATATGCTTAGCCCTAGAATGCAAAATGGGATTTCTGGATAGACAGATGGCAGAAGTATTATCAGAAGATAGGGATGTTACTCTCAAATATGTTGAAGTCTTCAAGCTGACTTTTCATCTAAAGAATTTGTGTGCTACATCCAGCAACTGCTATGTATTCAGCTTCTGCTGTTGACAACGCAATTGTGGATTGTCTCTTGCTGGTCCATGAGATCAGATTGTCTCCCAGAAACTGGAAGCTTCCAGAAGTGCTTTTATACTCTACTATGTCTCCAGCAAAGTCAGCATCACAGTATCATACTAAGCTGTATTTATTGGATTTTCTATAAAACAAACCCAGGTTAGTAGTACCTTTCAGATATTTGAAAATTTGCTTAACTGTTGTTAAGTGAGATTCTCTAGGATCTGGTTGGAATCTAGCACCTAAACAAACGCTGAATAAAATATCAGGCCTTGAATCCATCAAATACAGGAGAGAGCCAATCATACCTCTGTATATCTTTTGTTCTACCTTTTTACTTACCTCTTCCTTTTCCATAATGCACGTGGGATGCATTGGAGTCTTTGAGGGCTTACATTCTGAGAGGTCAAATTTCTTCAGAAGTTCTCTGACGTATTTGCTCTGGTGAATGTAAGTTCCTTATGGAGTCTGGTTTATCTGAATGCCCAGAAAGAATTTAAGTTCCCCCATTAAGCTCATCTCAAACTCTACCTGCATGCACTTAGCGAATTCTTTTCCCAGAGAAGGTTTAGTAGATCCAAAAATAATGTCATCTACGTAAATCTGACAAACTAAAATGTCATTCTTAAATGTCTTACAGAACAAGGTTGTGTCCACTTTCCCTCTGGTGAATTCCTTTTCTAACAGAAAGTTACTTAGCCTTTGATACCAAGCTCTGGGAGCTTGTTTCAGACCATAGAGTGACTTCTTTAGTTTTAAAACATATTTTGGGTGTTTGGAATTTTCAAACCCAGTGGGTTGGTGCGCATATACCTCTTCATCAATGTAACCATTTAAGAATGCACTTTTGACATCCATCTGATACAGAGTAATGCCATTATTTATAACAAAAGAGATTACGAGTCTGATAGATTCTAACCTGGCGACTAGAGCAAAGGTTTCTATATAGTATATCCCCTCTTGCTGACTATAACCTTGTGCCACCAGTCGTGCCTTGTTTCTGATGACTTCTCCTTGATCATTCAGTTTGTTTCTAAGCACCCACTTTGTTCTAATGACGTTGAATCCTTTTGGTTTGGGAACCAGATCCCATACGCCACTTCTGGTGAACTGGTTTAACTCCTCCTGCATTACCAGAATCCAGTCATTGTCCAAAAGAGCTCCATCAATTGTTGTTGGTTCAATCAGAGATACCAATCCCATGAGGGATTCTTCAGAGTTTCTGAATGTTGATCTTGTTCTGATTGGATCATCCTTCTTTCCCAAAATCTTATCTTCTGGGTGAGCTATGCTGCTTTTGGATAACTTTTTCTGGAGTTGATCAACAGAAGGTACTGGAACACTTGTGACATTTTCGTCTGAAGTTGTTGAAGCGTCTCTGTTGGGAACTTCTGATGAGTTATCTTTAGCACCTGTGAATTCAACTTCTATATCTTCAAAAGATTCATTCTGCTTTGACTTTTGAGGGTCAAGCTTATCATCAAATCTAACACTGATTGACTCTTCAACAATATGTATTTCTGTATTGTATACTCTGTACCCTCTTGAGCATTCAGAGTATCCTAACATAATACACTTTTGTTCTTTAGAGTCAAACTTGTTCAGATGATATTTAGTATTCAGAATAGAACATGTACACCCAAAAGGATGGAAATAAGAAATGTTGGGCTTTCTGTTCTTCCACAATTCATATGGAGTCTTTTCCAGAATAGGTCTTATAGAGATTCTATTCTGAATATAACACGATGTGTTAATTTCTTCTGCCCAGAAGATCTTAGCAATATTAGTCTCATTGATCATGGTTTTGGGCATTTCTTGCAATGTTCTGTTCTTTCGTTCTACAACTCCATTTTGTTGGGGAGTTCTAGGACAAGAGAAGTCATGCGAAATGCCTTTTTCATTGAAAAATGTTTCAAATTTTTTATTTTCAAATTCTCCACCATGATCACTTCTGACTTTGACAATTCTAAGATCCTTTTCATTCTGAACTTGGTTACAGAATGTGACTCGTCCTTGTCTCTTAAGAAGTTTACCCATGTCCATCTGTTGTAGTCATCTAAGATCACTAATCCATACTTCTTGCCACTAACAGACGCAATTTTCACTGGTCCAAATAAGTCTATGTGCAGAAGTTCTAATGGCCTAGAGGTGGAAACAACATTTTTAGCTTTAAAAGCAGGTTTTGCAAATTTGCCTTTCTGACATGCTTCACACAGAGCATCTGAGCTGAACTTCAGATTAGGAAGTCCTCTGACCATATTGAGTTTGTTAATCTGAGATATTCTTCTCATACTAACATGCCCCAATCTTCTGTGCAAGACCCATTGCTCATTGTTAACAGAGAGAAGGCATTTTACATTCTGACTTTTTAGTTCAGAAAGTTTTATCTTATAAATGTTGTTTTTCCTCTTTCCATTAAACAGGATAGTTCCATCTTTCTGACTAATAGCTTTGCATGATTTTTGATTAAAGATTATATCATAACCGTTATGACTTAATTGACTTATAGATAACAGTTTATGCATCAATCCATCAACTAAAAGCACATTATTAATAGAAGGAAGATTACCATTACCTATTGTTCCAGAGCCAATGATCTTCCCTCTTTGATTGCCTCCAAAGCCCACGTAGCCTCCAGGTTTAAGTTCCAGGCTTTGGAATATATGCTTTCTTCCTGTCATGTGCCAAGAGCATCCAGAGTCCAGGTACCATGACTGGTGTTTTAGCCTTGCTGCTAAAGATATCTACTACATATACAATTTTGTCCTTAGGTACCCATATCTTTTTGGGTCCTGGTTTGTTAGTTTTACCAAAATTCTGTTTGAATTTTGGTTTGGCAGAATAATCATTGCTAGTGTATTTCAGGTCATGTGTGTGCCCATATGTGAAGTGTGATTTTAGTGGTGTGCGTTTTATTACTAGGTCCATGACTTTCTTAGGTGGAGATAAATTACCTTGGTATCCTATTCCTTTTCTGCCATTCCTGCTAACTCCATAGATCATTGAAGCCATCTTGCTTCTATCTATGTTTTTAGCCAAAAACTTCTGAAAGTTGTGATCATATTCTTTTATGATTTTATCAGCGCTACTGGGAGCCTCTGAGATTATTTCTTTGAGAGTTTTGTAAATCAATTTCTAGTTTTGAAATCTTTTCTTTTAGCTCAGAAATTTCTAATCTTAGACTCAAATTTTCTTCAGAGTCAGAGACAAGATCCCTTTTTAGGTTCTTGAATTTGACTCTGATATGATGATATCTTTCCAGAATCTCATTCAGGCTATCTGCTAGTCCAGCTTTAGTGAAATTAACAGTAAAATCAGGAAATACCTCTTATGTGTCTGATTCTGAGTCTGACTGAGATGCTTCGCTGTCTTCTGTCACATTAGCCATAAGAGCAATGTTGGCTCTTTCATCATCTGATTCTGAGTCTGCGTCAGAAGTATTTGAATCATCCCATGTTGCCATGAGACTTTTCTTCTTCTCCTTGAAGAACTTCTTTTTGGGCTTATCCTTCTGAAGCCTTGGACAATCACTTTTGTAGTGCCCCTGTTCATTGCACTCATAGTAGATGATGTCTCTGTTATTTGACTTCCTGTGACCAGATGAAGTTTTAGATCTTCTGTGTCCAGAGGAGGACTCAGACTTTCTGTATCCGGAGGAAGATTCATTTTAATTCCCTGACCTTCTGGAATTCTTGAATTTTCTTTGCCTCTGCTTCCACAGCTGATTTAACCTTCTGGAGAGAAGAGACAGTTTGTCTTCTTCTGATGAGGATCCATAAGAGATTTCTTCCATAGCCTGCAAAACATTAGAATCAAGTTTTTTGTTAGATTTTAATGCTAAATTCTTACCTTGCTTCTGAGGCTCGTTATCTTCTAACTCTATCTCATGGATTCTGAGGGAGCTAACAAGTTCCTCCAGAGATATCTTATTGAGATCTTTAGCCAGCTTAAGCGCAGTGACCATTGGCCTCCATTGCTTTGGTAGACTTTTGATGATCTTATTTACGTGATCAGCAATAGAATACCCTTTGTCAAGAACTCTCATCCCAGCAACAAGAATCTGGAATCTTGAGAACATCGCTTTTATGGATTCACTATCTTCCATCTTGAAAGCTTCGTATTTCTGAATGAGCGCAAGGGCCTTGGTTTCTTTAACTTGTATGTTTCCTTCATGCGTCATTCTCAGAGATTCAAACATGTTTTTGGCTATCTATCTGTTTGATATCTTCTCATATTCTGAGTATGAGATGGCACTGAGAAGTATTGTTCTGGCTTTATGATGGTTTCTGAAATCACGCTTTTGCTGGTCAGACATTCTTTTTCTATCTATCTTCTGACCACTTTCATCCACTGGATGTGTGTATCCATCAATTACCATGTCCCATAGATCAGCATCATGAGCCAGAAAGAAGCTCTCAATTCTATCTTTCCAGTAGTCAAAATTTTCTCCATCAAAGACTGGAGGTTTGCCGCTGATTCTGTCCTTGTCATCATGATAGTCATTGCTGATGTTTTGGCTTGGTCCCACCATAGTATTTTTCTAAAGCTTGGATCTTGTACTGACATGGTTAAGTGTATGAACTCAGAACCAGACGCTCTGATGCCAACTGAAGAAGTGAAAAACACAAGAGGGGGGAGGGGGTTGAATTAAAACTTAAAAAACAAATGCAAAAGACTCAAGATTTTTATCCTGGTTCGCTTGATCTCAAACTACTCCATTCCACCCGCCAAGGTGATTTCGCCTCTCTCCAACAAGGACTTAATCCACTAATCAAACAGATTACAGAACTACTTTGACAACTTCCAAAGTCTTCTTGAGTATGACCACAACCCGATTTATCTCAAGGAACAATATCTTAATCAAAGAACAATTAACTGTGTACTATATATTTTTCATTACAAAAACTGTATCACTATTGTGATATATTACACAATTTGAGTATATGAAAGAATATGAATATTTGCAGCTTTTTGAGATGTATGAGCAGTCGTTGGTTAAAATCGTGAACGATTTATCCTTTGAGCTTGTTTATATAGGCGTGGAAATTTGTCCAAAATAAAACGTGATAATGGACACTCAATGCACTTTCCATACTGAGAAGATTCTTGTCTAAATGAAGCCGTTAATATGATACTGTCTTAATTGAAAATTAATGCTTCAGAACTTGGGAATCTTGCATGCCGCTTTACTTCAAAACTTTGATGGCTCAGAGATATGAGGATATGTTGGCGCGTTAGACTTCTGTTCAGAATCAGAGTATTTTTACATTAGTGCAGATTCTGATCATCATTCTTCAGAACATTCTGATTTGCTCAGCTTGAAAGCTTATGTGGCTTAACTTCTGATGTCGTTTCAGTCAGAACTTCTATATAAAATACAACACAAATTTAGAGTGCATATTTGTTCTTTGTGTTTGTTATCATCAAAACTCTAATAAGGGTTGTAGAATCAAACTATGTTCTAACATTAATCACTTGCATTTAGCTTTTGCATTGTAATAATTTGTGTGACTATTGGATTAAGACCTTGTTGAGAAAGGCGAAATCACCTTGGCGGGTGGACTAGAATAACTTGATAGTTTTCAAGTGAACTAGTATACACATTCTTGTTCTTTCCTTCTTGCATATTATCACTATTATTAATAAGTGAAGTAACTTGTTTCTGATTAAAGGGGATTTTAAAAGGAAAAGTTTTTTATTTAAAACCCAATTCAAAACCCCCCTTTCTAGTTTTTTTCACACCTTCAGTGTGAATTTTTATCAAGCATGTAACAATGTTTAGTACTGATCCAGATTGTGTGAAAAACAATGGTAACAATGCTACTGTAACTGTTGATAATAAGGATAACGATAGAGACCATTATAGTGATAAACCTTTTATGCTTGATGGAGAAAAGTTTGACAATTAGAAGGACAAAATTGAAAGTTATTTTTTGGGATATGACTTGGATCTATGGGATTTGGTAGTTGATGGCTACACTCATACAATAGATGATAAAGGTCTACAGATTGCCAGAAGTGCAATGACAGGCGCTTAAAAGAAGGTTCACATAAACCACTACAAAGCAAAAACAATTCTTCTAAGTGATATTTCTTAAACTGGGTATGAGAAGACCACTGATAGACAGACTACAAAGTCTATTTTTGATTCTCTTCAGATGACTCATGAAGGCAATGCTCAAGTTAAGGAGACAAAGGATATGGCCCTAATCCAAAAATATGAAGCCTTCAGAATGGAAGATGATGAATCCGTGGAAACTATGTTTTCAAGATTTCTGACTCTTGTTGCAGTACTCAAGGTTCTGAACAAAGGATATTCTACTGCATATCATGTCAAGAAAAGTATCAGAAGTTTGCCTAAGAAATGGAGACCAATGGTAACTACCTTGGAGTTATCAAAGGATCTAAATAATACCAGTCTTGAGAAGCTAATTAGTTCTTTAAGAAGTCATGAGATAGAGCTTGAAGAAGATGAACCTCAGAAAAGAGTTAAATTTGTGGCTCTGAAGTCTAAGTCTGGAAAGACAAAGGTTTTTCAAGCTGAAAAGAATCAGAAGGATCTGAAGAAGATTCAGATGAAGATGAACTTTCTCTAATATCCAGAACATTAAGATAGATATGGAAACACAGACAGAGCAAGTTCAGAGGACCAAGAAAAAAATGGAAGATTTAAATCTGCATCTGGTCAGAAGAAAGCTTATGGGAAAGAAGTCACGTGCTATAAGTGCAAAGAGCATGGAAATTACAAGAATGAATGCCCAAAGCTCATAAAAGACAAGAAGCCCAAGAAGGTCTTCAAAGAAAAGAAGTGTCGTCGGGCAGCATGGGATGATTCAGAATCAGAAGAGGAAGAAACTGATGAAAAACACGCTAATATGGAGAAGCAACCAGCTGAAATCATCGAAACAATAAAGTTGCTATCGAATATTTATTTATCCCACAAAAGGGAAAGGAAAACATCGAAGAAAACCTGAGAAGGGAGAAATCATGGTCTTGCAACTGAGTAAGAGAGTCAATTACGCAAGTGGAAGATATTAGAACCCCTCACGTCTATGGTACTCCACGGGATCCACTCTCGTTGTTCTAATCTAAGGGTGTATAAAAATATATGTCTAAATCCTAATGTTAAGAGGAAATACATGAGAAAGAAAACATAGGGAAAAGAAGGAATGTTTACAAAGTTTTGCATGGTTCGGCCCCGTGATCATATGCTTACGTATCCCTTTTAAGGACTCAGAGCATCATAGTTCGGCTCAAAAATATTTTTGTTTGTTGTGTGTTTTTTATGGGAATGATGTGTTAGACATTCCAAACGTCGAAACATTAATTTGTAGGGTGCTCAAAGAAGAGGCTTTAAGTCGTTCGCTTCGTATTGGAATGGCTAAAACATATTCTCTTATGAAAAGAGTTTTCAAAATAAAAGCCAAGTGGAAAAATAATTTTGAATTGGTTATTGTTACTTACCTTGAAAAAGGGTTTTGTAATGTTAGAGTGTTTTATGAGAAGGTGATAAATGAAAAGAAGGGGGAATAAAAAAGTCTATGGGAGACTAACCTAGATTCTAACCCTAATGTTATCATATAATGATGGCCCTAAGGTTAAGGTTTGAAAGGGGGGAACTTCTACCTAAGTTAGCATACATAGATGAGAGCCTAAGGTATAATTATTTCACATCTTAAAGAAGATGAAACTAACATCCTAAGGGAACATGTTATTCACACAAGGAAGAAGAAGATAAAAGTGATAAACAAATAAACACTAAATGAAGAAGGGGTATAAGTAGGAAATGAGCAAGCAAAGAGACAAGAATAGATGAAACTAGTTCACATTTTAAAACACACTTAAAATAATCAAGTCTAAAATGGATCCTAAACCTTAGAGGTCTCACCAATCGAAGAAGAAAGAAACAAGATGGGAGAAAGCAAGTTATAGCTCCTAAATATTCACCATGTTGAATTGATTAGTGAGTATCAATAAAGGATCAAAGGAGCAAGGCACAAGAAGCCTTAGCCTTATAGAAGTCATAAGCTAACTAAGTATAAACAAGCATGATTTGGAAAGCATCAATTTGAAAAGTTAAGGGCAAGTGAGCCAAAGAAGCACAAAATGCATCTTGTTCAAAGAAAAAGATCAAGATGATCAATTGAAGTAAAATGACCCTAAAGTATTTAGAAGACTATCCTTGAGCTTATCATACCTTCAAGCATCAATTAAAATAAAAAATTGCACAAGAAAAAGATTTAAAGATCACTTGAATTCAAATCAGGGTTTTTGGAAATCACACAAACTTTATGCTCAAGGTAAAAACCAGGTGATCAACATATAATTACCAATAAATGAAAATAAGTTGACATATCAATAAAGTGTTCAAATGATAATCACATACCCAAATATTAGCCTTAAATTATGTCCATAAGATTTAAAATGAATCTTGGTTAAATTACACTATGTCAAAGGGACATGCTCACTTCAATATTCCATGAAAATAGAAAAATAGGATGTAACATCTAAAAAAAATTTAAGTGAGCTCAAGTCTCTTACAAGTCATAACGATCATTTTCTCAACTTAAAAGTTCATGAGAATATCAAAATTAAATTAAAGAACCCAAACTAACTCAAAAATAGGTCAAAAAGACCATTGAACAAAAAACATTGAACAAAATATTAAAGTCAGAAGTAAAATTCCACAAAAATAAGAAACAGGTTTTCAACATCTTAAATAAGCTCAAACATATTTTTGGGGATGTTTGGGATCAATTGAAATGAGTTAATTATATTGAAAATTCAAAGAGAAGCAATAAAACTTCAAAAGCATTTAATCTTTTCCCAAATGTTGAAAACAAAACAACCCTTAAATAGGAGGCAGATGTCAAGACATCTGCTTTGACATCATTCAAAATAGTTTGCTCCAAATGTCAAGACATTTAGAAAAACATTATCAAAGCATTATTTTACCAAAATTGCTGCCAACTAACACTTACAAACTCCCCCTTTGGAAAATTTTGGCTAAAACATTATTTGAGCACATTATAAGAACATTATCAGAGCAACAGCATAAGCAAAGCAAACAAATACTCAGTTAGCAGTTAGCTGTTAACAAAGGATGATGTCAGAACATCTTCTGAGACATGAGGCTCCCCATCAAGTATTAAGCTCCCCCTCAATCAATGGTCAGTCAGTGGTCAGTCAGTCAGTTTCTCTCCCCCTCTTTAGTCGTAATATGCCAAATAGAAGGATGCGTTAAAGGGTGTATTAGTAATATAGCTACAGACCATAGAATTCAAAATTCAAGCACATACAAGTGCCAAAAAGAAACAAAGGGGTCAAATAAATAAACAGCAAATAGTTTAACTGTCTTCAGGACCAGTAGACTTGGCAGAGCCAGAACTTCCTTCCTCACTAGAATCTTCTTCTTCCGAGCTCACTCTATCATCAAAGTTGTTGTCCTTCTACAGCTCCTTGATCATCTTTTCAAAAGTTAGATTTCTTGCTGAGCTAACTCTGATCATATCATTTAATTATTTGCATACCTCCATTAATTCATTGATCATGTCATCCTTGGTGGAGGTCTTGTTTTCAGCAGATGCAGATGTCAAAAAAATGTCTGGGACATGTTTTCCTGAAAAAAGCTTGAAGTGAAGGGTCAAAGCAGACTCCCTCTTGCACACTACATCATTACCACTTAGAATTCCAGGATGCTGATTAAGAATAATTCCACTGATAAGGAAAGGAAAGGCAATATGCATCTTAATGGCACATGTTCCTGCATGCTTAATAGTCTGATCAAAGATGTAAGTACCATAATCAAACAGTTTCTTATTTCCAACAGCATAAATAAACTTTCCTAAGCCATTAGTGATGGTTGAAGTATGATTGGTAGGAACCCAGCTAGCAACCCCAATTATATGCAAGATAGCATATTTCACACTTAGCTTACTAACAGGAAGTTTATTCTTCATGGGCCACTCACCCACTTGGTTAGCAGTGATGGCTTTGCATACTTGATTATCAGTTACTTCCAGCTCATACTGGTCATCTTCAGACCTATCCAGAAATCTATTTATGATAGCAGGGGAAAATTCTACACACCTACCTCTATCAAACACCTTTATATACTCCTTACTATTATGATCAGCACAGTCAATTGGAATATTAACAATAAATTCCTTAACAAGAGTCTCACAACATTTGGCAAACTTGGTAACATTTTTCATTAATCCAACAGAAGATTTCAGCTCCATAATTTCTTTGCACTCCAGTGCACCAGCTCCTAATTCTCTTTCAAGGGAAATTCTTCTTTGAAATACATACTTCCACTTTTCAGCATTCCCAACAGAATTGAAGGAATGTTGTCAAGAGGGGAATCAGGTACCCTAAAAGAAAGCTTCTTGCTTGCAGACTTTTTCACAGAAGAGATGTGTTGGACATCTTCCTCGACATCATAATCAAAGTCAACTTCTTCAACTAATACAAATTTCTTATTACTTTTAGATCTCTTTACAGCATCATCGTCATTTGTGGATCTATCATGTCAAGTTTTTCTTTTGCTAGAGGGAGGAACCACTTTACTTTCGAGCTTTGGGGGACCATACATGGTTTTATTCTTGATTATCTTGGCAGGGGGTGTGATATTCACCTCTTTCACTTTCCTGGATTTGAGCCTTTTAGAAATTCCAGGCACCATATAAGAGATGAGCTCATTGTCAGACAACTCATCAACATTAACCACATTCACAACATTTTGATTTTCTGCAGCTTTGGATCCAGCAACATCTTCGTTAGTAGGAGAGTTCTTCTCAGCATTTGGTTCAACATCATCTTCCACTTCCTTTAGAGAAGAAGTAGCAAACATGTCAAGTTTGCTTTCAGCAACATATTTCTTGGAGATGGATGATTCAGTAGCACTTTTAGGGTCATTTCTTTTGTCATCCAGAGCAGGTATACAAGCGAGAGGGGTAAAAATCCCAGGCACAGCAAAACCTTCATTCAACACTCTATCTACTAGCCTTCTAATGCTTCTATCAACATTGACAATATCTTCTTCTGTCATATCATCAATAGTAGTAGAAGTATTACCTTTATCGTATTTGGATTTCATTGCAGGTGATGATCTGGGTTTCTTGACCTTCTTCTCAAGAGGTGGGATAGTTGTTAGAGGAGTAACGTCAATTACTCTGTCAAGTGAGAGTTTCTCAGGGAGGTTGACAGATTTTGATGAAGACGATGTATGATGTTGAGACATCTTTGAATATTTTTGAGAAAAGAGATGAAGAGTGACAAGGGTTCTTTTTCTGTAGAGGAGAATGAAGAGTTTATGAAAGTAGAAAGATGTGATTTCGTAGCGTGTGGGAAATACTTTGAAGCAGTCTTGTAATGATTGCTTTTGAAATTTGATTTATTGGAAACATAAATAATATAATATTACTTTAATGATAATCCCACACACCCTTAATTGCTATAAACCCTTATATAAGCAAATCCCTTGTTTTCCTCTTAAGTTCTCAAACTGATTAGCATCCAAATCCTTAGTGAAAATGTCAGCCAGTTGCAATTCAGTGGCTATATATTCTAAGGAAACAATCTTTTCTTCAACAAGCTCTCTTATGAAGTGATGACGAATATCAATGTGTTTGGTCCTGTCGTGTTGAATAGGATTTTTTGATATGTTTATAGAACTTATATTGTCACAGAATAATGTCATGACATCTTGTTTGACATTATATTTTGTTAACATTTGTTTCATCCAAACCAATTGAGAATAACTGCTTCCTACAGCAATATACTCAGCCTCGGCAGTGGACAAAGACACACAATTTTGCTTCTTATTGAACCAAGATATGAGATTATTTCCCAAAAAGAAGAATCTTCCTGATGTACTTTTTCTATCATCATCACTTCCTTCCCAATCAGCATCACAATAACCAATTAAGGCAGAACTAGATCCATGAGATTATAGCATACCATAGTCACTTGTCCCATTCACATATTTATGAATTCTCTTCACATGGTTGGCATAACTAACTTTAGGATCAGCTTGATATCTAGCACACACCCCTACAGTAAAGGCAATGTCGGGTCTGCTAGCTATGAGATATAGAAGACTGTCTATCATACTTCTGCAAAGACTTTGATCCACACTTACTCCTTTTTCATCTTTAGACAACTTCATATGTGTGGGGGAAGGATTTCTTTTGTGACTGGCATTTTCCATCCCAAATTTATTTACTATGTTCTTAGCATACTTGTTTTGAGATAAGAATATGGAATCTTCCATTTATTTAACTTGCAGACCAAGAAAATAGGTTAATTCACCAACAAGGCTCATCTCAAATTCGGACTGCATTTGCTTGACAAAATGTTGAACTATCTCATTTGACATCCCACCAAACACATTATCATCAACATAATTTTGTGCAATCATGATCTTCCCTTCTTATTCCTTGACAAAAAGGGTTTTGTCTATGCCACCTTTCCTATATCCATTCTCACCAAGAAATTCTATTAATCTCTCATACCAAGCCCTTGGAGCCTGCTTTAATCCATACAGAGCTTTCTTTAGTTTGTACACATGTTTAGGAAAACTTGGATCAACAAATACCTTAGGTTGTTCTACATAAACTTCTTCATTCAGATAGCCATTTAAGAATGAACTCTTTACATCCATTTGAAACAATTTAAATTTCAGTATGCATGCAATTCCCAAGAGTAGTCTGATTGATTCAAGTCTAGCCACAGGAGCATAGGTTTCATCAAAGTCAACTCCTTCAATTTAAGTTCATCCTTGTGCAATTAACCTTGCCTTATTTCTAGTGACCACCCCTTTTTCATCAGATTTATTCTTTTATACCCATTTAGTGCCAATCACATTTGTCCCTTCATGTCTTGGAACTAGATCCCAAACTTCATTTCTACTGAATTATTCTAGCTCTTCCTGTATAGCATTAATCTAGAACTCATCAATTAGGGCCTCTTTGACATTCTTAGGCTCAATTTTTGACACAAAGCAAGAGTTTGATATCCCTTCTCTTGATCTGGTAGTAACTCCTTTATTTAGATCTCCTATGATAAGTTCCTTAGGATGATCTATCTGGGTTCTAATTGAAGGCCCTTTATTGAGATGACTGGGCTCTAGATCTTCTTGAGGTGGATTAGAATTAATACTTCTGTCATTTAATTATATTGGAATATCATACAAGGATGTTCCAACATCTTCTAAAACATCTTCTTCATCATTCCATCCTCTATCATCAGTAATAATATTTATAGACTCTATCATAACTTTGATTCTGGAGTTAAAGACTCTGTAAGCTCTTCTATTTGTAGAGTAACCGAGGAATATTCGTTCATCACTCTTGGGATCCATCTTCCTCCTTTGTTCACGATCATCTAAAATGTAACATTTACTTCCAAAAACATGAAAGTATTTGACAGTTGGTTTTCTTCCCCTCCATATTTGATACAGGGTGGCTGAAGTTCCTTTCCTTAGAGTTACTCTGTTATGGATATAGCACGTAGTATTCATAGCTTCAACCCAAAAGTGGTAGGTTAACTTCTTAGCATGAATCATAGCTCTGGAATATTCTTGAAGGGTTCTGTTTTTACGTTCCAAAATACCATTTTGTTGAGGAGTAATGGGAGAAGAGAATTCATGACTGATTCCTTCAGAAGAGCAAAAGTCAGCAAATTTATTATTCTCAAATTCCTTTCCATGATCACTTTTGATTCTAATGACATGACTATCTTTTTCCCTTTGAAGTTTTTGACAGAGATCTTTAAACACTTTAAAAGTTTCTGATTTTTCTCTAATAAAGCTTATCCACGTGTACCTAGAGAAGTCATCTACAACAACATAGGCATACTTTTTTCCACCAAGACTTTCAACTTGCGTAGGTCCCATCAAGTCCATGTGAAGAAGTTCCAAAATGTTTGATGTAGTAGGATGTTGGATCTTCTAATGTGACATCTTAGTTTCTTTCCAATTTGGTAGTCACCACATACTCTTCCTTCTTCTATCTTGAGCTTGGGAATCCCTCTCACAGCTTCTTCATGTATAATTATTTTCATTCCTTTCAGATGCAAGTCTCCTAATTTTTGGTGCCATAGCTTAACTTTATTATCTTTGGCTAAAAAACATGTTGAGGAAAAGTTAAACTCTTGGGGAACCCATAAATAATAGTTGTCTTTAGATATGATTCCTTTCATAATAACATTATTCTTTTCATTGTGAAATTCTGGTGTATGCCAGTCTTCAGATGTTATACTCAATGTCTAGACATCTGATATGACATAATAAATACACTGCAAGGTAGATACCCAATTTTTCGTGATTCAGTACTAAAGAATAACAGAAGCACAGTTTTATCCAAGCTGCGCCAGATATACTTTGAAGGTGCAGAAGATAGAACACACGATGTACCTAGTTCTGCACATGATCAGCAGAGAGCACACAACCTTCACAGTTCTGTTTCTCCTGCACAGATATCAGCATGATGTCTTAACATGTTCTGAGACATCATCTGTTACAACATTACAGTTTTACCTTGATATATAATAGACAGAATTATAAAGTGTTGAAGGTAAAAACACAAATCAGTTGTTGACCCAGTTCGGTGAAACACACCTACTCTGGGGGCATACCAAGCCAGGAAGAAGATCCACTATCAGCAATATTAATTCAGGACTAAACTTCACAAGTTCCCATCCCTCACTTAATCATTTACCCAGTGCAACCTATACCTAGGAACTCCTAGATAGAAACCTACCAGTTTCCATTCCTATTGTCGCAACAACAGAAGTCTTACTCCTACTCAAGAAGTAGTGCCCTCCCACTTGGTTTCCTACATTACAATGAATATGAAGTAATGCAAAAATACTTAGACTTGCTTCACAGCTTCGTCCAAGAACACTCAAACTCTTACCTACAGGTATCGAGTTACACACATGGTAACCTTGCCACAGACCGACAGGTTTACCTAACAGAACACCCCTAATATTACATTATATGAGCCTTACAAACCCTAGGTTACAATCTGCTATTTATAACCTATTACCCAACTGGATTTGGGTCTTCAAAATCGCAGCAAGCTTTTCTCCTTGCTGTTACAAAACAGCAACAAACTTCTGCTACAATCAAGGTCTTCAATCTTCTAGTTCCTAAAATATCTCCATATTTAGAAACAACATTTTCTTCAAATATTCTGATTGATTCTTGATTGATCTTCAGATTCTCCATAAGAAACGCCACATATATTCTCAGAATATTTAAGTACCAGAACTGTAACTGAATTACCAATTCCGTTGGCGTGATGTCTAGTCAGATGTCATGACATTACATCTAACATGTTGTCCCAGATGTTGAACTTCTTCAATACAACATGTTTAGGAGAACCACACTCATTTGCTGATACAACAAATAACCTCTTAAAACAATTAGGTTACAAGTCACAGCTGTTACAAACATTCAACATATAACATAGTTAACTAATATTAACTTAATTTCAGGCGCGATGTCATATGCTGATGTTGTGACATCTTACATAACATGTTGGTCCAGATGTTGAACTTCTTTAACCCAACATATTAAAACAACAGAGGGAATATGGGTAAACTTGCTTTCTTATTTGTTTTACAAATGAAGCCAACTCTCCAGCCAGGGCACTTACAATCTCCCCCTTTGGTAAATTTTGGCTAAAACAAATAAGTGCAAGTTGCATATTGGGACCAGGCCACAACACAGTTGAGATGTTACAACATCTTGTCCAACATCTTCTTTGCAGAGACTGATGTCCTTTGAGCAAACAACAAACCTCTATCCCTCATCTGTGATCCACTCCAAGCCATCGATGGCCCAAGAGGATTTCTTTTCTCTCAATTATTGTTGATAATCTTGATACTGATTACATAGATCATGTAACTCAGATCACAAGTCACAACTATCCTCTTAACTCAGAACACAAGACACAAACAAAGTCACTTAGTTAGAGTGTTCCATTCAGCATGTTGGACATTGCCGTCTGTTGCTTTCACCTGAGTCTCGCCTGAGTCTGGGTCCCTATCTTTCTCCCCCTTTTTGGCCAGAATTTGACAAAGACTGCCCATACAGATCCATACCCATGCACAATTTTCCCAGATGCTAACAAACTTCATATTGCTGAAACCCTCTGATGAAGAGAAAGAATAGAGAGAGTCTTCATAAATAATGCAACTTTGGCATAGATAGTAACGACCTTGGTACTTTACTCTGACAGTTTCAGTACCCTAGGACTGGTTTTAATGCAGGTACCTACCCTTGGGTTTGACCCTTTGACCATGTCAGGATGAAGTATGTCTTGCCCTTTTAAAACAGACATTTGTCTTTTAGAACAGACTACTCCCTTTATGTACTTGTCTTAGGATCCCCTTTCCAAGAAACATCGTTGGCATATTACACTCTGCCTCAGTTATATAATACCTTTATTAAATGACAAGTTATCACCTAAACATTCCAGCTCACTAAACTGCTTCATAATGAGACACAACCGCCCTGTTTTCTTAGCAGATGAAAACATGCTCAAATCCTATGTCGTCATACATTCTGCTATTTTCATATTAGCAGTTTGAAACCATTCCATTTTCACAAAGAGGATGGTTACTCCCTCTGAGTCATACAACTGTACACACATGGGTTTATTAATAATAATCCACACTTCATCCAATTTTCCTCCTGTCTGTAGTTTTTTAGAGGAAATTAGGAACAATGTCATTAGGCAATGTGATGACATTCGGTCAGACATAGTCCTCTTCAGTCTTGAACACATCATCCCAATAGTTAATAAAGTGCCACACTTTATATCCTACGAGTTTGATGAAGACTTTTCGTACAAACCAATACTCCCCCTGTTAGGGACAATCACTTCTCCTCATGGAAACAAGTAGGTCACATTCAATACTCAGTTGGATCTTCAAGACAACTTCTGATTCAAAGTAAATAAGACCCCTTGATGAATGGAAAACATAAGACGCATCTTCATGTCTTCAAGAGCGCACCCTCTGTTCAACAATATTGGTTGAACGCATTCATACTCTGAATCAAACTTTCTTGATAATAATCAGCTGCCACATGTTGATTATCTTGATTCTCTGAATCCACTGCTGAGATAGACCAAATGCCACTGTTTGATTATCTCCTTCATGAATCCTCATATGAAAAAAAAATCAAATGCCACCTTTTGACTTCTCCATGTTTATCAGACTTCTCCCAAAGATATTCTGATCTTCCAATTGAAATTTGAACTTCAAGCTACAAGTTATCACAAAAGGCTTAGATACACTAAGACAGGAACATGTAACATCTTCTCCACCCAACAACTCCAAAGAGCTGCAAAGAGACGATCTTTTTGAAGTATCCAATCTTTAACTTCGTAGATCATCCTATCTTAGGTTGATGTGCCACTTCACCAACCAAGAATCTGATGTTGAACCAAATGTCACAACATTATGTTATAACATCTAGTTGTTGAATTCAGCTCCTTCTCTAATTTACTTCCTTAACTAGATCAGAACCAGACTGATCCAAGTAACCATAATCAAGATTATGATGTCTTCTTCTTCTTGTAGCTTCAAGTCTGAACACGTTTCCAGGAAACCTTTTCAAGGATCAAATGATTTTGCTGTCACCAAAGAGATAGCTCTAAAGCATCACTCTTCCTGTGATTCTTCACAGGGTCTAGAAGAAGGAATGTTCCCATATCTTTAAGAACATCAGTTATCTTGAACTCCAAGGATAATCAATTAAATACTTGTACTTGTCACAAATAGCAATTGATCATAAATCCTTCCCATTATCCTGTGAGATGCTTTCACCATTTGAATACTTTGACATACTCTTCGTGTGTTAATATCTTCTTCTTGCAAGCACTTTCTTTGAGAGACCAAAGAGTTGAGATATCTAGGTTGCCACCCTTGACTCAAGTAAATAGAATTTTCTCTGAACAAACTCTACTCACCTCAACAGATTTGAAACTCCTACCAGATCAGATTCATCCTTAGGAATGAGAGAGATGAATCCTTCCTTGCAAATATGTCACACAACACCCAGAACCCATGTGACATAGGTCAACAGCCAGCTAAACACCAGGCTGAGCTAATGTGAGGAGGTTAACCAAATCTCCCCCTCAAACTACCAATCATGGAAGCTCCACACAAAATATCCATGCATTGTACACAATTGTCTCGACATGACATATGACATCCCTACCAGATTCAAGTAACTTCAAGAGTTATACATGTTCATACTCCAATCACACCAATCAGACTTCAGCTGACCTTAAGTACTTCAGAGAAGACAACAACACCAATCATCAGCAGATATGTATTGCCAGAACATACTACCTTAACCAAATTCTGAGTCTTCATATTCTCACATCTTGAAAGATCTTCCACTTCTAATCATGATGTTTAAATGACAAGATTCATGATCCCAATCTACTTCTATGAAGGAGCAATAAATCTGCACCATCATTGACTTTTATTAACCAATGAGCTTGTCTTTCTTCACACCATAGTACTCCAGGGAACAACTGCTCAGCCCTGATCAATGTCACATCTCAACCAGCTTCACTTCTAGAGTTCTGACTCCTAAAAGTAACCTTCGGGAGCACACAGACATAGTTGACACTACCATTGTCAACTTTGCACACACAGATGTCTCCTCTTCCAGGTCAGGAGTAGGTTCCAAACAAAAGTATCCCTTTGTTTGACACCCAAAACATATGCTCTTCAACTAGTAGCTGCATACTTGTTCCACCATCACATAGAATAGGGATGTCAATGGGGCGGGGCGGGGCCGGGGGGACACTTCCCCATCTTTTTCCCCGCCATCAAATTCATTCCCCGTCCCCGTCCCCGATATCCGTCACGGGGGAATTTCTATCCCCATCCCCGTTCCCCGCGGATCCCCGTTCCCCGCGGGGATCCCCATAGATCCTACATTTATTCATTAATATTTTATTTTTTTAAAATGTTTATATTTTCTATAAAAATAAAAAGCACAAAGAATTCACATATTTATTATGTTATTAAAAAATACTAGTATTTGACATTTATTATTTTTTATTAAAAATACTAATGGAACACAAAATAATAATATTTTTTTTATAAATTTCTATAAAATGCTATAAAATTCAACAAAATGAACTATAATACTTTTTAAAGTAACAATATGCCTAAACAACTAAAAAAATCCAACAACATAATTATGCTTAAAAAACTATACTTCATCAAAACTAATAAGGGATAATTATAAAATTTAGCATCATGAGTATGCTTGAAAAGCTAAAAAATACTTCATAATAAGTCAACTAAAAGCAAAAGTCAACATATATTAAATTAACTATATAAAAATAATAGGCGGGGCGGGGTCCCCGCGGGGCGGGGGGTGTATTCCCCGTCCCCGTCCCCGAAATGCTCTCGGGGGAATTTTTCTCCCCATCCCCGCCCCCACGGGGGAAAATTCCCCATCTTTGGGGCCCCGAACGGGGCGTTCCCCGCGGGGATCCCCATTAACAGGTCCAAACTGACATCCCTAACATAGAAAATCAGTTCCATCACCTTGGAACAAGGCCCTCCTTGAAATTCTTCAAGGTCTTCGTATAACACTAATCCGTGATTATGTGATTCTTACCATCCTGAACGAAGAACGTCTTCAAGAGTGGACTTGAGAGGACTCAAGTATCTGTGATAGCTTATGTTGAATTCTTGAATACAGTAGCCTTCAATCCACAAGAGGGGAAACACATCAGAGCTTGAGTTTTGCCAAGTATTACACAGCGGAAGAACATAATACAACTCAATCTTTGCACACATACTTTAGGCGTACACAAATCCTAGGTTTGAAAATAAATTAAACCTAGAGCAGCTACCACACAACCAGGCCAAATGCCAATCACCAAAGACAGGTACACACAGTTCCTGTCATGAATAGTCCATCCTCCCACTTTAAGGGACCATTCAGGGAAATAACAAACCTTTCCAGGTTACAATCTCCAGTACTAAGATTGACCTTGCAGATACCAGAAAGTATCACCCATGGATCTCATCCAGAAACAGAACAGGATGCCTGCTCTGATACCAATTGAAATTCTGGTGTATGCCAGTCTTCAGATGTTATACTCAATGTCTAGACATCTGATATGACATAATAAATACACTGCAAGGTAGATACCCAATTTTTCGTGATTTAGTACTAAAGAATAACAGAAGCACAGTTTTATCCAAGCTGCGCCAGATATACTTTGAAGGTGCAGAAGATAGAACACACGATGTACCTAGTTCTGCACATGATCAGCAGAGAGCACACAACCTTCACAGTTCTGTTTCTCCTGCACAGATATCAGCATGATGTCTTAACATGTTCTGAGACATCATCTGTTACAACATTACAGTTTTACCTTGATATATAACAGACAGAATTATAAAGTGTTGAAGGTAAAAACACAAATCAGTTGTTGACCCAGTTCGGTGAAACACACCTACTCTGGGGGCATACCAAGCCAGGAAGAAGATCCACTATCAGCAATATTAATTCAGGACTAAACTTCACAAGTTCCCATCCCTCACTTAATCATTTACCCAGTGCAACCTATACCTAGGAACTCCTAGATAGAAACCTACCAGTTTCCATTCCTATTGTCGCAACAACAGAAGTCTTACTCCTACTCAAGAAGTAGTGCCCTCCCACTTGGTTTCCTACATTACAATGAATATGAAGTAATGCAAAAATACTTAGACTTGCTTCACAGCTTCGTCCAAGAACACTCAAACTCTTACCTACAGGTATCGAGTTACACACATGGTAACCTTGCCACAGACCGACAGGTTTACCTAACAGAACACCCCCAATATTACATTATATGAGCCTTACAAACCCTAGGTTACAATCTGCTATTTATAACCTATTACCCAACTGGATTTGGGCCTTCAAAATCGCAGCAAGCTTTTCTCCTTGCTGTTACAAAACAACAACAAACTTCTGCTACAATCAAGGTCTTCAATCTTCTAGTTCCTAAAATATCTCCATATTTAGAAACAACATTTTCTTCAAATATTCTGATTGATTCTTGATTGATCTTCAGATTCTCCATAAGAAACGCCACATATATTCTCAAAATATTTAAGTACCAGAACTGTAACTGAATTACCAATTCCGTTGGCGTGATGTCTAGTCAGATGTCATGACATTACATCTAACATCTTGTCCCAGATGTTGAACTTCTTCAATACAACATGTTTAGGAGAACCACGCTCATTTGCTGATACAACAAATAACCTCTTAAAACAATTAGGTTACAAGTCACAGCTGTTACAAACATTCAACATATAACATAGTTAACTAATATTAACTTAATTTCAGGCGCGATGTCATATGCTGATGTTGTGACATCTTACATAACATGTTGGTCCAGATGTTGAACTTCTTCAACCCAACATATTAAAACAACAGAGGGAATATGGGTAAACTTGCTTTCTTATTTGTTTTACAAATGAAGCCAACTCTCCAGCCAGGGCACTTACACATTGCATACAAGACATTCTTCGTTGGTGAAGTTAACTTTGAATCCTTGATCACACAATTTGCTTATACTTATCAGATTAGTTGTTAACCTTTTAACAAGTAACACATCATCAAGCTTAGGGACTCAACATTCCAGCTTGCCAACTCCTTTGATTTCACCTTTGGCTCCATCACCAAAAGTCACATAACTGGTGGAATGAGATTTGATATCTATCAATAGATTCTTGACACCTGTCATGTATCTAGAACAGCCACTGCCAAAGTACCAGCCGTCTTTGGTTGATACTCTGAGAGAGGTATAAGCTATGAAACTATCAACATTTGACTTAGGAACCCACTGTTTCTTCTGTTTGCTATTTTGGGGAATCTGATCAGTTTTAGGAAGAGGAGTAGTTTTAGGATACCCATACAACTTGAAACAGAAAGGCCTTATATGACCAAGCCTTCCACAGTGATGACATCTCCAGGGCTGGGAATTCTCTCTGGTGTGATTAAAATTTTTCTTGCCATGATGTCCTTTCTTGCCATGATGTTTAGACATTTGATTCGACATCCTTGGTTTAGACTTGGCATGAGTGAAATCTAATGAAGGTTCTTCTGAATCATGTTTCTTTTTCTCATTAAACCCTAGACTAATCTTGTCTGTTGTCACTCTCCCCACTGAAAGAATTTCATCTAATGTGCCAGATCTATTATTCAGTATCTTGAGAGATTTGAACAATCTTTTAAGATTTGAGTTCAGAGAATTCACTTTATTTTCCAGATTAGAAATAGTATTCAAGTGCTCTTTCCTTTCTGCCTTCAGCTGGGTTACGAGTGCTTTCTGTTTCTCCCCTTCTAGGAACATTTCTACGCTTCTGATACATAATTCTTTGTTATGAAGTAGCTAACTCATTAAAGGTTAGTTCCCCATCACTAGACTCTTCATCAGATACATATTTTCCTATCAACATACTAGGCAGATTCTTCAAGATCACTCTCTGAGTCCTCTTCAAACTAAGTAACATATAGATTCTTCTTCTGTTTCTTAAGATATGCATGGCATTCAGCTCTAATGTGACCAAAGCCTTCACATTCATGACATTGTATTCCCTTCCCTTGAGCGGATTTTTCTTCGGCCCTTTTTCTTCCAAACTCATTTGACTTATGGATGTCAGATGAGATGTTCTTGACATTTGATCTTTGGTTCCTATCCATTCTTTCTATCACTTTGTTAAACTTTCTTCCAAGCATTGCTAAGTCATTTGACATTCCTCCATTTGTATTCAGATCACAGTCCTCCTTTTCATCCTCAATATTTGATACAAAGGCTATGCTTTTGTTCTTCTTTTCAGATCTTTCATTTATGCTTAACTCAAATATCAGAATGGATCCAACAAGTTCATCCACTTTCATTTTTTCATGTCTTGAACTTCTTCTATAGCAGTCACTTTCATATCAAATCTCTTGGGAAGAGACCTGATCATCTTTCTCGCTAATTTGTCTTCAGGTATTTTCTCTCCTAAAGCACTGGATGCATTAGCAATTTCAAGAATGTTCATATCGAATTCATTAATACTTTCATCATCGTTTATTCTCAAATTCTCAAATTTTGTGGTGAGCAACTGAAGTCTTGACATCTTAACTTTGGATGTGCCTTCATGGGTAGATTTAAGAATTCCCCATGCATCTTTAGCTACTTCACATGTGTTCACTAATCTGAAAATGTTCTTGTAAATTCCACTGAATATAGCATTCAAGGATTTAGAATTTCCAAGAGCAATTTCATCTTCTTCTTTAGACCAATCTTCTTCTAGTTTTAACTTAGAAGTAGGTTCTCCATTTCTACCAATTTGATAGGGTGTTTCCATCCTTTTAAAACAGCTTTCCAAGCTCTACTGTCCAGAGACTTTAAGAAGGCCACCATACGTGGTTTCCAATAGTCATAATTAATTTCATCCAGAATGGGTGGTCTGTTCATAAATCCTCCTTCCTTGTCCATAGTACCAGAAAGTATCTTCCCTGGATCTAACCCAGATATAGAGCAAGATGCCTGCTCTGATACCAATAGAAATTTTGATATCATATATGAGATGTCGAAGGAGATGTCACGATACAAATATATGAGGACAATATAAAATGCAACAAAAGTAAAAACATTAAAAAAACACAAGGGATTTTTAATCCAGTTCAGTGTACAACAACACCTACTCTGGAGGTGTTGTACCCCAAAATTTTCTCTCTCATTTATCAAGACTTTCCTCACAAGACTTCTTTGACTCAAGACAAGATTAGGGTTTGGTCAGCTCAAGACATCCCACCTTGCACTGATAAGCCAAAATTAGGGTTTGAGTTTGCACAAGGATATTTGGATCACTAATGCTTAATTTGAATTTAATACATCATTTTGGATCCCTAAGATTGTTCATGATAACTTTCAAGCCTTGAACCATATTTTTTATCAGTCAATTAGACAGTTGACCTAAAAATCAGTTGTATTGGGGAAAAAGTAAACCATGGACAATTTACAGTCAAACTTCATAATTTTTTATCCACATAAACATTTTAGACTCATATGTACCATTTTATCAAGTTTGGATTATAACTCCTCAAGAAATTTGATCAAATCATCAAAAGGGCAAATTGGTCAAAATTAGCGTTTTGATTGAGGAAGGGCAATTTCTGATTTTTAACCTAGCAATTGACCAAGTTAGTTCAAGAATGATTTCAAGGATTCAATGGCATCATCTTGACTTAATTACATGGTTCAAAACATCTCAAGTTCATTGGATTGACAGATGAAATTTGCAGTCAACTGATCAAAAGTCAACTGTACACTGAAAAGTCAAACTTTGACCTTTTGGTCAAAATCAAGTGCCAAGGGTCATAATTCATCAAGATATGTCAAAATGTGAAACTTGTTGACCAAGAAAACCAAATTTGAAAATTAGGGTTTTAATTTGAAAATTTTCATAACTTAGAATTTTTCTAAGTATAAATATTTTCTTATTTTTTCTCAACTTTGCACCACTTTTTCACCATGATGCATTTTGATTCAAAGAAAACTCCCAACATGAAAGTTGTAGACCTCCATGAAATCTACAACTTTTCTTCACAAACATTTCCCTAAATATTCTTGGATCTCAAGTTATGAATTTGTGAACACATGGTCATGAACTTCTTAACTTAGTAAATTTTTGCCCTAATATAGGCAGGTTTTGGACCCAACTTCATGGAAATGTTTCACCTTGTTCCAAGAGGTATCTCAAAATTAATTTCAAAGATGGATTATAAATCACATTGCAAGCTTTCCAAAATGTCCAAAAACTCTCCAAGATCATTTTTGAGTATGGAGAATCGAAGAGAGGAAGTTGGCATTTTCTCACTTTTTGTTCAAGCCATTTTCATGAAGAATCAAGTTGCAAACCAAATCTATGTTGGCTATTTCTTGCTTTACAGGTCCTAAGCTTGCTACACACTCCTTAATTAAATTCATACTCAGTTAACAAAGCCTTTATCCTTACTTTTGAACTTTTACACAAGTTGTATTTCCATTTTGGGCAAAAAGGCTTCATTGCCATTTTCATAAAGATGCACTTTTGCAATTTTGTCAACTTGGAGCTTTGAACCTGTCCCCTTGATACAAGCAAACCACACAGGTCTCAAGCAACTAGTACAAACTTATATCAACCCTAAAGCAAGCTGGTACAAGCATGTGGGTTTGGTCTTGTCAACTTTGCTTCAAGTACAAGAAAAGTTGCGAAAAGGGCTAAGGTTTGCACAGCTAGTGGAGAGCTGACTTTGGATCACTTATATACTAATATGCAAACAATGTACAAGAGATTACACGCTTGGCTTGAACCTAGAAATCTCTCAAACTGAAAAACACCAAAAATCTGCCCAAGCATACAGTTTCTACAAAAACTCAACCAACTCTCATTTGGCTCATGCGTTTTGTGTTTAACTAATCAAAACATCTTACATACTCCATACCTAGTCAATCCAAACCATCACCCTAGTTCTGTAACATCAGTTTCACCATTTGCCATTGTTAACTTGGAAGCTTGCAGTTGGACTTGGTCAGGGAGTTCCAGCCATCTTCAGAGCAAGATAAGGATTGGAATAGGTTCAGGGAAGCTCAAGGAAGCTCAAACAATCATCAGGCCTCCATTAAAGTTCATACATTGCCATACACGATTCCAGCTGAAGAAGCATGAGGAAGATACAGGTTGCACTGAGAATGGCGCAAAGATGATGAACGAAGGACAGGGATGAAGTCATTGGGTTTTTTTATTTTTTGTTGCGTGGCCTTTTTGTTTTTTCTAAACACCCCCTCTGATCTGCTATTGCACCCCCCTTGCTAACTATTTTATATTTTTGTATTTTTTTCATATTTTTTTATTTAATACTTTTATTTATTTTTCTTAATGATAAAAAATACTAAAAAATGATTTATTTATTTTCACCCTTTTATTTTATTTTTTTATTATTTTCACACATAAAAATTAATTTATTTTGATAGAATATAATTTATTTTCTTAATAAACTTACAAACATAATTAAAAATACTTAATATTTTTATTATACATTTTATACTTACAAATGCCAATTTTTGCACATATTTAATTTTTAATATTCATATACAATATTATTTATTATTTTTTATACAAAAAATGCAGAAAATAATAATATAGAAACATTATTTTCTTTTAAATAAAAATTAGGGTTTAATCCCTTTTAAAGAATTAAATATTTTTTTCCTTATATTTTTAGGTTTAAATTAAATATTTTTACATAAGAAAAACAAGACATAAAAAAATCCTTTCTTTACATATACATTGCATTGCATTTTAAATATTTGTATTATATTTATTTAATTCGCGCAAATTCGATTTGGTTGTAATAATATATTTAGCTTTACATTTGTGCAAATCCCCATTCAAACTTGTATTCCCCTCTCCCATAAAATTGTTGTAATAGCTTAGTATATTTACATTACGCAATTTATCGCTTTATATACCATGATTAGTAATTAGGGTTTGTATGACAAAAACAAAACAAAACAAAATAGAAAACCCTAAATGCAAGATCAAAAGTATGAAAATGATACACTTTGCATACAAGCACCCTTAGGGTTTCTCCCACTTGGTTGCCTAAAATAAAATGGCCATGTTACGAATGAGAAGTATCTTGGCAAAACAAAACAAATATAAGATCATAGTCCCTCGATGACGCCATTCAAAAGTTGCCTAAACAAAATGATCTTGGTCCCTCAAAAAATGCTAAGATACTTTGCAACATTGCTATCATGGTTATACGATGACCAACGCCCGTCCCGTTTACATCTAAAGATAGGGTTTCTTACCAAATCAATGGTAAGTCAACAATGTCAAAGGAATGGAAGATGCATAAGAAAGACATTTAAGTAGGTAGATAACTTCTAAGTTACTTGCTCCCTTTCAAACAATCCTTGCTATTTTCAAAAACAAACACACAGACTTTTCAAAACATCTTACAAACATTGAAAACATTTTCAAAAGACAAACATCTTTGTATACATTCTTACGAACGAGAATCATTACAAAGATTGCCTAAAACAATGGCCTCTCTTACAAATATTTTCAAAACCACACCAAACATCATTTCAAACAAAATAAAGCAAGTGATCTAAGCAAGTAACTAAGAGCCCATGGAAAACCATGGATGAAAAGGGAGCTAGCACCTTCCCTTTTCATAATCTACCCCCTGAACTCAAGAAAACATCTAAAAGGTCTTTCCTGTGCTTTTTTACCTTTCCTTTCGGATAAAAGAAAAGTCGGTGGCGACTCTTGCTAACCGCGACATTTGCGATAAAACGCAAAAAACCTCAAGTCAGTTCTCCCACCACATCACAGGAGGCTACCAAGCTAGGGACAAGTCCACTTAATAGTATCAATTCATAGACCCTCAGTAAATAACCAATTTACGATCTAATCACATAATCACTACCCGTGCTATACTTCTACCTAAGACACACCAAGGTATGAGGCCCTCCTCAAATCCCTTCCATCACTTACAATGAAGAACAACTATAATAACAAGTTTTAAGGAATTCAATCATTCAATTCTTAAAAGCTTATGAATGATCCACAATCCACAACTCAAATAACAACTCAAGTATTAAATCAATACTAGAGTGTATGACAATTAAAATACTTAGATTTATAAAATAGAAAGAAAGTATTCTTCTTCATAAGTTGTAATTAAATGAATAAGGAAGCGAGTCCTTATAAAGGCGCAGTAATGGGCTTGGGCTAAAAAACAAATTTTCAAATCTTTTGAATATTTCCATGAAAACAGGCCAAGATATAATCCATAAGGATAATTCAAATAGAAAAATATTCCTCCATATTTTTTGCAGCCTATGAGTCACAAATCTTGAATTATGGCACGTATGAAAATAGGAAACAGAAAACTTAAACTGATGTGAGTTGCATTCAACTCAGGAGGCAGATGTCAAGACATCTGCTTTGACATCATTCAAAACTGTTTGCTCCAAATGTCAAGAAATTTAGCAAAACATTATCAAAGCATTGTTTTACCAAAATTGCTTCCAACAAACACTTACAGAGTTCCAAGGATGGACTAAGTACTTTGATCGCCTCCTAGGTCCAATTTTTCCAATACTTTTTAAAGAATTCTGGATCCATGCCAAAGCTTCAAATCATCAGATTACATCCTTCGTTATGGGAAATAAAATCATCATCTCTGAAGATCTCATTGGGAAACTAATAGGTCACGATGGCGGCGGTATTCGATCCAGTGATATGGCTGACAAAAGTTCTGACCTAACCAAGATCTCAAAGTAAATCCTTACTTATGGCCACTCGTCCAACAAAATCAAAGACCTAAAGGATTACCTCAAAATTTGGTCTAAAATAATTTTGGGTTGCATCAATCACAAGAAGCCCATAAGTTCTCCAAATTACATCAACATTGATCAGCAATACCTTCTGTACTTCATCGCCACCAAAGCAAGAGTTAATCTTCCACATCTTCCGTTCAATCATCTGAAGACCAGCGTAAAAGAAACAAGAGAAGAAGAAATAACAAAGAGATATTGGATCCCTCTGGGAAGACTCATTTCATATATGCCGACGGAAAACAAATTGATAGAACATCTGACTGAGGCTCAACAAGCTAGCGCTCTGGAAGCTTGTGCTGGTAAACCTCTCAACGCCAAAAATCTGAAGAAGATGAAGATTATTGAAAATATTAAGAAGGATCCAACAATCACCACCAAGGAAGTCATTACCACCCGAAGAGTTCCTCTGAAGGATTTTTCTCTATTCACTCAAGAAAAATCTTCTCTAGATATTATTCTCATGTATCTGGAAGAATGCAAGAGTGACGGTACGATTCCATATGTGAACATTATGAATCTAAGGCAACAACCTCTGGAAGTTTCTCCCAAAAAACCAAGAAAAAGGAAAGCAGCTGCAGAAGGAACTTCTCAGAAGACTCCCAAAACTGCCAAAAAGAAAGGTAACCCCCTCTTTTGTTTCTATTATTGAAACAATATTGTCATCAACATCTGAAAACCCTTCATCCCTTAAGCCCACATAAGATCCATCTCCTCAAACCTTTGATGATTTTGACCTAGACTTTGACACCTCAATTCCTCTAAATAACCTTCTGAACAATCCACCTTCTACCCATCTTAACCAAACTCAGCCTGAACTTGCACAAGTTCTCTCTGATATTGATCAATTTGATCCGCTGTTTGAAGCTCCCCAAACCAAAAATACAAACCTTGATTCTGATACCATAACATCTATCCCTGGCATCAGTTGCCCTCTGATGGTCTCTCAACCACCAATAATTCCATCAACTTCTTCACAAACCCTTTCCATTCCAGATCTTCCATCTCCTTATCAGTCTACTCCATTAAATTCACCCATAATAATCCTTTCTGACTCTCTCTCTCCAAATAAATACCCATAAGATCCCCTTAGAACAATCATAGATTTAGAAGCTTAGGACAATCTCGTCACAAGCTCTCAGAAAATTGTCATTCCAAAACCAAAACCAAAAATCTCCAAAGCAGATGTTGGTAAATCCTTGCTGATTTTTGAAACAGAAATACAGGAATGGGTTAACTCTCTAAAGCTAGCTTGCGTAAAAAATATCAATCCAGCTGCTTCTGATTCTCACTGGAACCAGTCAGAAAATGGTTCAACTCTGAATCTCTAAAACTAAAGGAGCTTAGTTATGAAATCACACAACTGAACTTCTGCGATCTCCTGAAAATCTTCAAGGATTAAGTTCTGCGACACTGGGTTAAGAAGCCACTCCTTCTGCTGGACAACACCCCTTGGGAAGCTCATCAGACATTAGAGTGTGATGAACCACCCTCCGATCCTTTCATCTGGTCATGTTTCAAGACAAAGGCAAGAAAGTTGAAGAAGCTCTTGTGTCAGAATTAGATGCAGTTTATTCTGAAAAAGTGGTCTTTTCCGCTGAATTAACCTCATCTTCTATTGTGCTACAAACTATGGATGAGTTGAAGAAAGAAAATGTTATGTTTAAGGAAAGGTTAAACAATCAGGATGAAAATTGCAAGGAAATTAAGGGGATTCTTGGGAAATAAGAGGAATCGAACAATCAGATCAAGAGTTTATTGGAAGCCCTGTTCACACGACTTCCACCTCTTCAAACTTAGTTCTGAAATTTTTTCCTTCATTTTGTTGTTTCCTTGATCCTTTTTGGATACATAATGCATTTTATTGTATAAAGTGTTTTTATTTCTTTTTTATTCTTGACAAAAAAGGGGGAGAACGTAAGAATATTTCGAATATAACAGTATCGAGACTCAGTCTCAAACATTTTTAATATCATAACTTTTTTTCTATTTATCATCTGAAAGCAAAATAGGAAAAACCTCTTTTGAGGACAATTATGGAAGCATCAAAAACTACCTTCTCAAAACTCTGATCAGAACATCTTTAGGGAAGTATTTTTTCTTTATCTAAGTATCCAACTCAGGGGGAGATTTTAATGCTTTATTTTCTTTAAGTATTCTATCAAAATATACAAGTTTTTGTCATCATCAAAAAGGGGAGATATTATTAGAACATAGTATGGTTCTACATCTTTGTAAGAGTTTTGATGATACCAAACACACAAAGAACAATTATGCTCCCTAAATAAGTATTGTTTTTGCAGGGAAGTTCTGATGTAAGAAGCACAGAAGATGAGATAGATTGTTGTTAAAACTCTGATATAACTCATCTTACGTAGAAAGCAAATTTGTGTAACACGCTTAATTAAAGAAGTTCTGAAGTTACAACTTCTGAGTGCACTAATGCTGCGAACAAGAACTCTGATACGTAAAATTTTGGAAAGAAGTAAAGGAGTCTCAACGGTAACATTCATCTTCTGATGTGATCTTTAGTAAGCATGTTCTAAAGCGTTATATTTTATTCATGACTAATCAATAGTAACGGCTGAAAGAAGACAATAATCTCTATGTTTGAAAAGCACATTAACTACTATTTATCAACCTTTCAAAAGCGCCTTCTCATGCATTGCATATATAAAGAACATGGAAGAAGAAATCGTTGACGATTTTGCTGTGCACTGAAAAAGAGAAATATTACTACCTTTCAATCTATTGCTTTTCAATTGTGTAAAACATCACTGTTGTGATATTGTTTTTGTTAGAAAACATATTTGTACACGCTTTCAAATATTTTGTTGTGTAATACCTTGAGAAAACCGAGTTGTGGTTTAAACTCAAGAAGACTTTGACAGTTGTCATTGTATCTGTGTAATCAAGTTTGATTAGTGGATTAAGACATCGCTTGAGAGAGGCGAAATCACCTTGACGGGTGGACTGGAGTAGTTTGGGTTCAAACGAACCAGGATAACCAACGTGTCATTTGTTTTAAGTTTTAAAAATCTCAATTCAAACCTCCCCTTCTTGTATTTTTCCATTCTTTAGTTACCTCATGAATTAGGGTTTCTTCGATTGAATCTGATTTAAATTCAATCTATTCCACCCTCAGAACTTCTTCGAGCGATTTGGGTTTCTTCGCATCAAGAGTTAAATTCAGATCTCTCTTCTTCTTCTTTGGTCGTCCTCTAGATCGAGTTGTAGTTCTTGCCATTATGCTAGTCGGCAGAACCACCCACTGAGAACTACAAATGAGTCAAACGACAGGGGATTAGACCCTTATCATTGAATTCGTAATGACATCAACCCTAAAATATGGCAAGAAATCCTTCTACATAATACAATCTCACTGCATCGGAGACAAATTGCTCCATATTGAAAAAAGTTATTACTCTCCGAAAATCACCACTCAATAGAGAGAGAGAATCAAATCTTTTTTTATTAGTTTTCATTTGCTCATCATTCTGTTGCTTTGTTTTGACTCCATGCACTCTTTTTTATTCCATATCTATTCTATGGTGTATTAGTATAAAACTTACAAACCACATAATATTTTGTTTTCTATTACAAGTTTACAACCACTACTTTTATTAATATAGATGAATAAATTTCATTGGATATGTCAATGCGTCACTTTTGATCGGTGTATTTGTTGCATGCAACACGTGGTGCAAGACTTCTGTTACTAAAACTCGGCCACATAACTTATTAGTGATGTCTCTTGATACTGGTGTAGTATGTGTGAATTCAATCATCACTTTTATAAGCACATGTATAGTTTACATGTATTGAAAAATATGGGAATGTATCTTCTCCGATGTACTTTTCACTGATTTTTTTATTTGTTGTTACTCCATTAGTCTCAAATTATAAATTTTTTTATCAAAATAATTTGTCTCAATTATAAGTTATTTTAAAATTTTAATATATTATTAATGATTTTTTATTTAATATACTATCTTTTTATTTTATTTTTATTTTTATTATTTTAATTTTGTTTTTTAATATAATTATTGAATGATATTTTTTTAAAGTTATACATCATTTTATTTTTCTATAAAATAATAATTGTATTTTTTAATTCGTGTGAAATTGTCAAAATATCTTATAATTTAAGACAAGGAGAATAATTAACTATTCTAATCCATTTCTTATTTATTTTTATATTTTTTAAATATTTATTTGATGGTCATAATTTATTTGAGGAGATTTTTATGAGAGAATATGTTCCGAAAAATATTGACAGAATTTTTTTTTGTAATAATTTATGAATAAAAAACTAATATATTGTAATTATTAAAAAAGCTTAAATTTTTGTGTTTTTTTAGTATATGTTTTATAAAATGATGTAAAAATAATTTTAGTTGTATGTTGTTTATGAAAAAAATTATAGAAAAATTAAATTAAATATAAGTTATATTTTGGAAAAGATGCATTTGAAATAATAAAATATTTAAATAAAATAAAATTGGTGCTTTTTGCTTATAATTTAAAATGAAATATAATTTTTTACTTATAAATCCTTGCGTGTGAAGTATATATTTTTAAAATACTTATATTTTCAATAGTTCATCTTTAAATTAAATAAAATAAATTTTTATATAACTTTAAATTATTTAAAATTATTATGATACTTTTTAAAATTATTTTTTATAAATAAATTAAACTAAACCAATTATGTATAGAATTGTTAAATTATTTAATATTATCATGATAATCATGTATACAAATTCCAAACAATTTAAACGATATATATATCAAATAGTTTAATTCTATAAAAGTTTATGAATTTGATCTATATATTTAATACTAAAATTTTATATTTCAAAAGAGATTAGTAATAATTAATAATATGATATTTAAAATAATAATAAATACATTTACAAAATAAGATAACTATTTTTATATCAAGTGTTACATCATGTTTCAAAGTTAATATCATTTTAGTAAAGAAATTTTGTTTTAAGATAGTATACATTACTCTTAAATTATTATAATATACTTTAAATTTGTGATGGTAGAAAGCTCACTAACAACTAAAAATTAGTTTAATAAAAACGTGATCTTTTTTAATAATTTTATTATATTCATTAATCTATGCACAAAAATATTAGTCCTTCTTTTTTGTATGATAAAAAAATTCATTTTTTTAGTAATATAGATGAGATGGGTGAAGTACAACATAGTAAAAGAATGACACATTTCAAAATAGATGAAGTAGTATACTACAAGAATGACACGTGACATAGTTTTAGGGGACAACAGATTTTAACATGGAAGACAGTGAATATCAATCACTAATGGGGAAATGTAACTATCATGATAAAGTTATCAATTATATGAACAAAATGGAAGCATAATCAATTTGTGTCTATTATGTATTTTGAAAGTCACAAGCACGATCGATCAAAACCAATAAAAAACCATAGGCACACGATGGCTATTAGGCAAGGGACAAGTGTCTTGGATGACAAAGAAACTAAATTCGAATTTTGCTAGTGATGTTGTACGAACTTATTGTAATTACGAAAACCTTATACTAGTTTTATATTATCTGTGTGGCTGAAAATATGAGATTTAGTTAGTAAGTCAAAATATATGCATATCTTTAAATATTGTCTAGGAAAAACAGATTTCACAGGCATTCAAGCATTACACGTGTAAAGCGTATTTCTAGTAGGTTACTCTACTAGAAACATAGATATGTGGAGCAGAGTGGTTTTACTTAACTAAGTTACAAAAGAGTTGATCGATGGGGATGAATGTTCTGAAAAATTGAAACTGATCAAAGTCAAATTAAAAGGTATGGGTTGTGGAAAGAGAAAATAAAAATTTTTCGTATAAAGAATAGATCGTGGTATTTAAAAAATTGTGAAAAATAGATTATTTGTTCTTATACACATAATTGATGGTGTTGTAGTAAATAAATTTGAAAATGATTGGTCCAAAGAGAGTAAAGAGAATGTATAAAACGGTTTGAAAACTAAGAACATCATTACCACCGTACTTGATCTTGGTGAATTCTTACGAGTTTTTCACTGCGAAACTGCTAATGAGAGATATCTTCCAAATCATTCATGAAGGTACTACTGAGGTGAAGAGGGCAAAGTTGGACGCATTAATCCATGAGTATGAACTTTTCATAATGAAACATGAAGAGAACATAAATCAAATGCAAACACGATTTACTCATATCGTGAGTCATATGAGGACTCTGGGGAAAATATTTTAAGATGAAGAATTAGTCATAAAAGTTCTTAGATGCTTGAATCGCAATTGGCAACCCAATATCACTGTGGTTTGTAAATAAAATTTTGAGACTATAGACACACACTCTATTTGGTAAAATGCAGGAACGTGAGATGGAGCTGAAGAGACTAGCTAATGATGAAGAAGATAACAAAAATAATAGAAAAAGTATTGCGCTTAAAGCTACCAACATAAAAGATATGGAATCAAAAGATGAAAATTGTCAAAGTGAGATTAACAAATTCGCAAAGTTTATGTTTCAAAAATTCAAGGAGTTCCTATGGCACAAAAAACAAACTTCAAGACTACAGAAGCAAAGTGGAGAAAGATGATTTACTCAAACATTTCATAACTGCGGAAAGAAATGACATATCAAACCAAACTGCTATCTACTCAAAAGGGCACATAAGAAACACAAAAGAAATCAGAAGAAGAAGAAAACATATGTCGCATGGGAAAACAATAATATGGAATTCTCAGATGATGAAGAGGAAAAAGTCAACATCTATTTAAAGGAAAAACATCAGGAAGATGAGGTAACCTCTAAATTTTCTTACAATGATTTATTTAAAATATGTAAGGGGTTATCTGAAGAAACAACTAAACTTGAAAAAATCATTTCAATATCAAATGATAGAATTTTAGTTCTTAAAACTAAAAATAATTCTCTAGAAAAAGATTTAAGAAATCTTAGAGAAAAGAGAGAAAAGGATAGACAAGATCCTTTCACTTCAAAAATAGGCACATGTAATGATTGAAACATATTAAAAAATGAAATTTGCAATCTTCAAAAAACTCTTGTTAAATTCACCAATGGAAGAGATAATCTAGAAGTACTGTTAAGAAATCAAAGAGGCTCCTATAATAAAGCAGGATTAGGATATAAACCTAAGAAAAATAGGAAAAGCTTTAGCAATATTTGCTTTACCCAACTGTTAGCTGTAATTTTGACGCTCTAATGAATAGAGGTTCGAGGAGAATTCGACGGAAAAAGTATGGGATGTTGAAAGCTGATTTCGACTTAAAGAGTTAGAGGACGTGTTTTCGGACGAGTTTACACGAACGAAACAACGTAAGGTGAATGACTTAACATTTTTCTGAAGATGTTTGAGGTGGGTTTGAGAGATATTCAAATAAGATTATAACTGATTTTAGCACTCATGTGATCTTTGAAAAAGAAATATGTGAAAGCCTGTGAAGGGTTAGAGACATGCAAACGAGAACGTGTCATTCTCTGAGAAGAAGACCGTTCGTGGTAGTTAGTTTTGAATTATTATAAATATGAGTCTTTAGATTAGATTTCTATGTGTTCACTTCTTTGTACAGCTTACTCAAAATAACTCAAAGTATCAAGTGTTTAAGAAAAGCGTTGCTGAGAATGTATGTATGAAACACAAATTTTATATTCAATGTCAGTTCTTTTTAATTAAAGCCATTTACATTCATTTTAAGTTTAAATCGAAATTGCTTTACGTTCTAGTTTTTACTTTAAACCTTTTTATTACTACTTTCAAAATTATAATCTTTATCGAACAAATTGATACCCATAAGAGTTAGAAAAAAATATACACTATTGTCCTAGGATCAATCTAGTCAATCCTGTAAGTAACCGGAATCTTTAGGATTCAGAAGACTAACGCTTGTTTACTAAATTTCACGTTAAATAAATTGGCACGCCTAATGGGACTATTTCGTTAGAAATTTTTTATCATTTTCATACAAAAATCTTTTTAAAATTGTTGCTGAGATTAAGAAGTGGTAAATTAACCAAAATTAATGAAGTAATACTCAAAAAGAAAATATGTTAGAAGAATGTTCAATCCACCAAGCAACAATGGAGAACAACCCCCTCATTCGACGGGGAAAGTACGACTACAATATCCATGACTGAATCAATACTTGTTCAAGCGAGTACGGCAGGAATATCGATGAATACTCATAGTGGTCCAATTTTGTCTCCAGTATAAACACATGGTCCACCAGTGACCCCAGGACAACCATGGACGAATAATTTCTGACATTTCGCATCTGGATTCATAATGCCATGGCCGCAATTTTTTTTACAGAACGCGAACATCAGTGATTTCCAGTTTGAACAATAGTACATCAGTATTCCCTGATCCACGAGTGTCTACTTTTTTACCACTACAAGGATCAAGAACGGGTATCAAAAATATTGGTCGAATTGCCTCACCCCTAGGATGAAGAATGGAAAAACACAAGAAGGGGGGTGAATTGGGATTAATACTTAAAAACAAAGACATGTTGGTTATCCTGGTTTGTTTGAACTCAAACTACTCCAATCCACCCACCAAGGTGATTTCGCCTCTCTCAAACGAGGTCTTAATCCACTAATCAAAACTTGATTACAAAGCCACAATGACAACTGCCAATGTCTTCTTGAGTCTCAACCACAACCCGGTTTTCTCAAGGAATTACAAATTAATATAATTGAAAGTGTGTACAAATATGTTTTCTAAATAAAATAATATCACAGCAGTGATGTATTACACAATTGAAGAGCACAAGGTAGACATGGATAATTATGTTTTTCTTTTTCGTGCGTAGTAGTTGTGTTGAAATATTCTTCACGTTTTCTTTATATAGGCAACACATTAGAAGATGCTTTTGGAAGGTTGATAAATATTTGTTAATATACTTTCTAAACATAGAGATTCTTGTCTTTCCGTCGTTACTTTTGATTTGCCATGAATAAAATGTAACGCTTCAGAACATGCTCACGTCAGAAGATGAATGTTACCGTTGTGACTCTTTTACTTCTTTTCAAAACTTTACATATCAGAATGTCAGAGTTCTTGTTTCACAGTGTTGGTGTATTCAGAAGTTGTAACATAGAACTTCTTCATATAAGCGTATTACACAGATTTGCTTCTAAGTATGTTGTGTCAGATCCGAGTTATAACAACGATCTATCTAATATGTTGTGCTTCCTACATTAGAACTTCTTTGCATATTAAAATACTTTATTAGAGGGCATATATGTTCTTTATATGTATCATATGTTTGTTATCATCAAAACTCTTACAGGGATGTTGAACCAAACTATGTTCTAATAATCTCCCCCTTTTGATGATGATAAAAACGTGTATATTTTGATAGAATAATTAAAGAACATAAATAATTAAAGACTCCCCCTGAGTTGAATACTCAAAAATAAAAAAATACTTCCCTGAAGATTTCTGACCAGAGCTTTGAGAAGGAGTCAAAATATCTTACATTCTCCCTTTTTTTTGTCAAGAATCAAAAAGTAGTAAAAATGCGATTTGACTCGAGCCTCAAAGTATCAACTCAACTGTTTCAGTCTCTTCAAAATTTGAACATGTGTTCAGCCTTAGAGGAAGACCTTACGTTTAGAGTTGACAGATGATGATGTTATGAACTGTAAGCTTCTATCTTGAAATGAACTGTTTTGGAGAACGTTCAGATCTTATGGATAGATCCTTATACAACTTTCCTTCTCACTTCTGAATAACTCTCTAGAGCTTCTGTCTGCATTCTTATTTACCTCAACCTTTTCCAGAATCGTGTTTTCAGGATGAGCTAATCTGCTTCTGGATTGTCTTTTTTGGATGGAATCTTTAGATGTTGCTGTAATGTTTGAGACATCCTCTTCTGGATTAGACTGAGATTGTTAGGAGAACTTTTGATATTGTGTTCTCAGTATCGTTACCAATCGTTCCAGAGCCAATAATATTTCCTTTTTGATTGCCTCTGAAACCTACGTATCTTCCAGATTTAAATCCCAGGCTTTGGAACATATGCTTTCTTCCCGTCATGTGTAGAGAGTATCCAGAGTCTAGGTGTTAAGATTGGTGTTTTAACCTTGCTGTTAAAACCATCTGCAACATAGATGATTTTATCCTTTGGTACCCATATCTTTTTGGGTCCTTGATTGTTAAAGTTTCCAAAATTCTGTTTGAATTTTGATTTAGCAGAAAACGAATTGTTGGTATATTTTATATCATATGTATGCCCATAAGTGAAGTGAGAGTAAAGGGGTGTGTGTTTAATGACCATATCCTTAACTTTTGTAGGTTGGGATACTTTACCCTTATGTCCTATCCATTTTCTGCAATTTCTTCTAACTCCATAGATCATTGAAGCCATCTTGCTCCTATATATGTTTTTAGCTAGAAATTTTTTAAAGTTATAATCATATTCATTTATGATTCTATCAGAGTTACTAGAAACTTCTGAAACAGTTTCTTTCTGAGCTTTTTGTAATTTATTTTTTATAACACAATTTTCATTTTTGAGTTTAAAAATGGTTTCTTTTAGCTCATAGTTTTCTATATTGAGTTTCTTAATTTCTTTAGAGTGAGATACTAGATCCTTTTTCAAGTTCTTGTTTTTGACTCGAAGTTGCTGATATTTTTCAAGAATTTCTGACTAACTTTCTTCTAATTGAAATCTAGAAAAGTTTGAGAATACCTCTTCTGCCTCTGAGTCTAATTCTGATTCAGATGATCCAGAGTCATCTGATAAGTTGACCATTTGGGCTATATTGGCGCGTTCATCTTCTGATTCTGTTTCAGCTTCAGAAGATTCTGAGTCATCCCACGTTGCCATGAGACTTTTCTTCTTATCTTTGGATTACTTCCTTTTAGGTATTTCTTTCTGTAGATTTGGATAGTCGCTTTTGTAACGGCCTGCTTCATTGCATTCGTAGCAAACAATGTCTTTGTTACTTGATTTTCTGTATCTAGAAGATGATTCAGAATGATTCCCTGTTCTTCTGGGAGTTCTAAACTTCCTATGCTCGTGCTTCCACAACTAATTGACTCTTGTGAAGAGAAGATATAGTTCGTCTTCTTCTGACGAGGATCCACCAGATTTTTCTTCTTTTTCCTGAAAAACTTTAGGTTTATATTTTTTATTAGATTTAAGAGAAAGAGACTTACCTTGCTTCTAGGGCTCATCTTCTTCTAGTTCTATCTCATGACTTCTCAAGGAGCTGATAAGTTCTTCAAGAGAAATTTTATCCAGATCTTTGGCTAGTTTTAATGTTGTGACCATGGGTCTCCATTTCATGGGTAAACTTCTTATGATCTTCTTTACACGATCTCCTGTGGAGTACCCTTTTTCCATAACTTTCAATCTCGCAACCAGAGTTCAAAATCTTGATAACATTGTCTCGATAGTTTCTTCTTCTTCCATTTTGAAAGCTTCATACTTCTGAATGAGAGCAAGAGCTTTAGTTTCTTTGACTTGCGTGTTACCTTCATGCATCATTCTCAAGGAGTCAAACATGTGTTTTGCTGATTCTCTGTTTGTGATCTTCTCATACTCTGTACGAGATTGCACTCAAGAGAAGTGTTCTAGTCTTGTGATGATTTATGAATTCTCTCTTTTGATGATCTTTCATTCTTTTTCTGTCAATCTTCTGACCATTTTCATCACACAGATGAATATAGCCATCAGTCACCATATCCCATAGATCAACATCATGAGCTAGAAATAAACTTCTAATTATGTCTTCTTAGTAATCAAACTTTTCACCATCAAATATTGGGGGTCTGTTGCTGATTCTGTATTTCTTATCATGATAATCATTGTTGATAATCTGACTTGGTCCCACCATAGTTTTTTTCCTGCTTGGATCTTTTTCAGACACGGTTAAGTGTTTTCTCCTAGAACCAGGGGCTTTGATACCAATTGAAGAATGTAAAAACAGAGGAAGGGGGGGTTGAATTGGGATTAAAACTTAAAAACAAAAACACGTTGGTTATCCTGGTTCGTTTGAACTCAAACTACTTCATTCCACCCGCCAAGGTGATTTCACCTCTCTCAAACGACGTCTTAATCCACTAATCAAAAAGATGATTACACAACCCCAATGACAATTGTCAATGTCTTCTTGAGTCTCAACCATAACCCAATTTTATCAAGTAATTACAAAGTAATATAATTGAAAGCATGTACAAATATGTTTTCTAAATAAAACAATATCACAACAGTGATGTATTACACAATTGAAGAGCACAAGGTAGAACTGGATAATTATGTTTTTCTTTTTCGTGCATAGTAATTGTGTTGAAATCTTCTTCACGTCTTCTTTATATAGGCGACGCATGGGAAGATGATTTTGGAAGGTTTATAAATAATAGTTAATATAATTTCCAAACATAGAGATTCTTGTCTTTTAGCCGTTACTTTTTATTTTCCATGAATAAAATGTAACGCTTCAGAACATGCTCACATCAGAACATGAATGTTACCGTTGAGACTCCTTTACTACTTTCCAGAACTTTACATATCAGATTTCTTGTTTCACAGCATTGGTGCATTCAGAAGTTGTAACATAAAACTTCTTCATATAAGCGTGTTACACAGATTTGCGTTTAAGCATGTTGTGTCAGATCAGAGTTATAACAATGATCTATCTCATCTTCTATGCTTCTTATATAAAAACTTCCCTGCATATTAAAATACTTTATTAGAGGGCATGTATGTTCTTTATATATATATATATATATATATATATATATATATATATATATATATATATATATATATATATATATATATATATATATATATATATATATATATATATATATATATATATATATATATATATATATATATATCATGTGTTTGTTATCATCAAAATTCTTACAGGGATGTAGAACCAAACTATGTTCTAACATAGGATTCTCTACCTAAATACCTACCATGACATTGAATTCTGCGGCAGCATTTAGGCAACAAATAGATGACAACAACCATGAAATGGTTTATGTTTTAGCCCGACAAATGGGCACAATTTTAACCCATTGATTTAAAGTTCTAACCAAATAAATCAACAGAATTCCTAGACGAATCAACAATTGGCAGCATAGATGGCGCGAATTTCATATTTCTTTGGTTCCCCTCGAGCCCTAGTTAAACATATCCATCGAAAATGGGTAAGAGAGAACCATGGAGTGGTTTTCAAGGAGCATCCAACAGTTAACCAAGCGTAACCAGTTGCACAAAATGTCGACGAAGTTAACCAACGGAAAAGAATTCAACAAACCACGGTCAAACAAGAGAGGTTCGGGCTCCAAGGATAGTAATGGTAATCGAGACCATGATGCAGACAAAGTCCTTCAACATGTTCGACAAGAAAAATTTGCAGGAGGAAATAATATGACAACCATGGTTGAAAGGATAATGGCTCGAAATAGGGTAAACGTAGGACTTCGAAGGCTAAACTATACTTCCTCTTGTTTGAATACATTTTACAGACTGAATTACCAAGGGGATGGAAAGTCGCAAAGTTCATGAAATTTTATGGTGATACCAGCAAATCTATGGTCGAACATATAGCCAGGTATCTGACCGAGGTTGGGGATATAAAAAATAAAGAAATCCTAAGGATAAAACATTTCCCTAGTTCACTTACAAAAAATGCCTTCACATGGTTCACGACTCTCCCCGTTAGTTCTATCCATGATTGGAATCGTTTACAAAGGTTATTCCATGAACAATTTTACATGGGTCAGTCATAGATTAGTTTGAAAGTGTTGGCTAGTTTTAAGCGTAAGTTTAGTGAACTCATAGATGACTATCTTAACAGGTTCTGATTGTTGAAGGCAATATGTTTCACTCAAGTGCTAGAACAAGAACTAGTCAAAATAATTGCGACTGGATTAGATTACTCTATCATAAAGAAATTGGATACCAGTATCTAAGAGACATGGCCCAATTGGCATACAGAGTTCGACAGGTCGAACGTCTGAAGGCTAAAAAGGCTAGGGCTAGAAAAAACAATAGGAGAGAGAGGGTAGCCTATTTCGAGATGGATGAAGACAAACCAGGGGTTTATAGTGACCCTATAGACTCCAATAAAAATGAGATAGATTTGGATGGATTAAAACAAGGGCCACCCTATTCGTGTAAAGTACTTTCTCCTTCGAATGGGAAAAATACCGTCGAACGAGAAAAGAATGATAAGTTCCTAAAGAGAACATACACCTTCGTTGTAACGAAGTGTGATGAAATCTTTGACTTACTAGTCAAAGATGGCCAAATGATAGTGCTACCTGGCGCTAAAATTCCTTCGTTAGAACAACGAAAGAAAAGAGCATTTTGCAAGTATCATAATTTTTTAGGCTTGAAGACCTCACAATGTTTTCTTTTCAGGAATTTGGTTCAGAATTCTATTCGAGATGGAAAACTAAAAGTTTGACAAAAATAACAAAGTGCAAATGAAAGTCGATTCAGACCCTCTCCAGGTGGATAACACTCAATACATAAAGCCATCAGATATCAATATGATTAAAGTTGCTGAGGAATTTGAAGACGACAGCACCAAGAATGAAACTACTAAAAGCCTTAGGCTCAAATTGCAGAAGTTTAAGATCGATGAGGATCCTAAGGTCGAAACCAATATGGTGGAACTGAGTGGCGAAGTAGCAATGGATGCTAAAAAAGAGAGTATATGAAGATAGGAGAACCAAATGAAAGTGGCCTATTCTAAGGCCAATGAGAATCTGCTTTATTTCCTTCTTTACTGCCAGAAGAAGAATTCTGAAGCCCTAATGTGTCCCAAATGTAGTTCAATGTACGATAGGAAAGCGGTTGAGAACTTGGAAAGAGTTCGAATTTCTATTCTGAAAGGAAACTGGATAAATGATGGGGGCAGGTTTACGTTCGACAAGGGGGGAGATACCCTAAGTTAGAAAGGAGGACAAAACCTTAGGGAAAACAAACAAACTTCTTTTAAGCCCACTATAGATGCTCCCACAAATAAGTGGGTGAAGGCTATCGAAAATAGAGGTCTAAGGCAGGGAAAGTGGAGAAGTTTTGAGTTTGGAAAGGGCTCTTCAATTTCCTATTGAAGGGAATTTCAAGTATCCACACAAGATGAATACAAGTATGAAAATTATAAGGGAAATAATCCCATGTCTAGGTCTCAATAGAGAAGGTTCCAGCAAAAGAAGAAAGTAGAGAGAGAAGTAGATGAGGTAGGTATGGTCGAATAAGCATCAATCAGCCTTAATCCACCGATAGAATCAAAGAGAAAAAACCAGTGGGAAGAAAATTATTCTCTCCAAAAGGAGAAAAACCCAAAGGAAAGATACTAGAGCAGCCTCTTGATGTTAAGGACATGCTGACTGACAATTTTGAATCAGGTTCTAGATCATCCCTGGATATTAATTGTAACGTTGTTTTTGTGTTGCCTTATGAGTATGATCAGGTTACAGAGCTCAAAGAGACCAAAGAAGCAGACAAAGCTCATATGTCCAAACATAGGCTAGTGTGTTACTATATAATGAACAATGGCGCAGTCAAAGAGCAAAATGTCTTCTTCGAAAGGCCAGACGAGGGGATGAAGAACCATATGAAGCCTCTATTTATAAGGGGAAAAGTGGAAGGTATTGGGGTTAACAAGATCCTTGTAGACAGAGGAGCAACATTGAATTTAATATTGCAATTCATGTTAAAGAGAATAGGAATGTTTGATATAGACTTGAAGCTTAAAAACATGGTCTTATCGAAATACGAGAAAAAAATTGGCCACACCTTGAGTGTCATTTAGGTCAATCTACCAGTGGGAACTATCACCAGATCCACTATGATCATAGTGATAGCTTCGAGATCCAACTACAACCTACTCATAGGAAGAGAGTGGATCCATGGCATCGGATTTTTTCCATCCATACTCCACCAGAGAATATCAATATGGAGGGAAGATGGAATTATGGAGAATATCGAAGTAGATTAAAGCTACTACATAGCTGAAGTGAATTGTGTGGATAGGCGTAACTTCGATATAAACTTGGAGAATATAGGGACTTGATCCTCTATAGACCATGCTTATCTACCATCGAACAAAGTCCTTTATTTCCTCAACTTGCACCAAACCCAAGGGTTCCAATGGGTTATGAAAATTATGGGAGAGGAAGATGAGGTAGAAGAGGTACTAGGACTTCAACCAACTGGCTGAGGGGACAAATACAATGATCATGTCTAAATCCATTTACTTCGAAAGGATTTCGGCTTATATGGCTGAAAACAAGCTGAAAAAGGCCTTAGAGGCTGAAATGAAATACATGGTTGTTGAAGCCAAAGAAACTCCAATGCATCTAGAGGGGCCTGGGGTGCTATTTATGAGGATGAACCATTGTGTTTCAAAGAGGATCCGGTACAAAGCAACATAAAAAATACTAGAACATGATCCCCTAGATGAAATTGACTTGGGAGATGGAGATATTCGAAGGCCAACTTACATAAGTGCCAACCTCGATCCATAACTCAAGGTCGAAGTGATCCAATTGATAAAGGAATACAAGGATTGCTTCTCATGGGATTATGATGAAATTCCTGGTTGAAAAAGAGAACTGGTAGAATTGAACTTGCCTATCAAGCCTAGGAAGAAGCCTATCAAGTAGACTCCAAGGCACTTTGCACCAGAGATTTTGTCAAAGATAAAAGAAGAGATCGAATGGCTTCTCAGGTGTAAGTTTATTCACACCACCAAGTATGTAGAATGAATTGTCAATATAGTGCATGTGATTAAGAAAATGGTACTTTGAGGGTTTTCATAGACTTCATAGATTTGAACACTGCAACCCCAAAGGATGAATACCCATGCTAGTGGCTGAAATGTTGATAGATTTTCCCACAGGTTTCGAATATCTTAGTGTTAGTTCCATGGTTCTATGCTTGGCTAAATTTTGGCTAAGCATGGTTCTAAGTATTATTCTATGTTGGTGTTGAGTAAGATGGTGCATCATCTTTATCAAATGTCATAATAGATTTTGCTGTTATGTGTTTTTCTGCCAGATGTCACAGAAGATGTTGTGACATCCTGAGGATGATGTAGCAGGCACTGCTTTTGGATATCCTAGAAGATTTAATTTGAAGATGTGAGTATCTGGAATATTCTGTACTCATTATAGGAGCAGACCAATCAAGGATTTTATTAGAAACAAGTGAAAATTTGATTGGTTACTAAAAAGGATCAATTATGACTTCTTAGGAAACTATTTATGAAGATTGTTTCTATTTTTATCGAGATTATTTTGTAGATATTTTTTAGCTGTAGATTGGAGTTGATTGAAGAATCTAAGTAAGTGCAAGACCAACTGCAGAAGCTTATATAAGGAGTCGTCCAAGACCTAGTTTTTAAGCATAGTTTTTATTGTAAAACCTTATGAAAAATAAGGGTTTATGGTTTTATAGTTCCTTAGGTTCTCCGTGTGTTTTTGTACGTCCTCATGTATCTCTGATACATTTGAGTTGATTGATTTTTGCTTACTTATCTAGCTATTGTTATCCTCGAAGCTATGAGGAAAGAGATGAGTATTGTTCTTGGAGGAAGCTTTTAAGAAACTTCTAGTATTTGTAATTTGGAAGTGTGATCTTCTTGTTTATTTTTCAGGTTGGTGTGATTGTGACTTGATTAGAGACTACCCCTGGGATTGGGTTAGGTCTATTTATCAATGCGGTGATTGGAAGTGAGATGTCGATTTCTCATATATAGGGAGGACCTAGGTAGAAATTGCATTGGGTAGGGATTATGCGAGAAGTTGTAAACTTGGGACTAGTTTAGCTTCGAACTAATACTGCTAATAGTGGATTTCCTTCAAGGATTGGTAGACCCTAGAGTAAGTGAGTTTGCATTGAACTGGGTTAACATATCATTGTGTTATTTCTTTATCTATAAGTTATAATTCTGATGTGTTATTGTTTGTTATTTTGTCAGCAGTTGTCATAACATTTGTTGTGGCATTGTGTTGTTAAGATATCAGTTTTGACTTCTATTTGTGTGTGTGTCAGAATTTCACTTAGTATGCTGGATGGGTGTTCTGGATATAATCAAATATTTATTTCTAACGAAGATGTGCCTAAAATGACATTTCGTTGTCCAGGTGCCCTAGGAATGTACGATTGGGTAGTTATGCCTTTCAGTTTAAAAAATGTTGGGACAACATATCAAAGAGCGATGAAATCTATTTTGCATGACTTCATTGAAACCTTTATACAAATTTACATTGATGATTTTTTGATTAAGTATGTATCAGGGGAAAATCATTTAGACCATCTTCAAAAATCATTCAAAAGAATGAGGAAGCATGGTTTAAAGATGAACCCCATTAAATGTGCATTTTGTACGCATGCAGGTGATTTCTTAGGCTTTGTGGTCCACAAGAAAGTAATCAAAATCAACCAAAACAAGACCAAAGCCCTCAAGGAGGGAAAAACGCCATCAACAAAAAAGGACTTGCAGACTTTGCTAGGGAAGATCGACTTTTTGAGGAGGTTTATCTCGAACTTAAGTGGCAAGACTCGAGGCTTATCTCCTCTTCTTCGAATGAACTAGAAAGGTTTCGAGTGGGGGCAAGCGCAACAAGAAGATTTTTACAAAATTAAAGACTATCTTGTACACCCTCTGATTCTTTCACCACCTTGTAGAAATAGGAGTATGTGATTGTACATTTTGCATCTGAAGCTACTATAGGGAGCATGCTTGGTCAAGAAGATGAAAATGACATTAAAAGAGCCATTTTTTATCTTAGTTGTATCTTAATTGACACATAAACTAGATATAGTATGGTTGAAAAACTATGCGTATGCTTGTATTTATCTTGTACAAAATTGAAGCATTATATAAAACTAGTTGATGTTTATGTTTCATCTAATTTGACATAACTAAACATATGGTTTCAAAACCTATCTTGCAGTAGAATTGGAAAATGGGCATTATCCCTAAATGATTGTTCTTTGACTTACATGCCCTTAAAAGCTATGAAAGGGAAAGTAGTTGCAGATTTCATAGTTGGCCATGTTGTGGTCGAAGTCCCCTAGAACTTGGTGGAACTCGAGCCCTGGAAATTATATTTTGGTGGTTCAACACATAAGGATGGTACTGGATTTGGGGTTTTGATTATTTTTCCTAACAAAATTCAAGTACAAAATAGATGGTCCCCCTTGCTTAAACAACGAGGCTGAATACGAGGCTTTGATAAATGGACTTGAGATCTTGTTGGAATTGGGGGCAACTAGTTTCGAAATAAGAGGAGACTTTGTTCGTGGTCAAGCTACTAACAAAAAATTACTTGTGTGTAAAGGAAAATTTGATCATTTACTTCGTTGTAGCAAATAGGTTTCTGCGGAAATTCGAGTACGTAAACATAGAACACCTCCCTAGACTCAAGAATCACTAGACCTACAGCTTGGCCCAAATAGAATATGGGTATAAGGTGTCGAAAAAGAAGTTAGAAGACCTGATTGAAGCTTGAGGAAGAATGATGGAAACAAGACTATCTTCATCTAATCTAGAGATGTCGAAGCTGGGTTACATAGCTGGAGAAAATTTTAAAGTTTTTGCAATCGACAGTCTAAAAGTAACAGATTGGAGGAAGCCAATAGTGGATTATTTGGAAAATCCCACAACAGTTGCAGAACAAAAAATTAGGTATCGCGCTTTAAGTTACACTTTCATGGGTAATGAACTGTTCAAAAATATGCTTGAAGGAATTTTCCTCAAATGCCTTAGTGAATATGAGGAATATTTAACTCTTTCGAATATCCACAGTAGCGCATGTGAAGCCCATCAGGTTGGACATAAGATGAAATGGCTACTTTTCAGATAAGGCATGTATTACCCAACAATGATGAAAAATTGCATTGAGTTTGCTAAGGGTTGTCAGGAATTCCAGGTTCATACAGGTATTCAACATGTTACTGCAAGCGAACTACACTTTATTATTAAACCTTGGCCCTTTAGAGGATTGGCTTTAGACCTGGTTGAAGAAATTCGACTAACATCTTCGAACGGTCAAAGATACATTTTAGTAGGGATTGATTATTTTACTAAATGGATCGAAGTCGTTCAGTTGGCGAATGTAGGTCAAGAAGCAACGATCGAGTTTATCCAAAGGAATATAATGTATAGGTTTGGATTTCCTAAAAGCATAGAAACTGATCAAGGGTCAGTGTTTACTGGCCTTTATTATACCCCAAATTTAACCCATCTGAAATTCTGGTGTATGCCAGTCTTCAGATGTTATACTCAATGTCTAGACATCTGATATGACATAATAAATACACTGCAAGGTGGATACCCAATTTTTCGTGATTCAATACTAAAGAATAACAGAAGCACAGTTTTATCCAAGCTGCGCCAGATATACTTTGAAGTTACAGAGGATAGAACACACGATGTACCTAGTTCTGTTCATCTGTTGCACATGATCAGCAGAGAGAAAACAACCTTCACAGTTCTGTTTCTCCTGCACATATATCAGCATGATGTCTTAACATGTTCTGAGACATCATCTGTTACAACATTATAGTTTTACCTTGATATATAACAGACAGAATTATAAAGTGTTGAAGGTAAAAACACAAATCAGTTGTTGACCCAGTTCGGTGAAACACACCTACTCTGGGGGCATACCAAGCCAGGAAGAAGATCCACTATCAGCAATATTAATTCAGGACTAAACTTCACAAGTTCCCATCCCTCACTTAATCATTTACCCAGTGCAACCTATACCTAGGAACTCCTAGATAGAAACCTACCAGTTTCCATTCCTATTGTCGCAACAACAGAAGTCTTACTCCTACTCAAGAAGTAGTGCCCTCCCACTTGGTTTCCTACATTACAATGAATATGAAGTAATGCAAAAATACTTAGACTTGCTTCACAGCTTCGTCCAAGAACACTCAAACTCTTACCTACAGGTATCGAGTTACACACATGGTAACCTTGCCACAGACCGACAGGTTTACCTAACAGAACACCCCCAATATTACATTATATGAGGCTTACAAACCCTAGGTTACAATCTGCTATTTATAACCTATTACCCAACTGGATTTGGGCCTTTAAAATCGCAGCAAGCTTTTCTCCTTGCTGTTACAAAACAGCAACAAACTTCTGCTACAATCAAGGTCTTCAATCTTCTAGTTCCTAAAATATCTCCATATTTAGAAACAACATTTTCTTCAAATATTCTGATTGATTCTTGATTGATCTTCAGATTCTCCATAAGAAACGCCACATGTATTCTCAGAATATTTAAGTACCAGAACTGTAACTGAATTACCAATTCCGTTGGCGTGATGTCTAGTCAGATGTCATGACATTACATCTAACATGTTGTCCCAGATGTTGAACTTCTTCAATACACCATGTTTAGGAGAACCACGCTCATTTGCTGATACAACAAATAACCTCTTTCATAAATTAGATCACTTAAAACAATTAGGTTACAAGTCACAGCTGTTACAAACATTCAACATATAACATAGTTAACTAATATTAACTTAATTTCAGGCGCGATGTCATATGCTGATGTTGTGACATCTTACATAACATGTTGGTCCAGATGTTGAACTTCTTCAACCCAACATATTAAAACAACAGAGGGAATATGGGTAAACTTGCTTTCTTATTTGTTTTACAAATGAAGCCAACTCTCCAGCCAGGGCACTTACAATCTCCCTCTTTGGTAAATTTTGGCTAAAACAAATAAGTGCAAGTTGCATATTGGGACCAGGCCACAACACAGTTGAGATGTTACAACATCTTGTCCAACATCTTATTTGCAGAGACTGATGTCCTTTGAGCAAACAAAAAACCTCTATCCCTCCATCGATGGCCCAAGAGGATTTCTTTTCTCTCAATTATTGTTGATAATCTTGATACTGATTACATAGATCATGTAACTTAGATCACAAGTCACAACTATCCTCTTAACTCAGAACACAAGACACAAACAAAGTCACTTAGTTAGAGCGTTCCATTAAGCATGTTGGACATTGCCTTCTGTTGCTTTCACCTGAGTCTCGCCTGAGTCTGGGTCCCTATCTTTCTCCCTCTTTTTGGCCAGAATTTGACAAAGACTGCCCATACAGATCCATATCCATGCACAATTTTCCCAGATGCTAACAAACTTCATATTGCTGAAACCCTCTAATGAAGAGAAAGAATAGAGAGAGTCTTCATAAATAATGCAACTTTGGCATAGATAGTAACGACCTTGGTACTCTTACTCTGACAGTTTCAGTACCCTAGGACTGGTTTTAATGCAGTTACCTACCCTTGGGTTTGACCCTTTGACCATGTCAGGATGAAGTATGTCTTGCCCCTTTAAAAAACAGACATTTGTCTTTTAGAACAGACTACTCCCTTTATGTACTTGTCTTAGGATCCCCTTTCCAAGAAACATCGTTGGCATATTACACTCTGTCTCAGTTATATAATACCTTTATTAGATGACAAGTTATCACCTAAACATTCCAGCTCACTAAACTGCTTCATATTGAGACACAACCGCCCTGTTTTCTTAGCAGATGAAAACATGCTCAAATCCTATGTCGTCATACATTCTGCTATTTTCATATTAGCGGCTTGAAACCATTCCATTTTCACAAAGAGGATGGTTACTCCCTCTGAGTCATACAACTGTACACACATGGGTTTATTAATAATAATCCACACTTCATCCAATTTTCCTCCTGTCTGTAGTTTTAGAGGTAATTAGGAACAATGTCATTAGGCAATGTGATGACATTTGGTCAGACATAGTCCTCTTCAGTCTTGAACACATCATCCCAATAGTGCCGCACTTTATATCCTACGCGTTTGATGAAGACTTTTCGTACAAACCAATACTCCCCCTATTAGGGACAATCACTTCTCCTCATGGAAACAAGTAGGTCACATTCAATACTCAGTTGGACCTTCAAAACAACTTCTGATTCAAGGTAAATAAGACCCCTTGATGAATGGAAAACATAAGATGCATCTTCATGTCTTCAAGAGCGCACCCTCTGTTCAACAATATTGGTTGAACGCATTCATACTCTGAATCAAACTTTCTCGATAATAATCAGTTGCCACATGTTGATTATCTTGATTCTCTGAATCCACTGCTGAGATAGAACAAATGCCACTGTTTGATTATCTCCTTCATGAACCCTCATATGAAAAATCAAATGCCACCTTTTGACTTCTCCATGTTTATCAGACTTCTCCCAATTGAAATTTGAACTTCAAGCTACAAGTTATCACAAAAGGCTTAGATACACTAAGACAGGAACATGTAACATCTTCTCCACCCAACAACTCCAAAGAGCTGCAAAGAGACGATCTTTTTGAAGTATCCAATCTTCAACTTCGTAGATCATCTTATCTTAAGTTGATGTGCCACTTCACCAACCAAGAATCTGATGTTGAACCAAATGTCACAACATTTGTTATAACATCCAGTTGTTGAATTCAGCTCCTTCTCTAATTTACTTCCTTACCTAGATCAGAACCAGACTGATCCAAGTAACCATCATCAAGATTATGATGTCTTCTTCTTCTTGTAGCTTCAAGTCTGAACACATTTCCAGGAAGCCTTTTCAAGGATCAAATGATTTTGTTGTCACCAACGAGATAGCTCTAAAGCATCACTCTTCCTGTGATTCTTCACAGGGTCTAGAAGAAGGAATGTTCCCACATCTTTAAGAACATCAGTTATCTTGAACTCCAAGGATACTCAATTAAATACTTGTACTTGTCACAAATAGCAATTGATCATAAATCCTTCCCATTATTCTGTAAGATACTTTCACCATTTGAATACTTTGACATACTCTTCGTGTGTTAATATCTTCTTCTTGTAAGCACTTTCTTTGAGAGACCAAAGAGTTGAGATATCTAGGTTGCCACCCTTGACTCAAGTAAATAGAATTTTCTCTGAACAAACTCTACTCAACTCAACAGATTTGAAACTCCTACTAGATCAGATTCATCCTTAGGAATGAGAGAGATGAATCCTTCCTTGCAAATATGTCACACAACACCCAGAACCCATGTGACATAGGTCAACAACCAGCTAAACACCAGGCTGAACTAATGTGAGGAGGTTAACCAAATCTCCCCCTCAACCTACCAATCATGGAAGCTCCACACAAAATATCCATGCATTGTACACAAATGTCTCGACATGACATATGACATCCCTACCAGATTCAAGTAACTTCAAGAGTTATACCTGTTCATACTCCAATCACACCAATCAGACTTCAGCTGACCTTAAGTACTTCAGAGAAGACAACAACACCAATCATCAGCAGATATGTATTGCCAGAACATACTACCTTAACCAAACTCTGAGTCTTCATATTCTCACATCTTGAAAGATCTTCCACTTCTAATCATGATGTTTAAATGACAAGATTCATGATCCCAATCTACTTCTATGAAGGAGCAATAATGCTGCACCATCATTGACTTTTATTAACCAATGAGCTTGTCTTTCTTCACACCATAGTACTCCAGGGAACAACTGCTCATCCCTGATCAATGTCACATCTCAACCAGCTTCACTTCTAGAGTTCTGACTCCTAAAAGTAACCTTCGGGAGCACACATACATAGTTGACTCTACCATTGTCAACTTTGCACACACAGATGTCTCCTCTTCCAGGTCAGGAGTAGGTTCCAAACAAAAGTATCCCTTTGTTTGACACCCAAAACATGTGCTCTTCAACTAGTAGCTGCATACTTGTTCCACCATCACATAGAGAATCAGTTCCATTACCTTGGAACAAAGCCCTCCTTGAAATTCTTCAAGGTCTTCGTATAACACTAATCCGTGATTATGTGATTCTTACCATCCTGAACGAAGAACATCTTCATGAGTGGACTTGAGAGGACTCAAGTATCTGTGACATCTTCAATAGCTTATGTTGAATTCTTGAATACAGTAGCCTTCAATCCACAAGAGGGGAAACACATCAGAGCTTGAGTTTTGCCAAGTATTACACAGCGGAAGAACATAATACAACTCAATCTTTGCACACACACTTTAGGCGTACACAAATCCTAGGTTTGAAAATAAATCAAACCTAGAGCAGCTACCACACAACCAGGCCAAATGCCAATCACCAAAGACAGGTACACACAGTTCCTGTCATGAATAGTCCATCCTCCCACTTTAAGGGACCATTCAGGGAAATAACAAACCTTTCCAGGTTACAATCTCCAGTACTAAGATTGACCTTGCAGATACCAGAAAGTATCACCCATGGATCTCATCCAGAAACAGAACAGGATGCCCGCTTTGATACCAATTGAAATTCTGGTGTATGCCAGTCTTCAGATGTTATACTCAATGTCTAGACATCTGATATGACATAATAAATACACTGCAAGGTGGATACCCAATTTTTCGTGATTCAATACAAAAGAATAACAGAAGCACAGTTTTATCCAAGCTGCGCCAGATATACTTTGAAGGTACAGAGGATAGAACACACGATGTACCTAGTTCTGTTCATCTGTTGCACATGATCAGCAGAGAGCAAACAACCTTCACAGTTCTGTTTCTCCTGCACAGATATCAGCATGATGTCTTAACATGTTCTGAGACATCATCTGTTACAACATTATAGTTTTACCTTGATATATAACAGACAGAATTATAAAGTGTTGAAGGTAAAAACACAAATCAGTTGTTGACCCAGTTCGGTGAAACACACCTACTCTGGGGGCATACCAAGCCAGGAAGAAGATCCACTATCAGCAATATTAATTCAGGACTAAACTTCACAAGTTCCCATCCCTCACTTAATCATTTACCCAGTGCAACCTATACCTAGGAACTCCTAGATAGAAACCTACCAGTTTCCATTCCTATTGTCGCAACAACAGAAGTCTTACTCCTACTCAAGAAGTAGTGCCCTCCCACTTGGTTTCCTACATTACAATGAATATGAAGTAATGCAAAAATACTTAGACTTGCTTCACAGCTTCGTCCAAGAACACTCAAACTCTTACCTACAGGTATCGAGTTACACACATGGTAACCTTGCCACAGACCGACAGGTTTACCTAACAGAACACCCCCAATATTACATTATATGAGGCTTACAAACCCTAGGTTACAATCTGCTATTTATAACCTATTACCCAACTGGATTTGGGCCTTTAAAATCGCAGCAAGCTTTTCTCCTTGCTGTTACAAAACAGCAACAAACTTCTGCTACAATCAAGGTCTTCAATCTTCTAGTTCCTAAAATATCTCCATATTTAGAAACAACATTTTCTTCAAATATTCTGATTGATTCTTGATTGATCTTCAGATTCTCCATAAGAAACGCCACATGTATTCTCAGAATATTTAAGTACCAGAACTATAACTGAATTACCAATTCCGTTGGCGTGATGTCTAGTCAGATGTCATGACATTACATCTAACATGTTGTCCCAGATGTTGAACTTCCTCAATACACCATGTTTAGGAGAACCACGCTCATTTTCTGATACAAAAAATAACCTCTTTCATAAATTAGATCACTTAAAACAATTAGGTTACAAGTCACAGGTGTTACAAACATTCAACATATAACATAGTTAACTAATATTAACTTAATTTCAGGCGCGATGTCATATGCTGATGTTGTGACATCTTACATAACATGTTGGTCCAGATGTTGAACTTCTTCAACCCAACATATTAAAACAACAGAGGGAATATGGGTAAACTTGCTTTCTTATTTGTTTTACAAATGAAGCCAACTCTCCAGCCAGGGCACTTACACCATCAAATAATCATATTATGTTACTTTTATTTTTATCTTGGATAAAATTATTTAGATTTTTTAATATTATATGGAGGGTTTAAAATAGGAAAGAGAGGTGTATTGATCTAAAACGGACCCTCAATATCTGATGGACCCTTAAGGTTTCATTCATTTTAGGAGAGGTTCATTTTTATGGAGTGAGGTGCACGTTTCGAATCAATGAATGACCCATTAAGTATTTCAAAGGCCCATTCAAATCATTTAGTCCATTTTAAAATGATGAAAGGGGGAGTATGCTATTATTTAAGGGGTGCGGTAATTAATGAGGACCAGCCCACATGATTATTGAGGCATGTTCTTTAAAAAGTTAGGAGGAGGGGTGTATGTTTAAGTCCGGAGGACCCATAAGCAATTCATTTTGTTAAGGCCCAATAAGTTGATACAATATGGCTCGTTTCAGGTTTTGGTTCTAAGGAATATATTTTTTACATAATCATAATTAAAATCATTATTTTATAGATTTAATTAAAAAAAATTGATTGTTTTGAAAAAAAAACGTCGATTGATTGAATATGGAAAGGCTTTTACTACTTGCAAGCCCAAAAACGAATATGCCTAGTTCAATTAATAAAAAAAGATTTTTACTTCAAATCAAAAAATGTTTAGTGTACCAATTGATGAAAAATAACACATGTTTTTAATGCTACAACAACTATTATTCAAATCAATTACAAAAACAAAATATTCATACATTAAATAATCCATATATTTTACAGGAGAAGTGATACGATTTACATAATCAAATCAAATCTTAACCTAATACAAAATCAAAACTTTATACAAAACGAATCAAATTACAACAGAATCAACTACAATATGAAATCAATCCCTAATTTACCTAAGTCTCTAATCAATCAAAATCAATAACGATCAAACATTAAAACAAAAATTCCTAATTGATCAACCCCTAAAATACTACAAAAACCTAATTTCTAAATAAGAAAGGAGGAAGAAAAGTGGGAGGAAAATTTACAGAAGAGAAAGTTTTATAAAAAAAGTTTGACGAAAAATTATTGGAGAAAATTTGGAGGAAGAGAGCCTGAAATCCGTGCTCGCCTCGGCTCCTTACAAACCTAGGGTTTCAACATCTGAAACCCTATCTTGTCTTGTCGCACCGCCACTACGCCTCCACCACCATCGCTACTGCTCCCGTTTCCATCATACCTGCAGACGCAAGGAGGAGAGGGAATCAGAAACGAATCAGAAGTGGACTCAAAGATCGCCGAAGGAGGTAACAAAAACCTAGTTTTTTTTCTTGTGTTTTTCTTTGGATAAACTTTTGGGATTGGAGTTTATTTGGGTTAATTAGGGTTGATTTGGGGGTTTAGGGATTATGATACAGTGGGAGAACTAACTTGGGTGTTTTGCATTTTATCGCAAATGTTACAGTTAGCAAGAGTCGCCATCGACTTTTCTTTTATCCACAAGGAAAGGCTGAAAAGAACAGGAAATACCTTTGAAATTGTTTTCTTGAGTTCGGGGGGGTAGATTAAGAAAAGGGAAGGTATTAGCACCCTTTTCACCCGTGGTTATCTATGGGCTCTTAGTTGCTTGCTAGATCACTTGCTTTTATTTGAAAATGTGCTTTATGTGGTTTTTGAAAGTATTTTAAAAAGGCGTCATCATTTAGGCAATCTTTGTAATAGTTCTCGTTCGTAAGAACGTATACAAAGTGTTAATCTTTTGAAAATGTTTCAAGTTTGAAAGATGTTTTGAAAGTGTTGGTGTTTGTTTTGAAAATAACAAGGATGTTTTGATTTGAAAATGAGCAAGCAACTAGGAACATTCTACCTACTCAAAAGTCTTTCTTGTTTATTTCCTCTTTCCTTTGACATTGTTATTTTACCATGGATTGGTAAGTAACCTTATCTTTGGATGTAAAAGGGACGAGCAAGGGTCATCGTATAGTCATGAATAACAATGTTGTAAGATATCTTAGCATTTTCTTTGAGGGACTAAGATCATTTGTAAGGTAACTTTGGAGTGTCATCAAGGGACTATGATCTTGTATTTTTGTTTGTTTTTGCTAAGACATCTTACATGCGTATTATGACCATTTATTTCTCAAGGCAACAAGTGGAGTTAACCCTAAAGGTGCAAAGTGTGTAAGTGTATCTTTTTCATGCTTGATTTGTCTTGTATTAGGGTTTTCTAAGTATTGATTTTATCTTTCCATACAAACCCTAATTACTAGCATTTATATAAAGTGATAAATTATGGAAAGTAAATATTCTACGCTATTATATTATTTGGGGGATGGGGTATACATTTTTACAAATGAGGATTGCAAGAATTTAAATCTAATTAACTATTACAACCATATTGAACAATGTATAAGAATTGAAATAATAATGTACAAGCATGAATAAATGGGAAATAGTATGAATTTGTTTAGATTTTTGTTAAGAAAGGATTTTTTTTATTCAATTAATTAAGGAAAATAGTTTAATTAAACCAAGAAAAATTTAACTTAAATTAATTAAAAAATAAATTAATTTAATTAAACAAGCAAGTTTTTTTTAGGTTTTTTTTTTTTGTGAAAAAAGGTTTTAACTAAGTTAATACTTGTATAAAAATTAATTAATTAAAAGAAAATCTAAGTTCTAAATTAATTTTAATTTAAAATAAAATCTAAGTCCTAAATTAATTTTAAATTAAAAGAAAATAAATTAACCTAAGAATACTTACTAATATATTTAACAATGGATTAAGTTTATTAAGAAAAATGTTTTTTGTGTTTTTGGTTTTAAAATAAAACATAAGTAATATTGGATGTAAATGAATAAAATATTTTTTGGATTTTTATTGATGATAATAATAATAATAATATTAATAATAATAATAAAAGAAAAAATAAAATAAAATAAAAGAAATAAAATCAGAGGGGTTAAAGTTGAAGTTGAGAGGTTTGTTAGAAAAAAAAACAGTTTTGAAGTTAGCCCATTATTGTTTTTATAATCAGAAAAAAAAGAATAATAAAAAAAAAGATGGGCTATGTGTTATAAGCAAACAGGGGGGTGATGTTCAGCAAAAATAGAGGAAGCCCAAAGGGGAAGGCCCAGCGCTGCAAAGGGGAAAGAGAGGAAAAATGTGAAGAAAAAAAGAAACAAAAGGCAGCGCCTGAGGTTCGAACTTACGCCCTCTTGATTACCAGCGCGCTACCTTACCACTGAGGTGGCTATACATCCGTTTATATATATCAAACCATAAATGTATATTTGAAAACCCTTCCTAGGCCCGAACTTCATCTTCAACCTCACACCAGCCAGACCACCTGCATCTTATTTATTTCTCATCCATTTGCAAAAGTGTAAACATGAATCTTGTGACAAGTTTCCTCACAATTTCAGAAATGTAAAGCATTAAAACTATAGATCAAAGACAAACATGAATTTTATTGGACCTAACCTGAAACCTAAAAATTTCAGAAACTTTAAAACTATAGATCAAATACAAACATGAATTTTATTGGCCCTAATATGAAACCTAAAATTTTTAGAAACTTCAACTCCAAAATTCTCTAAGCTCAAGCTATATAAATGCAAACTATGGTATGTACAGCTTCGCGGCAATGAGGTCTAGATTTTATCTTTGAAAATGAAAGCTTAACAATACCTATATGAATAGAACAAAAGTCAGAAAACTCACCTTGCAAGAGGGTATCGTGTTTTGAGTTTGAGCAACTTTTGATGAGTTCTGGTGATTGGGTTAGCTTCCACAAGTTCCCAGGAAGCTAATGTGATGCTTGGCTTGTGCTGAAAGTGGCTGAGGAGTTCTGGAGAAGTCAAGTTGCAGACCCCTGTTTTTGAAAATGGAACTTGATGATGGAGGTGTTATAGTTGGGCAAAAGGACTTTGGATGGTTTATATTTGATGTTTAGAAGCTTTATGAACCAAAAAGCTTGGAAACACACGAGGGAAATGTAAGTTTCAAGTTTTTGGTCAGATTGTGCAATAATGGAGTTTTTGTGTATGATTCTGAGCTTTAAGGGTTTTCAGGGATTGATCATGCGTGTGTTAGCTTTCAAATGACTTGTATATTTATAGGCAAGAGGTCTTGTATGTTACAATAAGCCAGAATTTAAAAATCTCAAGTTGTAGCATCTTTCTTGTTTTTGAAGCAATGTTGAAACATCTTGTTCCAAGGCATGGTACAGGGCTACATAGAGTGGTTAATACTTTAGACATACTTGCTTTTGGTTTATAGGGTTTGTGTGTGCAAAAAGAACAATGTTGTACCCCAAAATTTTCCCTCTCATTTATCAATCTTTTCTCACAAGATTTCTTTGACTCAAGACTGCATTAAGGTTTGATCAGCCCAAGACATCTCATCTTACACCGATGACCCAAAATTAGGGTTTGAGTTTTCCCAAAATTTTTTGGACTATCAATGCTTCATATGACTTTAAAACATCACTATAGACCCCTAAGTTTACCCATGACAGTTTCAAGCCTTGAACCACATTTTTGATCAGTCAATTGGACAGTTGACTTAAGAAATCAGTTGCATTGGGAAAAAGTAAACCATAGCCAATTTAGAGTCAAACTTCATAATTTTTTATGCATATAAACATTCTAGACTCATATGTATCATTTGATCAAGTTTGGACCATAATTCCTCAAGAAATTTGATCAAATCATCAAAAGGGGAAAAAGGTCAAAATTAGGGTTTTGACTAAGAAAGGGCAATTTCTGATTTTTTACCTGGAAAATGACCAATTGGTTTGAAGCATGATTTCAAGTATTCAATTGTATCATCTTGACCTAATGACATGGTTCAAAACATTGAAATTTCATTGGATAGACAAATGAAATTTGTAGTCAACTGATCAAAAGTCAACTGTATACTGAAAAGTCAAACTTTGACTTTTTGGTCAAAATCAAGTGCCAAGGATCACAATTCATCAAAACATGTCAAAATGTGAAACTTGTTCATCAAGAAATCAAAGATTGAAGATTTTGTTTTAAAATTTGAAATTTTCTTAACTTAGAAATTTTTCTAAGTATAGAGAATTTCTTATTTTTTTCTCAACTTTAAGCCAAATTTCCACCATGATGCAAGATGATTCAAATAAAGTTCCCAACATAAAAGTTGTAGACCTCCATCAAATCTACAACTTTGATCCACACATTTTCCATAAAGATGCTTGGATCTCAAGATATAATTTTGTGATTACATGCCCATGAACTAAAATATCTTAGTGAAATTTTGCCCTAATTTAGGCAGGTTTTGGACCCAACTTCATGGCAATTTTTCACCTAGTTCCAAGAGGAATCTTGAAATGCATTTCAAAGATGAGTTATAGAGAACATTGCAAGCTTTCGAAAATATCCAAGAACTCCTTGAGATCATTTTTGAGTAGGGAGAATCGAAGAGATGAAATTGGCAATTTCTCACTTTGAATTCAAGCCATTTCATGAAGAACAAAATTCAAATCTGAACCTATGCTGCCTAATTTTTGCTTTACAGGTCTCAAAATTGTTTCTCACTTCATAATTTAATGCTTACTCAGTTGACAAAGCCTTAATCCAAGCCCAAGGGTCTTTGTCCAAGCTTTAATTCCATAAATGGCACAAAGTTGCCATTGCCATTTTGGAAAAGCTTAACTTTTGCAACTTTTCAATTCTCTAGAATTGGACCTGTCTTCTCTGCACACACAAGTCCTACAAACCTAAAGAAATTTTTATAGAGCTTGTACCAACTCCAAGCAGGCCAGTACAAGCATGAAGAGACTTGTCCCTTCACATTGCTTCAAAGGCAAGAAAGAGTGCAAAAAGGCTACAACTCAGAAATCTGTTGAGGATTGGAGGAAAACTTTCTCCATATTAATACACAAACATATTACAGCTTAGAACACGATGGATAAAGTCCAAAAAAACTCCAAAACTCCCTCTTACCAAAAACCTGTCAAAAACTTACAGTTTGAGCATAAGCATAACAATCCATAAATTCACTCGTGTGTTTCAAGTTTTAATCACTCAAACACTTTACCTACCTCATTTCTAAGTGTTCCAGACCATCATCCCTCCACTGTAACACCTCCTTCTCCATCTGCCATTTTTGTTTTACAAGCTTGCAGGTTGACTTGGATAGAGAGTTTCAGACACTTTCAAAGCAAGGCAAAGATTGGAACATACTCAGGGAGGTGCAAGCAAGCTAAAGGAACCTTCAGGCCTTCCTACATCTCACTCAAACTCCATTCACGATCTCAGCTGAAAGAGGTAAGAATTACAACTTTTATCTCTTCATACAGGCATCCATTGGCTACGATTTGTGAAAGAAAAATGTAGATATTATAGTGCTGAAGCCAACCATGTGCATAGATTTCATTTCTGTTCATCATGTGTGGAGAATTTTGTAGTTCAAATTTCTGTATAAATTAGGTTTAAAATTAGGGATTTCAAATTTCGTTTTAATCTTTGATTGTTAGTTTCCATAAGTTACATGTCTGAAATCGTGGGAAAGAGTACTATCATTTTCATGTTGGGAGTTTCCATTTTATGGAGAGATGAGAAAGATACAGAGCTTCTGGCTAGCTTGAGGAAGAAGATGAAGTACAGGGAAAGGAAACTTTTAACGTTATGTTTTTATTGTTTCATATAAACTAACGGATGTACAGCCACCCCAGTGGCAAGGTAGCGCACTGGCAATGTCCAGGTCATGGGTTCGAACCTTGGCGCTACCTTTTACATTTTTTCTCTCTTTTTTTGCAGCTTCAGTTTTGGCATTTTTGGCAGTATGGGCTTGGTTCTTGGGCCTTTTATTTTTTCATAATAGACTACCCTCTGTTTGCTTGCAGCACCCCTGACCCAATCTTTTTATTATTTATTTTATTTTCATATTTGTTTTATTAAAATATTTTCTTTAACATATAAAAATCATAAAAAATATAAGTATGATAAATATTGCATTTTTATTTTATTTTATTTTATTTTATTTTCACATAAAAAAATATATTTTAAATATATACTAACTATCTTCCTTAAATAAATTTGTGAAAATAAATTAAACTTAGATATATTCTTATCTTTTTTTTTTATATATACTTGTAAATATTTATTTTAATATATAAAAAAAGACTAAATATTTTCACCAAATATTATTTATTATTTTACGACAAAAAAATACACAAAAAAATAATACTTAAAGAGCTTTATTAGGGTTAACCATTTTTTTAAGAATTAATTTCTTTTTCTTAAGATATTAGGATTAGGTCAAAATTCTTGTCATATAAAAACAACAAAACCAAAGATCTTTTTCTTGCATTTATATATCTTTGTATATTTAAATTGTATTGTATATTATTTATTTCAATATTTGTACAAATTCGATTTGGTTGTAATAGCTTAATTAGATTTACATTATTGCAAATCCCCATTCATAATTTATATACCCCCTCCCATAAAGTGTTGTAATAGCGTAGTAATCTTTAAATTACACAATTTACCGCTTTTATATACCATGCTAGTAAATTAGGGTTTGAATGGAAAGATCAAAACAAATCAAATACAAAACCCTAATCCAAGACAAAACCAAGCATGAAAATAACACACTTGCACACAAGCATCCTTAGGGTTTCTCCACTTGGTTTCCTTATAAAAAAATAGCCATATTACGCAAGCAAAGTATCTTGGCAAAACAAACAAATATAAGATCTTAGTCCCTCGATGACGCTATTTGAAGTTGCTTTACCAAATGATCTTAGTCCCTCATAAAATGCTAAGATACTTTACAAACATTGCTAATAATGGTTATACGATGACCCGCGCCCATCCCGTTTATATCCAAAGATAGGGTTGCTTACTAAATCAATGGTAAGACAACAATGTCAAAGGAATAGAAAATGAACAAAAAAGACATTTGAGTAGGTAGATTACTTCTAGTTACTTGCTCTATTTTCAAACAACTATCCTTGCTATTTTCCAAAACCAACACACACATTTCAAAAACATCTTACGAATAATGAAAACATTTTTTTCAAAAAGACAAACATCTTTGTATACATTCTTACAAATGAGAATCATTACAAAGATTGCCTAAACGAATGGCCTCTTTTACAAAAAAATTTCAAAAACCACACCAAGCATAATTTCAAACAAAAGTGAGTGATCTAGAAAGTAACTAAGAGCCCATGGAAAACCATGGATGAAAAGGGTACTAACAACTTCCCTTTTCATAATCTACCCCCCGAACTCAAGAAACAATCTCAAAGGTCTTTTCTGTGCTTTTTCACCTTTCCTTTTGGATAAAAGAAAAGTCGGTGGCGACTCTTGCTAACCGAAACATTTGCGATAAAACGCAAAACCCTCAAGTCAGTTCTCCCACCGTATCACAGAACTGGTGACTCTGCTGGGGAATTTCTTAAAAGTGGGGTTACCTTAGGGCTAGATCACATTTATTTGCTTACATTGTTCGACTTGTATGCTTTACATTATGGTTCTTTGTTTGGGTTTGAAATCCTCTACTCGGATTTGAGATACATTATAGGTAAATAGCAATACATTATGGAAATTGTGCGGGGTATACCGACATGGTCTAAGCAATATCTATGTTAGTGTGACATATTTGTGAGTACCGGTAGCCTTTGAGTCAATCAAAGAGAATACGGGGCCGCTGAGTGATGTCTTGAAGCACTAATAAACTTCTAGACCCCTTTACTTGGCCAACTTGGCCTTTAGGATGTAGTGAGATGATCGGCTTTGGTGGAGTTCGAAGTTGGTAGATACTCGATACTACACTCATTAAGGGTTGGTTTCTTGGGATATTTCGGTCGCCATTAAAGAGGATTAAGCTGAAACAATGACCAAGGAAACAATCCGGTGATATTGAGCTCCTTAGAACCCGGTTACTATTATTAGGACAAGTTTGAGCCAACTAAACTTCAAGAGGGTACTTACCTATAAAACCCCATGCAATCCTAAACTAAGAACTTGTTTTCTTTGCTTGTATATACATACTTGTACATAACATCATAGACATCATAGACATCATGAACATCATATGCATTCACTAACCATTTCAAGGATTTTGGAGATTCATCTTTGTTCTTGTTTTGTAGGATATGGATTCACTTCACAGGAAAACTATACAAGTCAACCTTGTAAGAATTCCTCCACAACTTAAGGAGCTAGCTTCAAGGATCCCTGAGAACTCTCCATTCACTGAGAGACATGGTCGTCTACTCAACTTGATCACCTCCAACATAGATGAGGATATGATGAAGGTGCTCTTCCAGTTCTTTGATCCTTTGCACCATTGCTTTATATTTCCCAACTATCAGCTTGTGCCCACTTTGGAAGAATTCTCTCAACTCACGAGGATTCCCATTCTCAATCAACTACCTTTCAACAGCACGGAAAGAGACCCAAAGCCAGAAGAGATTGCTCAAGCTCTGCACTTGCACTCATCTGATGTCACAACCCATTGGGAAACTAGAAGTGGTGTCAAAGGCTTATTAACAAAGTTTCTGTTTGAGAAAGCCCAAAGCTGTTGGAATTCCTTACACTTGCAAGCTTTTGAGGAAATTATGGCTCTCCTCATCTATGGGATGATTTTGTTTCCCAATCCTGACTAACTCATAGATGTGAGTGCCGTCAAAATCTTCATGTCACATAATCCGGTGCCTACATTGCTAGGGGATGTCCTACACTCTTTTCACACTCGCACAATGAGGAAAAGAGGTGTCCTTATATGTTGCACTCCTCTTTTGGCAAGATGGTTTATTTCTTATCTTCCCCAATCAATCTTAAGGAATGAGCAAGGTTCAAGGTGGTCACAAAGGTTAATGACGCTCAAATACTCAGATATTCATTGGTGATCCCGATCCAAAGAGAATGTTATCATTGTTGACCGTTGTGGGGAATTCCATAATGTCCCTCTACTTGGCATTAGGGGAGGCATCACCTACAACCCATGCTTAGCTCTAAGATAGTTTGGTTATGCCCGAAGGGATGGCCCGCATGAGATGCTGATTCAAGGCTTGGTATTCGACTACGACAACGACAATCAAGGTCTTCGCCATAGATTCATCCGAGCTTGGAGGATGCTAAAAAAGGTGGATAGAAAGAATTTGGGACACAAGAATTCCATCCCTCTTGAGCCTTACCTCAAGTGGGTACGAACCCGCGCTCAAAGTCTTATGATGCCTTATCCTTCCATTCTCACATTGATCATTGAGCCTGTTAAGGAGGGAGAAGTTCCATACACTATCCTACATCCTGACATGCCCACATCTCTTGAAGACATACAAAGGGATTGGATACAGCTCAAAGGAGAGACAGAGATACTTTCGAAGCCTAATTCTACGCAAGTGAGAAGAAGGTTTTGGAACTCACTAGGCTACTTCATGAGGAGCAGACTCTAAATGCCTACATAGCACCAAAGAGGATGGGCACTAATTTTTTATCTTAGAGTTTTGTATTATTTTGCCCAAGGGGCATTGATGTACTCAAACTTTATCTTATTTATATAACATGTGTTTCCTTTTTTGTCTAAAACAAACTTGAATCTTTAAAATCCTTTAAAACATTGCATATGCACATATCATTCATCATAACATAAACAGGTATTTTGCAATGAGTTTCCTCGTCTCTCTACTGTTTATTTCAGTAAGATGGATCTCAAACAGACAGTCAAAGATCTTCAAGTTCAAAACACGCAGTTTCAACAGTTACTCATGACCCTAGCTAAGGGGCAAGAAGAGTTGAAGACTCTGTTAGCTGAAGAAAGAAAGAAGAAAACAAAGAAAGTCACTGGGGTTTTGAACATGGGGATAAGGTTTCAGGGACAGACTAGAAGAACCTTGAATTTTGCAACAACTTCTGGGGAAGGAGAAGGGAAAGGAAAAGAAACAACGGTTCCGTCAGAATCTGAAGAGGAGGAAGAAGAGGAAGACTACTCCGAGGAACAATATCCTCCAGCAGATGACAAGTACAGACATCCTGAAGAGTGTTTGAGCGCTATGGAAATACAAAAGGTGCCAGGTATAAACTTTGAAGAATTGGGACTAGTGTCGGGAATTGTGATCCCACCGAAGTTCAAAGTGCCATTGTTTGCAAAATATGATGGGGTGTCATGTCCTAAGATGCACCTCCGATCATATGTGAGAAAGATCCAGCCGCACTCTGCCGATAAAGACCTGTGGGTGCATTTTTTCCAAGATAGCCTATCTGGAACACAACTCGATTGGTTTTACCAATTGGAAAGGGCCAACGTCAACAACTGGGAAGATCTTGCTGCAGCTTTCTATAAGCAATACCAATATAATGCAGATTTGGCGCCTACCCGTACTCAACTTCAGAGTATGGCCATGGCTCCTATGAGGGTTTCAAGGATTACGCGCAGAAGTGGAGAGATCTAGCTGGGAGAGTTCAACCCCCTCTGTCTGAAAGGGAGTTGGTGGATATGTTCTTAGGCACTCTATCGGGATCTTTCTTCAACCATCTGATTGGAATCTCATCTGCAGGATTTACTGAGTTAATACTGACCGGAGAAAGGGTGGAAGCTGGCATAAAAAGTAGAAAGTTTCAGAAAGATTCATCTGGCTCTACAGTTGTGAGGAAACCTTTCATTGGGACCAAGGAGGTATCTGTTATTTCTCCATAAAGGAACCAAGGGAGAGCCGAGCGCCGACCAATGATAGGGGCTGTCATGATCCCAAAGCCTACATCTGATCAACCAATAAGTAATCAACCGAGGGTGGAGAGGCCGGTCCAGCAATTCACCAGATTCAATATGACTCTAGCCCATGTTTTACCACACCTCCTGAAATCCAATTTGGCAACTTTAAAAGAAGCTCCAAAGAACTCCAACACAGTGTCCCCTCATTATCACCCAAATGCCTGTTGCGCATATCATTCTGAAAGCCCGGGTCATGACACTAACAACTGTTGGGCCTTGAAAAACAAAATTCAAGACCTTATTGACGCAAAAGAGATTGAGTTTGATGCACCCGAGAAGCCAAACGTCATTTCTGCTCCTATGCCTAGACATGGTCACCACACTAATGTTGTTGAAGAAGATTTGTTTGTTACCATAATTGATGATCTCTTGACTCCACTCCCAATCATCAAGATAAATTTGTTAAAAGCCGATGTATTCCCGGGTTGTAATGAAGACTTCCACCTCTGCTTATCCTCACCAACTGTTTGCCCTTTGTTGAAAACAGGCATTCAACGCTTGATAGACAACAAAGAGATTTTGTTTAAAAGTACTCCTGTTTCACCTATTCCTGTTGAAGACATTTCAATCATAACCATCTCCGCCAATTCTTCCAGGGTCCCCAAAAGACCCGTTAGAATTACATCTGTTCCAAAAGCTACTCCTCTTATAATCACAATGCCTGGGCCAGTCCCATATGAATCAGAAAAAAATGTGCCGTGGAATTACGGTGGGGATATCTACTACCATGGCATCAAACAAGATGGGCTGGCCGTCAAAAAGGTGAGCTATGAAGAAGAAGACTACGACATTAGCAATATTGTCGGAACCAGTAAGATTACCCGAAGCGGTAGAATATTCTCTCCAGAAATTGCCCCCCCCCAAAGGCAGTTTTTGGACCCGTGGCTGCTCCAAAGGTTACCTCCGTACCAATAATCATATCTGCAAGTGCTCCTGTTGACAAAGGTGACACAACCCCTGCTGTTATCCCTACCAATACTCCTACTGCTGAGACTCGAGGAAAAAGTATTCAAGTAGAGCCTGTCCGAACGAAGGCCCAACCACTGACTATTCCCGAAACCTCCAAGAAAGAGATGGAGGAGATCTTGAGAATAATAAAGAGGAGCGACTACGACGTATTCAAACAGTTGGGGCAAACTCCCTCCAAAATCTCCATGCTGGCATTGTTATTGTGCTCCGAGGCACATGCGAAAGCCCTGGTGAAGTTTCTAAAGACAACCCATGTTCCTCAAGAGACGTCTGCTGACCAATTTCAAGAATGTGTGCCTAGTTTGACGGTGGATAATGGCCTAGGCTTCTTGGATGCTGATCTGACACCAAGGGGAAGAAAGCACAACGAGGCATTGCATGTCTCTGTGGAATGTAGAGGAACAACTCTGGCCCATGTCTTGGTGGACACTGGCTCATCTTTGAATGTTTTACCGAAGAAAGCTCTTGACAGACTAGACTGCGAAGGGCTGACGTTGAAACCCAGTAACATAGTCGTGAAAGCATTTGATGGCTCAAAGAGGATGGTGCACGAGGAGGTGGATATCCCCATAAAGGTTGGGACTCAAACTTTCAACTCAACCTTCTATGTAATGGACATCCGCCCATCTTACTCTTGTCTGCTAGGACGGCCGTGGATCCATAATGCCGGCGCTGTCACCTATACACTGCACCAGATGCTGAAATATCTGGTCCATGGAAAGATTATCACTGTCCACAGAGAGGAAGAGTATATGATTAGCCACCTCAATTCCTTCTGGTATGTGGAATTGGATGGCGAGTTCATTGAAACTCCTTTTCAACATTTCGAAGAGGTCCCCCAAGAGGTAACAGTGACCAAGACTGCATCCCAGATTCCCAAGATCACAAGACCTCCACTCCGGATGTCATCTTTGAAAGAGGCCAAGGCAGTTGTAGAGGAGGGTGGATGCACCATCTGGGGGAAACTTCCGGATATTCCATATAAATCTGATAAGTTTGGTTTAGGGTTCACTTCAAGTGCTCAGAAGGCTGTACGCCGTGCCCGTGCTGGAGGCCCCCCTTGAAGATTAGCAACCGAGAGGTGAATGCGGTAGAAGACGGTGAAGAGGATTGCAGCTTGGAGGATTGGATATTTCCTACTGTCAACGGAGGACTTTGCAATTGGGAAGCCAGAGACTTTTTCCCAATAACTTTTATCCCTCAGTAATTTATCTTTGCATTTCTGTTGGACTTGTAATATTCATAAACAATTCGCATATTTAAAAACCTTGTGTCTTTCCCGAGGCACAATGGTCCATTTGTAAGGGTTTTTATTTCATCTTCATATGACATTCAATGAATCATGGACGTTTTTTCACATACAAACTTTTGTGCTCATTGTTTTTCTTTTACATTTTATTTTTTAAAAGGATGGCTATACCCTTACATACACCCACACTCACAAATGCAGGTACCCCTCCATTCCAGATCCCATGGGTGACGATACTGCTATGGCCTTTTGTGACTCTGAGGATCTAATCTACCAAGCTGAAGACGAAGGTGAGGAAGACTGTGAAGTACCAGGGGAACTGGCCAGACTACTACAATAAGAGGAACAGGCCATTCAACCTCACGAGGAACCTGTGGATACAATAAATATGGGTACCGAGGAAGATAAAAAAGAGATCAAGGTGGGTGCCAATCTAGAGCCCAATGTCAAGGAGCGTTTGATTAAGCTATTGCGTGATTATGTTGAGATGTTTTCCTGGTTATATGAAGACATGCCGGGACTCGATACGGACATCGTGGTACATCGTCTACCTACAAGAGAGGACTTTCCACCAGTAAAATAAAAAGTCTGTCGCATGAGACCTGATATGTCAGATAAGATCAAAGCGGAAGTCATGAAACAATTCAATGCTGGATTCTTGGCTGTCACTTCCTATCCCCAATGGGTTGCCAACATTGTTCCCGTGCCAAAAAAGGACAGCAAAGTACAAATGTGTGTGGACTATAGAGATATGAATAGGGCCAGCCCTAAATATGATTTTCCATTCCCCCACATCGATATCCTGGTTGACAATACGGCCCAACACAAAGTGTTTTCATTCATGGACGGATTCTCAGGATATAACCAAATCAAAATGGCACCTGAGGACATGGAGAAAATTACATTTGTCACACTGTGGGGCATATTCTTCTACAAAGTGATGCCATTCGGACTGAAGAATGTTGGGGCAACCTATCAGCGCGCCATGGTAGCTTTGTTTCATGACATGATACATCATGAAATAGAGGTATACGTAGACGATATGATAGCCCGATCACAAACAGAAGAAGAGCACCTTGATACTTGCAAAAGTTGTTTGAGAGATTGAAGAAGTATAAACTAAGGTTGAACCCAAACAAGTGCACATTCGGAGTACGGTCCGGTAAACTCTTAGGTTTTATCGTCAATAACAAAGGCATTGAGGTCGATCCTGCCAAGGTTAAAGAAATACAAGAAATGCCTACTCCTGGTACTGAGAAGGAATTCAGAGGATTCTTAGGACGATTAAACTATATTGCCAAATTCATTTCTCACCTAACAACTACTTGTGAGCCAATCTTCAAACTATTGAAGAAAGATCAAGTAGTCAAATGGAATGATGAATGCCAAACTACTTTAGAAAAAATCAAAGAGTACTTGCAAGAACCTCCTGTTTTGATGCCACCAGTCGAGGGAAGACCATTGATCATATATCTGACTATTTTAGAAAATTCAATGGGGTGCGTATTGGGGCAGCATGACAAGTCTGGCCGAAAAGAGCACGCTATTTACTACCTGAGCAAAAAGTTTACGACTATGAAACCAGATATTCACTGCTTGAGAAAACTTGTTGTGCTCTGGCATGGGCTGCTCGCTGGTTAAGACAGTATATGCTGAGTCATACTACCTTATTGATATCTAAGATGGATCCGATAAAATACATCTTCGAAAAACCTGCTCTGTCTAGGAGAATAGCTAGGTGGCAGATGATCCTAACAGAATATGACATACAATATACTACCCAGAAAGCCAAAAAGGGCAGTGTGCTAGATGATTATCTAGCTCATCAAGCTGTAGAAGACTATCAGTCCATGAAGTTTGAATTCCCGGATGAAGACATCATGACATTAGACAACTGTGAAGAAATCAGGCCATATGACAGACCTAAAAAAGGATCCTGATGGACCTTGTTCTTTGATGGGGCATCCAATGCACTTGGTAATGGTATCGGCGCTGTACTCATATCTCCGGAAGGGTGTCATACTCCCTTTACTGCTAGACTTTGCTTCAATTGTACAAACAATATGGCAGAATATGAAGCGGGCATCTTTGGTCTCAGAGCTGCCATAGACTTGAGGATCAAATATTTGGATGTTTTTGGAGATTCAGCTTTGGTCATCAGTCAGATCAAAGGGGAATTGGACACTAAACACCCAAACCTTATCCCTTACAAAGAACATGTTTTGACATTGCTACCACATTTTGAGAAGATTACCTTCGAGCATTTCCCGCGAGAAGAAAATCACCTAGCAGACGCTCTAGCCACAATGTCATCTATGTTTAAACTTAATTGGGATAACGAGGCTCCCCAGATCACCATCGAACGAATGGATGAACCATCACATTGTCACGAGATTAATACTGAAGAGGTAGTGGACCAGCCTTGGTTTCATGAAGTCAAGAGGTATCTCGAGGCTCAAGAATATCCAGAAGGAGCTTTAATCAATGATAAGAAGTTCTTAAGGAGATTCTCTACTAAGTTCTTCCTTAGTAATGGCATCCTGTACAAACGCAATCATGACTCCATTTTGCTTCGATGTGTGGATAAGGTTAAAGCTGAAAAGATCATGGCTGAATTACATGAAGGTACTTTTGGCACTCACTCCAGTGGGCATACGATGGCGAAGAAAATCCTACGGGCAGGCTATTATTGGTCTACCATGGAAGCAGATTTCTATCAACACTCTCAGACCTGTCATAAGTGTCAAATTTATGTTGACAAGGTGCACGTACCACCGGTTCCTCTAAATGTCTTGATGGCTCCTTGGCCCTTTGCTCTGTGGGAAATTGATATGATTGGAGAGGTCAAGCCTACAACCTCCAATAGACACCACTTCATCCTAGTGGCCATTGATTATTTCACAAAATGGGTTGAAGCAGACTCCTTAGCTTCCATTACCAAGAATGTTGTGGCTCGCTTCATCAAGCAAAACCTTGTTTGCCGGTATGGTATCCCAGAAAGGATCATCACTGACAATGGTACAAATCTCAACAACACTATCACCACTGCCTTGTGCGAGCAATTCAAGACTCAGCATCATAATTCTTCTCCCTATCGGCCAAAGTTGAATGGTTCTGTTGAAGCTGCAAATAAAAATATTAAGAAGATCATATATATAATGACAGTCACATACAAAGACTGGCATGATATGTTACCATTCGCTCTCCACGGGTATCGTACCACGGCTCGCACATCAACCGGGGTAACACCATATTCTTTGGTTCACGGCATGGAGGTTGTCTTGCCTATTGAGGTTCAGATCCCCTCTCTGAGAATTATGAAGGATGCAGGATTGAATGAAAACGATTGGATCCAGACTCGACTTGATCAACTGAACTTAATTGATGAAAAAAGACTTACTGCTGTTTGCCATGGCTAGATGTATCAAAAACGGATGATCAAAGCTTTCAGCAAGAGTGTCAGATGCCAAGTATATCAATTTGGGGATCTAGTGATCAAACGTATCATTTTGCCACAAAGTGATCCCAGGGGCAAATGGACTCCTACCTATGAAGGACCATTTGTAATAAAAAAACATATTCTCCGGTGGGGCAATGATCTTGACCACCATGGATGGTGACGACCTGTCACACCCTGCAAACACGGACATAGTCAAAAGATACTACACATAAGAGACCTGCTAGGTTGACACACCTAGGAAAAACAAAGGGCATCCTGGCGAACCAAATAGGTTCGGGAAAAAATTAGGGATAAAATAAATAAAAAAATATGTACACCCGGCAAGTTGAAAACCCGAGAGGGCGACTTGGGAAAAAAGGGTTTCCCGGTGGACTGAAAACCCGAAAGGGTGGTCCAGGCAAAAGTTAGGGAATTGAAGCGTATGTCTATGTCTCGTCGGATCACTTTACGGACAACCTATGATTTCCACGGACAAAGTCGGAGTTTCTGATCGATTCAATCATCTTCGGACGAAGCAACAAATAGACAAGATATTCGGAGATATGAAGGCTATAGCAGAATGGGAACCCCATGAGATTATTACACATAGCTATCTTTCTTTGTATGAAATTTTCTTGTTTTATGACACCATTATCTTACTAGAATATTTGTCCCCTTTGTACAAAAAAATATACTTATTCAAAATCAATGCAAAGATACCCCTTTGAAAGTGCAAAAACTATTTGTCTTTTCTTTACGATTATGTTTTGTTTACAAAAAGCGTCCAATGATTCATTGATGAACATATGCATTTAAACATAATTACTGTTTACAAATAAACAAAATGAGAAATACAATTACTAATAGGTGAAAAGAATAGGAAAATGTCTCTAGGCTATTGTCCAAGAAATCCCCACAGTACGTCATTTGAACCCCCAGCGGAACAAAATTTCAAATTATTAATCCCCAGTAGAAATTGTCAAATTTCTCAAGATTCCCCAAGCAGATCTTACAAGCAGTACATGGCGTCGCCCTCACAACAGAATTTGCTTCTCTCAACAAGAGTTCGTCAGTACTTCAACTTCAAGATATGAAATTCACATATCCTCATCAGCGTTCAGGGATTTAGTTTCCTCAAACAGACAGCAATACAGCAAATCAGCTTACATGCGCATACATTGCATCCACATATCATAAACATTGATAAATCGACTACATTGCATCATGCATTTCATGCAATATAATTTTGTGTTTCAGCTAACATTTTACCCTTTTCAGGATAAGATTAACAACTACCATTAACAACATACAACCTTGATACAGTGCAGATACGTTCCAGACACGGATGCCACTCTGATACTCATTCAGATTAAGACTTCAGATACAGTTCGGATATGCTCCAGACACGGATGTCATTCTAATACTCATTCAGATTCAGACTTCAGATACAGTACGGATACGCTCCAGACACGGATGCCATTCTGATACTCATTCAGATTCAGACTTCATGATACAGTTCGGATATGCTCCAGACACAGATGCCATTCTGATACTCATTTAGATTCAGACTTCAGATACAATTAGGATACACTCCAGACACGGATGCCACTCTGATACTCATTCAGATTCAGACTTCAGATACAGTACATATACGCTCCAAACACGGATGCCATTCTAATACTCGTTTAGATTCAAATTTCAGATACAGTAGATATACGCTCCAGACATGGATGCCATTCAGATACTCATTCAAAGTTTAAATCCAGATACAGCTCAGATACGCTTCGGACACGAACTCCATTTTGATACTCTTTCTTTCATCTTACAACTTACAATTCAACAAACATTCTTGGATGGCATCTACAAGCCCATCTCCGACAAGATTCTATCACCTCTCCAAATGGCATCTTTAAGCCCATTCCCTTTACCATCACATTGCCGAGTGCAAATTTCTGGGCACTGTAGTGTCCAATCATTCTCTCACCTTCGAGTCACGAATGGCAATACTCGCCAATCTAACTCTTCAGGTTTAAGAAGATTGAACAGGGCCAACTACTTTACCCCAAAATTTTCTCTCTCATTTATCAAGCTTTTCTCACAAGATTTCTTTGACTCAAGACTGCATTAGGGTTTGATCAGCCCAAGACATCTCATCTTACACTTATGACCCAAAATTAGGGTTTGAGTTTTCCCAAGTATTTTTGGACTATCAATTCTTCATATGACTTTCAAACATCATTATAGACCCCTAAGTTTACCCATGACAAGTTTCAAGCCTTGAACCACATTTTTTATCAGTCAATTAGACAGTTGACCTAAAAAATCAATTGTATTGGGAAAAAGTCAACCATGGCAAATTTAAAGTCAAAATTCATAATTTTTTATCCATATCAACATTCTAGACTCATATGTATCATTTGATCAAGTTTGGACCATAATTCCTCAAGAAATTTGATCAAATCATCAAAAGGGCAAAACGGTCAAAATTAGGGTTTTGACTGAGAAAGGGAAATTTCTGATTTTTGACCTGGAAAATGACCAATTGATTTGAATCATGATTTCAAGGATTTAATTGTATCATCTTTACCGAATTACATGGTTCAAAACATTGCAATTTCATTGGATAGACAGATGAAATTTGTAGTCAACTGATCAAAAGTCAATTGTATATTGAAAAGTCAAACTTTGACTTTTTGGTCAATTAAAGTGCCAAGGATCAAAATTCATCAAAACATGTCAAAATATGAAACTTGTTCATCAAGAAATCAAAGATTGAAGATTTGGTTTTAAAATTTGAAATTTTCTTAACTTAGATTTTTTTTTAAGTATAGAAAATTTCTTATTTTTTCTCAACTTTAAGCCAAATTTCCACCATGATGCAAGATGATTCAAAGAAAGTTTCCAACATAAAAGTTGTAGACCTCCATGAAATATACAACTTTTCTTCACACATTTTTCCCTAAAGATTCTTGGATCTCAAGATATAATTTTGTGATTACATGCCCATGAACTAAAATAACTTAGTGAAATTTTGCCCTAATTTAGGCAGGTTTTGGACCCAACTTCATGGAAATTTTTCACCTAGTTCTAAGAGAAATCTTGAAATGCATTTCAAAGATGAGTTATATATAACATTTCAAGCTTTCCAAAATGTCCAATAACTCATTGAGATCATTTTTGAGTAGGGAGAATCGAAGAGATGAAATTGGCAATTTCTCACTTTGAATTCAAGCCATTTCATGAAGAACAAAATTCAAATCCGAACCTATGCTGCCTAATTCTTGCTTTACAGGTCTCAAACTTGTTTCTCACTTCATAATTTAATGCTTACTAATTTGACAAAGCCTTAATCCAAGCCCAAGGGTCTTTGTCCAAGCTTTAATTCCATAAATGGCACAAAGTTGCCACTGTCATTTTGGAAAAGCTTAACTTTTGCAACTTTTCAATTCTTGAGCATTGGACCTGTCTTCTCTGCACACACAAGTCCTACAAACCTAAATCAATTTGTATAAAGCTTGTACCAACTCCAAGCAGGCCAGTACAAGCATGTAGAGACTTGTCCCTTCACTTTGCTTCAAAGGCAAGAAAGAGTACAAAAAGGCTACAACTCAGAAATCTGTTGAGGATTGGATTGGAAAACTTTCTCCATACTAATACACAAACATATTACAGCTTAGAACACGATGGCTAAAGTCCAAAAATACTCCAAAACTCCCTCTTACCAAAAACCTGTCAAAAACTTGCAGTTTGAGCATAAGCATAGCAATCCACAAATTCACTCGTGCGTTTCAAGTTTTAATCACTCAAACACTTTACCTACCTCATATATAAGTGTTCCAGACCATCATCCCTCCACTGTAACACCTTCTTCTCCATCAGCCATTTTTGTTTTTCAAGCTTGCAGGTTGACTCGGATAGAGAGTTTTAGAGACTTTCAAAGCAAGGCAAAGATTGGAACATACTCAGGGAGGTGCAAGAAAGCTAAAGGAACCTTCAGGCCTTCCTAAATCTCACTCAAACTCCATTCACGATCTCAGCTGAAAGAGGTAAGAATTCCAACTTTTATCTCTTCATACAGGCATCCATTGGCCACGATTTGTGAAAGAAAAATATATATATTATAGTGCTGAAGCCAACCATGTGCATAGATTTCATTTCTGTTCATCATGTGTGGAGAATTTTGTAGTTCAAATTTCTGTATAAATTATGTTTAAAATTAGGGCTTTCAAATTTTTTTTTAAGCTTTGATTGTTAGTTTCCATAAGTTACATGTCTGAAATCGTGGGAAAGAGTACTATCATTTTCATGTTGGGAGTTTCCATTTTCTTGGAGAGATGAGAAAGATACAGAGCTTCTGGCCAGCTTGAGGAAGAAGATGAAGTACAAGGAAAAGAAACTTTTTACGTTATGTTTTTATTGTTTCATATAAACTAACGGATGTACAGCCACCCCAGTGGCAAGGTAGCGCGCTGACAATGCCCAGGTCATGGGTTCGAACCTTGGCGCTACCTTTTACATTTTTTCTCTTTTTTTGCAGCTTCAGTTTTGGCATTTTTGGTAGTATGGGCTTGGTTCTTGGGACTTCTATTTTTTCTAATACACTACCCCCTGTTTGCTTGCAGCACCCCTGGCCCAATCTTTTTATTAATATTTTATTTTCATATTTGTTTTATTAAAATATTTTCTTTAACACATAAAAATCATAAAAAATATAAGTATGATAAATATTGCATTTTTATTTTATTTTATTTCATTTTCACATAAAAAAAATATATTTTAAATATATACTAACTATCTTCCTTAAATAAATTTGTAAAAATAAATTAAACTTAGATATATTCTTATCTTTACTTTTGATATATACTTGTAAATATTTATTTAATATATAAAAAAAAGACTAAATATTTTCACCAAATATTATTTATTATTTTAACACAAAAAAAATACACACAAAAAATAATACTTAAAGAGCTTTATTAGGGTTAACCATTTTTTTTGAAGAATTAATTTCTTTTTCTTAAGATATTAGGATTAGGTCAAAATTCTTGTCATATAAAAACAACAAAACCAAAGATCTTTTTCTAGCATTTATATATCTTTGTATATTTAAATTGTCTTGTATATTATTTATTCCAATATTTGTATAAATTCAATTCGGTTGTAATAGCTTAATTAGATTTACATTATTTCAAATCCCCATTCATAATTTGTATACCCCCTCCCATAAAGTGTTGTAATAGCGTAGTAATCTTTAAATTACGCAATTTACCGCTTTTATGTACCATGCTAGTAATTAGGGTTTGAATGGCAAGATCAAAACAAATCAAATAGAAAACCCTAATCCAAGACAAAACCAAGCATGAAAATAACACACTTGCACACAAGCATCCTTAGGGTTTCTCCACTTGGTTGCCTTATACAAAAATAGCCATATTACGCATGCAAAGTATCTTGGCAAAACAAACAAATATAAGATCATAGTCCCTCGATGACGCTATTTCAAGTTGCCTTACCAAATGATCTTAGTCCCTCAAAAAATGCTAAGATACTTTGCAAACATTGCTAATCATGGTTATACGATGACCCGCGCCCGTCCCGTTTACTTCTAAAGATAGGGTTGCTTACCAAATCAATGGTAAGACAACAATGTCAAAGGAATAGAAAATGAACAAGCAAGAAATTTGAGTAGGTAGATTACTTCTAGTTACTTGCTATATTTTCAAACAACTATCCTTGCTATTTTCCAAAAACAACACACACATTTCAAAAACATCTTACAAACAATGAAAACATTTTTTTCTTCAAAAAAGACAAACATCTTTGTATACATTCTTACGAACGAGAATCATTACAAAGATTGCCTAAACGAGTGGCCTCTTTTACAAAAAAAATTCAAAAACCACACCAAGCACAATTTCAAACAAAAGCGAGTGATCTAGCAAGTAACTAAGAGCCCATGGAAAACCATGGATGAAAATGGTTCTAACACCTTCCCTTTTCATAATCTACCCCCCGAACTCAAGAAACAATCTCAAAGGTCTTTCTTGTTCTTTTTCACCTTTCCTTTTGGATAAAAGAAAAGTCGGTGGTGACTCTTGCTAACCGCAACATTTGCGATAAAAAACAAAACCCTCAAGTCATCTCTCCCACCGTATCACAAACAAGTTCAATGATCAAGGAGAGTGGACTTTGTGATTAAAGCCACTTTTCAAGAATAGCAATGGTGCCTTTCTTCCAAAAATGGAAATGTAACTTGGATAATTGTTCAAATGATTGGACAATGGCTCAATATGTTGTGTAAACATTTAATTAATGAGTGAGTTACACTTTAGAAGCCTGCAAAGTGAGATTATGCAGCATGGCTATGTGATTTGGTCCATTGTGCATCACAAATTCTGCCTTGTAAAAACAACTTGAAACCCTAACTTCTGGTCTTCGATTCTCCTTGCTCAAAAATGATCTCAAGGATTTATTGGACATTTTAGAAAGCTTGTAATGTGCTATACAACCCCTATTTTAATCACTTTTTCAAAATCCAATTGGAACTATATGAAACTTGGCCTAAAAGTTAGGTCAAAATCCTGACCAAAATGCTCAAAATTTCTTTAAGTGTTTTAATTTCATGACCATGATTTCATGGATTAATAACTTGAAATCCATACATTTATAGGATGAGTTGTGTTCAGAAATGTTTTAGACCTCATTGATATCTACAACTTTCATGTTGAAAGTTTCCTTTGAATCATCTTGCATCATGGTGAAAAATTGACTCAAAGTTGTCAAAAAATATGAAGTTTTCAACACTTCGAAAAATTTCTAAGTTTGGAAATTTTTACTTTTCAAAATGAAATCTTGACTTTTTTATTTCTTGATGAAAAAGTTTCATATTTTGACATGTTTTGATGAATTGTGATCTTTGACACTTGATTTTGACCAAAAAGTCAAAGTTTGACTTTTCAGTATACAGTTGACTTTTGATTAGTTGACTGAAAATCAACTATCAATCAATTGATCTTGAGGGAAGTTTTGAGTCATACCATTAGCTTAAAATTATGCATTTGAAACCTTGAGATTATGTCTCAAACCAAATAACCATTTGCTAGGTCAAAAATCAGAAATTGCCCTTTCTCAGTCAAAACCCTAATTTTGACCATTTTGCCCTTTTGATGATCTAATCAAATTTATTAAGGAATTATAGTCCAAACTTGATCAAATGACATATATGAGTTCACAATGTTTATATGGATAAAATATTATGAAGTTTGACTATAAATTGGCCACAATTGACTTTTTCCCCAATACAATTGATTTTTAGGTCAACTGATCAATTGACTGAGCAAAAATGTGATCCAAGACATGAAACTTGACATGAGCAATCTTGAGGGTCCATAGTTATTCATGAAAGTAATATGAGGCATTAAAAGTTCAATTATCCTTGTGCAATCTCAAATCCTAATTTCAGTCATCAATGCTTAAGGAGGTGTCTCGAGCTGATCAATTCTTGTGCAATCTTGAACCAAAGGAGATCTTGTGAGAAAAATACTTGATAAATGAGAGGGAAAATTTTGGGGTACAACAGGTGCCCCTGTTCAATCTTCTTAAACCCGAAGGGTTAGATTGGCGGATCCGCCATTCGTGACTTAAAGGTGGAAGATGATTGAACACTAGAGTGCCCAAAAATTTGCACTCGAAGATGAATTGTGAATGGGCTTATAGATGCCATTTGGAGGAATGGTGGTATACACTGGAAGAAATATCAGCACAAATCGTTTTTTGATTTATACTAAAACTTGATGTTTTACCTGTGAGAAAAAGAGTTAGTAAAAGTGCAGATGAATGCATGATGTTCACAAGATGAATGGGATTGTGTTAAATGTATTTTGTATGTACATGCGATGATGTATGGATGTGAGATGTATGTTTTTGTCTGAGAAAATAAATCACTGACAGTTGCTGAGGAGTTTTAGGAAGTTGATTCCCAAATTTCCGTTGGGGATGAATAATATACATATCTTCAAACTTTGTTGAAAGGATGCTTCTGTTGGAGAATATCTCTTGAATATTAGTTGTTATCTGGTCGGATCCAGGCTTTACAATTTACTGAGGATGAAATAGTCAACTGCTATTTGGTCGTATCCAGGCTTTGCAAAAAATTTCTTGGAATTGAACTGTTATCTAGTCGGATCCAGGCTTCACAATAACTTGCTAGGGTAGAGGCAAACTCTACTGGGGATTTTGTAGGAATTAAACTGTTATCTGGTCGGGTCCAGGATTCAACAATTTTGAACTTGAGGTTAACTGGTGACTGGTCGAGTCCAGGTTTCAGAAACTCAAATTGTTATCTGGTCAGATCCAGGTTTCAATAACTTATAAAATCAAACTAATATCTGGTCGGGTCCAGGTTTTATAGTAGCTTTTGGAGATAGTAAAGGTTTTGTTAATGACTTTACTGGGGATTAGGGGTTGTGGCCCTTTGGTTTGTAATAATATGAATGGAAAACTCAAACTGGAGAGTGTAGACTCAGTCGGGGAGGATATACTCAGCTGGGGATATACTCAGTTGGGGATAACAGATTCAACTGGGGAAGTCAGACAATGCCGGGGAAATTTGAACTCGGTTGGGGAGTTATGTTATTCGTTGTTTGTTGGGGAAATAAATCTTGTTGGTGAAATAAACCCTGTTGATGAATACTTGGTGAACTGCTGATGAGGTGAGTTCTTTATGGAAGAGGTCCAAAAAGCTTCTACTTGTATGATCAACATAGTTGAGGGAGAGTTGCCAAGAGATTGAGACTCTGGTTGGAGATTTGCTAGAGATGGGCTTGTAGATGCCATCCAAAGGGGACTGTTGACAGAAAATGGACTAAGTCTGAACTTGATTTCAACTGGAAAAGAATCAGAATAAATCTTTGGAGCGATTTATCTTAAAATAACAGAAGTCTTGTATGTTGTTTGACTGGGAAGAATCAGAATAATTCTTGGAGCGATTTATCTGAACCAGAAATGTTCATTTGGAAAGTATCAGGATAAACCGTTGAGAGGTTTAAACTGAACCAAAAGAGGTCTTGAATATTCTTTAACTGGAGAGAATCAGAGTAGATCTTTGAGCGATTTATATGAACTAGAAATGTTCATTTGGAAAGTATCAGGATAAGCCGTTGAGAGGTTTAAACTGAACCAAAAGAGGTCTTGAATATTCTTTACCTGGAGAGAATCATAGTAGATCTTTGAGTGATTTATCTGAATCAGAGAAAGTGCCTACTAGGAAAGAATCAGAATAAATCATTGAGAGATTTATCTGAACTAGCAGGGATTTGGAGAAGAATCAGAATAAATAGTTGAGAGATTTATCTGAACCGGGGAAGACGTCTACGGGAAAGAATCAAAATAAACCGTTGAGATATCTAAACTGAACCGGCAGGGATCTGGAAAAGATATCTGTTATGTAGATGGTCGACCAGTCCTTTCTCTGGAATTGATCTATAATTGACTTGTTGAAAATTTGATGATAATTTTTGGTTGATTGATCTTTCATGAAAAGGTGAAGGGTTAGTTGCATGAAATTCCATGATGTATGAAATGCACGGTATAATGATGTTTTTTAAAAATAAATGAGATCGCGTTGTATGCGTCTGTGTTGTCAATGCTATGACGTATGAATGTAATGTATGGACACATTAATTGTTATGCCGCAGTGTTGCTGGAGTCAGGGAAAATAAATCCCTAAGTACTATTGGGAATGAGGAGTGTAAGTATTCATATTTTGAGATTGAAGTGTTAATGGATGAGTTTCCATTTATTAGAGAAGTAAACTCTCTTGTGGAAGGGAAACGCCGTGCATTGCTTGTGGACCTCATGAAATCCTGCTGGGGAATCCTGAGAAACTGGGCGACCTTCATTGGGGAATCTTTGGAGTGGTAACCGAAAGTTTTATTCTGTTAGGGATGTGAGAGCACTTGGTACCATTAGAATGCATACTGGAGATACGTTAGCGATCCTGTAGTGGGATGTCCTGGTTTTCGCTCTTGCTGGAAAAAGTACCTGCGGGGGATTTTGTGGAATGGTCTATAGGTATTATCCTATTTCTTAAAGCCATTATGGATTGTCTTTCTATTTTCTGTTCCCCTTTTATTTTGCTCATTTATAAATATTAATCACGCTCAAATGCATATGTTCAAAAATAATCATTGGACGTTTTTGCAAACAAAACACGGAAATAAAAGAAAAACAGATAGTTTTTCACTTTCAAAGGAATATCTTTGTATTAACTTGAATAAGTATTTTTTGTACAACGAGATGAACATCCTAGTAAGGGAGTGTCATCGTAGAAAATGAAAATTGATACAAAGAAAAGATAGCTATGTGAAATAATCCCATGGGGTTCCCATTCTGCTATAGCCTTCGTATCCTTGAGCGTCTCGTCCACTTGCTGCTTTGTCCGAAGCTGATTAGATTGATTAGAATCATTTGAGTTTGGCAGTCAATACTGAAGGTTGTCTGTAAGGTGATTCAACGGGACATAGTCATACGTTTTAATTCCCTAACTTTTGCCTGGACCGCCCTTTCGGGTTTTCAGTCCACCAGGATACCCTTTTTTGCCCAAGCCGCCCTTTCGGGTTTTCAGCTTGCCGGGTGTACATATTTTATTGTTGGTATTTTATCCCTAATTTTTGCCTAGGCCAGTCGACCTAGCGGGTCTTTATTCATGCGTAGTATATTTTAACTATGTCCGCATTTACAGGATGCGGAAGGTCGTTACCATCCATAGTTGTTAAAATCATTCCTCCACTAGAGAATATGCTTTTGATCACAAATGGTCCTTCGTGTGTAGGAGTCCATTTTCCCCTGGGATCACCTTGTGGAAATATGATACGCTTGATTACCAAGTCACCAACCCGATATAACTGACATCTGACCTTCTTGTTAAAAGCTTTGATCATACGTTTTTGGTACATCTGACCATGACAGACAACCGTAAGCCTCCTCTCATCAATCAAGTTCAACTGGTCAAGTCGAGTTTGAATCCATTCATCTTCATTTAGCCCTGCATCTTTTATGATTCTCAGAGAAGGTATTTGGACTTTAATTGGTAGGATGGCTTCCATACCGTATACCAAAGAGAAAGGAGTTGCCCCTGATAACGTGCGTGCCGTGGTACGGTAACCATGGAGAGAAAATGGTAACATCTCATGCCAGTCCTTGTAGGTCACTGTGATTTTTTGTATGATCTTCTTGATGTTTTTATTTTCGACTTCGACGACGCCATTCATCTTTGGCCGGTAAGGAGAAGAGTTATTGTGTTGGATCTTGAATTGCATGCATAGTGCGGTAATCATAGTATTATTGAGATTGGTACCATTATCCGTAATGATTCTCTCTGGGATACTATACCGATAGATGAGATTCTGTTTGATGAATCAGGCCACAAAGTTTTTGGTAACAGAAGCGAAAGAAGCTACCTTAACCCACTTTGTGAAGTAGTCAATGGCAACCAAGATGAAATGGTGCCCATTAGAAGCTGTAGGTTTGACTTCTCCAATCATGTAGATGCCCCACATCGCGAATGGCCAGGGAGCAGTCATGATGTTTAGCAGAACTAGAGGCACATGTACTTTGTCAGCATAGATTTGACACTTGTGACAGGTTCGTGAATGCTGATGGAAATCTGCTTCCATGGTAGACCAGTAGTACCCCGCTCGTAGGATCTTTTTATCCATCATGTGCCCACTAGAATGGGTGCCAAAAGTGCCTTCATGTAAGTCAGCCATGATCTTGTCTGCCTCACTCTTGTCTATGCAATGAAGCAAAGTAGAGTCGTGGTTGCGCTTGTAGAGAATGCCATTACTGAGGAAGAACTTAGTAGAGAATCTTCTCAAGAACTTCTTATCATTGACTGAAGCTCCCTCCGGATACTCTTGGGCCTCGAGATACCTCTTAACTTCATGGAACCAAGATTTGTCCACTACTTCTTCAGTATCGATCTCGTGACAGAAAGTTGGTTCATCCATCCGCTCAATGGTGATCTGGGGAGCCTCGCTATCCCACTTGATTTTAAACATGGATGACATAGTGGCTAGAGCGTCCGCTAGTTGATTTTCCTCTCGTGGAAAATGCTCAAAGGTAATTTCCTTAAAATGTGGGATTAATGTCAACACATGTTCTTTGTAGGGGATGAGATTAGGGTGCTTCGTGTCCTATTCTCCTTTGATCCGACTGATGACTAAGGCTGAATCTCCAAATAACCTTAAGGACTTGATTCCCAAATCTATGGTGGCTTTGAGACCTATAATACACGCTTCATATTCCGCCATATTATTGGTACAGTTGAAACAAAGTCTTGCAGTGAAGGGAGTATGACATCCTACAGGGTATATGATCACAACACCTATGCCATTGCCGAGTGCGTTGGAAGCTCCGTAAAAAACCAAGGTCCATCAGAATCCTTTTTCAGGTCCGTCATATGGTATGAGTTCTTCTCAATTGTTTACCAACATGATGTCTTCATTTGGGAACTCGTATTTCATGGACTGGTAGTCATCTGCAGCCTGATGAGTAAGGTGATCGGCTAGCACACTACCATTTATTGCTTTTTGGGTAGTGTATTGATTGTCGTATTCAGTCAGGATCATCTGCCACCTTGCTATTCTTCCAGAGAGGGTGGGCTTCTCGGATATGTATTTAATTGGATCCATCTTGGATATCAATAAGGTAGTATGGGTTAACATATATTGTCTTAGCCAACGAGCAGCCCATGCTAGAGCACAACAAGTTTTCTCGAGCAGTGAATATATGGTTTCACAATCGCTAAATTTTCTGCTCAGGTAGTATATTGCATTCTCTTTTAGGCCAGGCTCGTCATGCTTCCCCAGCACACAACCCATTGAATTTTCTAAGACATTTAGATACATGATCAAAGGTCTTCCCTCGACTGGAGGCATCAAAACAGGAGGCTCTTGAAGGTACTCTTTAATCCTGTCGAAGGCAGCCTGGCAGTCGTCGTTCCAATCTAACACTTGATTTTTCTTCAGTAATTTGAAGATTGGTTCACAAGTAGCAGTTAGGTGACAAATGAATCTGGCGATGTAGTTTAGCCATCCTAATAATCCTCTGACTTCCTTCTTGGTGTGAGGAGTAGGAATTTCATGTATTGTTTTTACCTTTGTAGGGTCCACTTCGATACCTTTACTGCTGACGATGAAGCCTAGGAGTTTACCGAACCTCACTCCAAATGTGCATTTATTCGGGTTTAACCTTAGCTTGTATTTCTTTAGCCTTTCAAACAGTTTCTGCAAATGGTCAAGATGTTCCTCTTTAGTTTGAGATCTGGCTATCATGTCATCCATGTAGGCGTCTATCTCGTGATGGATCAAATCGTGAAACAGAGCTACCATGGCACGCTGATAAGTTGCCCCAGCGTTTTTCAACCCGAATGGCATAACTTTGTAACAGAACGTGCCCCACTGTGTGACGAAGGTCGTTTTCTCCATGTCCTCAGGTGCCATTTTGATTTGATTATAGCCTGAGAAACCATCCATAAATGAGAACACTTTATCCTGTGCGGTATTGTCAACCAGAATATCGACATGGGGAAGTGGGAAATCATCCTTAGGGCTTGCCCTATTCAAATCTCTGTAATCCACACACATGCGTACCTTACCGTTCTTTTTAGGCACTGGAACAACATTGGCGACTCATTGTGGGTAAGAGGTGACGGCTAAGAATCCGGTGTTGAATTGTTTCATGACTTCAGTCTTGATCTTCTCTGACATTTCTGGCCGCATGCAACAGACTTTCTATTTTACCAGAGGGCAGTCTTCTTTTGTCGGTAGACGATGGACCACAATATCAGCGTCAAGTCCTGGCATGTCTTCATATGACCAGGAAAAGATCTCAACATAGTCATGTGGTAACTGAGTTAAGCGCTTCTTGACACTAGGTTCCATATTGGCACCTACCTTCACTTCTTTCTTGTCCTCTTTGGTACCTAAGTTAACTGTGTCAACCGGTTCTTCGTGGGGCTGTATGGTCCTTTCTTCCTGTTGTAGTCACCTAGCTAGTTCCCATGGCACCTCACAATCTTCCTCACCTTCGTCTTCGGCTTGGTAGATAGGATTTTCAAAGTCAAAATAGGCCATAGAAGAATCGTTACCCATGGGATCCTGAGTGGATGTGGATCTGCATTTTGATATGTGAGTGTGTGTAAGAGCATAGATATCTTTGAAAAAATAAAAATGTAGAAAAAAGAAGAATAAAGAGCGTAAAATTTGCATGAAAAAACTTCCATGATTCATTGATGACATATGAAAATGAAGTAACAACCCTTACAAATGGACCGTTGTGCCTCGGGTAATACACAAGGTTTTAAAAGTCTAAATTGTTTAATTATTACAAGTCCGACAAAAATTAAAAGACAATTACTCTTGGATAAAAGTAATAGGGATAAATTCTTTGGCTTCCCAGTTGTTGAGTCCTCTGCTGATAGTTGGAAAAATCCATTCTTCCAGGTCACAACTGTCACCACTATCTTCCACTGTGTTAACTCCATGGTTGCTGATCCGCAAAGGTGGTTCCCCGGCACGAGCATGACGAACATCTTTTTGGGCTCCTGAAGTAAAACCCAAACCAAATTTGTTAGATTTGTAGGGAATATCCAGGAGTTGGCCCCAAATGTTACACCCACCTTCTCCGAATACTACCTTGGCATCTTTCTGAGAAACCAACTTCAGCGGAGGTCTGGTAATCTTTGGAACTTTGGAAACAGACTTGGTTGCCGCAACTGTTTTTGGGACTTCCTCGAAATGCTGACACAGATTTTCGATGAATTCACCATCCATTTCCACATATCTGAAGGAGTTCAGGTGACTGACCATATATTCCTCCTCTCTATGGAAATGATGATTTTCCCTTGATAGGGTACTTCAACATCTGATGTAATGTAGAGGTGACGGCACCGGGGTCATAAATCCAAGGTCGGCCCAATAAACAGGAATAAGAATGGAGAATACCCATCACATAGAAAGTTTAATCAAAGGTCTGAGTTCCAACTTTAATGGGGATGTCCACCTCCCCGTGCACCATTCTCTTTGAACCGTCGAAGGCCCTTACCACTATGTTGCTGGGTTTTAAGGTCAAACCTTCACAGTCTAGTCTATCCAGAGCCTTATTAGGTAGCACATTCAATGATGAACCAGTATCTACCAGAACATGGGCCAAAGTAGTGCCCCTGTATTCGACAGAGACATGCAACGCCTCATTGTGTTTCCTCCCTCTAGGTGTCAGATCAGCATCAGAAAAGCCCAAACCGTTATCAACTATCAAACTGGCCGCACAATCTTCGAATTGGTCAGCAGAGGTTTTCAGTGGCACATGGGCAGTTTTAAGAAATTGCACCAATGCCTTCGCATGAGCTTAGGAGCACAACAGTAAAGCTAGCATCGAAATCTTTGAAGGGGTCTGCCCTAGTTGTTCGACTACATTGTAGTCGCTTCTCTTTATAATTTTCAAAATTTCTTCCATCTCCTTCTTGGAAGCCTCTGGGATAGATAATGATTGCGCCTTCATCCGGACAAGTTCAACCAAAATGCCTTTGCCCCGATTCTCGGTCGACTCGGTGATATGGGTGTTAGTAGGGGTAACCACAGGAACTGTAGTAGTAGTATCAGCAGGAACAAAAGCAGGAATAATCATAGGACCGGTAACAAATTCCGGAGGAGCAATCTCAGGGGAGAATACTCTTCCACTTCTGGTTATTTTGCTGGTTCCCACAATGTTGCCGATGTCAGGGTGAGCCCTCTCAAAAACCGGGTCTTCAACAACTAGCCATTCTTGCTTGACGCCGTGGTAGTAGACGTCACCCCCATAGTTCCATGGAACTGTTTTGTCTAAGGAGTACGGGATCGGCCCTTGCATAGTAATTATCAGTGGAGTCACCTTTGAAACAGATGTAATCCTAACGGGTCTTTTGGTGGAGACCCTGGGAGGATTGGTGGAAATGGTTACTATTGAAACATCCTTGTAAGCAATGGTTGGAACGTGAGTCCTTTCAAACAAAATCTCTTTGTCATCCATCAGGCGCTAGACACCTTCCTTCAATAAATGACAACCAGTCGGTAGGGATAAACAGAGGTGGAAGCCTTCGCCATAACCCAGAAATAAACCGGCCTTCAACAGGTTCCTTTTGACGATTAGGAGAGGAGTAACGAGTTCATCAACAACAGCAACAAACACATCATCTTCAATAACGTTAACACCACTGCCGTGCTTGGGCATAGGAGCGGTGATAACATTTGGGATCTCAGGAGCGTCAAATTCAATTTCCTCTGCCTCGAGAAGGTCTTGCACCTTGTTTTTCAAAGCCCAACAATCGTTTTTATCATGACCTGGACTTTCTGAATGGTAAGCACAACGAGCATTTGGGTTATAACAGGGAGAGGCAGTGTTGGGATTCTTCGGAGCTTCCCACAAGGTCGCCAGATTAGATTTCAACAACTGCAGCAAGACTTGAGACAACGTCATATTTATCCAGGTAAACTGTCTTACCGGTCTTTCTGTTCTAGGTTGGTTGTTCCTTTGTTGAATAGGTGCATGCTTAGAGATCATGAAAGCCCCTACTGCTAGACGGTGTTCCGTTCTATTCTGATTCCTATGGTCATATACAACACTGACCTCCTTCTTTCTGGTGAAGGGCTTCTTTACCGCGCTCGAGGATGCATCTCTTTGAATTTTGCCACTTTTTATACCCGCTTCTACCCGTTCAGCAGTCATGATTAATTCGGTAAATCCAGCCGAGGAGCTTCCGATCAAGTGTTTGAAGAATGGACCAGATAGTGTGCCTAAGAACATATCTACCAATTCTTTGTCAGATAGAGGGGGTTGGACCCTTCCCGTGAGATCCCGCCATTTTTGAGCATAAATCTTAAAACCTTCACCTGTACACATAGACATGCCTTGAAACTGTGTCCGTGTTGGAGCTAAGTCAGCATTATATTGGTATTGCTTGTAAAAAACGACTGCCAAATCTTCCCAATTGCGAATGTTGGTCCCTTCCAACTGATAGAACCAATCCAACTGCATTCCTGACAAGCTTTCTTGGAAGAAATGCACCCATAGATTCTTATCCGCAATATGGGGTTGAATTTTCCTGACGTATGATCTCAAATGCAACTTTGGACAAGAGACACTGTCATATTTAGAGAAATTGGGGACCTTGAATTTCTGCGGTATGAAAACCCTTGAGATAAGTCCTAGCTCCTCAAAATATAACTCGGTACTTTCTGGATCTCCATAGCATTGAGGCGATCTTCCAACTGTTTGTATTTGTCGTCAGCTGGAGGATACTGCTCTTCAGAGTAGTCAGCCTCTTCTTCCTCTTCAGATTCCGGAGGGTCAGTCACTTGCTTGTCTTTCCATTCTTGATTATCCCTTTCACCTAACAATGTTGTAAAGTCTAGAGTCCGTATGGCTGGTCCTTTGAACCTTCTTCCCAAATTCAAAACACCAGTTGATTTCTTCGCTTTCTTCTTCTTTTCTTTGATCAGCAGGGTTTTCAACTCATCTTGTCCTTTTTCCAGAGTCAAGAACATTCACTGAAACTGGGCGTTATGCGCCTGAAGATCTTTTACCGTCTGTTCAATATCCATCTCACTGAAATAAATAATAGAAAGATAAGGAGACCTTTTGTAAGAAACCTGTTTGTGTTATGATAAATGAAGATGCATATGCAAATGATTTCAAGGAAATTAGAGATTTAAATTTGCTTTAGACAAAAAGGAACACACGTTATATTAATAAATCAAAGTTTGAGTACATCATGCATCTTTAGGCTTACAAAGAAATAAAATACAAAACTCTAATACAAAAAAGTTGAACGCATCCTCTTCGGTGCGATATAGGCGTTCAAACTCCGCTCTTCACGAAGCTGCTTGGTGAGTTCCAGAACTTTCTTCTCGCTGGCGTAGAATTGGGCCTCGAAATTGTCTCGCTCCCCCTTAAGCTGTATCTAATCCCTTTTCAAGTCTTCGAGAGAGGTGGGCATGTTAGGATGAAGGATAATGTATGGGACATCTCCTTCCACAACAGGCTCTATCATAACAGGGAGGATAAAAGGGTAAGGCATTACGAGACTCTGAGCACGAGCTCGCACCCACCTAAGGTAAGTGTTGTACCCTAAAATTTTCCCTCTCACATATCAAGAATTTTTTCACAAGATCTCCTTTGGCTCAAGACTGCACTAGGGTTTGATCAGCTCAAGACACCTCCTTAAGCACAGATGACCAAAATTAGGGTTTGAGATTGCACAAGGATATTTGAACTTCCAATGCCCCATATTACTTTCATGGATCATTATGGACCCTCAAGATTACACATGTCAAGTTTCAAGCTTTGGACCACACTTTTGCTCAGTCAATTGAACAATTGACCTAAAATCAGTTGTATTGGGAAAAAGTCAACTATGACCAATTTACAGTCAAAATTCATAATATTTGATCCAAAACAACATTTTAAACTCATATGTATCATTTGATCAAGTTTGGACCATAATTCCTCAAGAAATTTGATCAAATCTTCAAAAGGGCAAAATGGTCAAAATTAGGGTTTTTATTGGGAAAAGGCAATTTCTGAATTTTGATCTGGCAAATGATCAATTGGTTTAAGGCATTATCTCAAGAGTCAAATTGAATCATTTTTTACCTAATGACATGGCTCAAAACATCGCTCAAGTCCAATGGATTGACAAATGAATTTTCAGTCAACTGATCAAAAGTCAACTGTATACTGAAAAGTCAAACTTTGAGTTTTTAGTCAAAATCAAATGTCAAAGATCAAAATTCATCAAAACATGTCAAAATATGAAACTTATTCATCAAGAAATCCAAAATTCAAGATTTCATTTTTAAAATTTTCACCATGATGCAAGCTGATTCATGAGAAACTTCCAACATGAAAGTTGTAGATCTCCATTAAATCTACAACTTTTCTTTACACAACTCCTTCCAAAATTGCTTGGATCTCAAGTTATAATTTTAAGAATACACGGTCATGAAACAAAACACTTAGTGAAATTTTTTCCCTAATTTGGTCAGGATTTTGACCTAACTTCATGGAATTTTTTCATATAGTTCCAAGGGGAATCTTAAAAAGTGATTCAAAGATGGTTTATAAATCTCATTGCAAGATTTCCAAAATGTCCAAGAACTCCTTGAGATCATTTTTGAGTAGGGAGAATCGAAGAGATGAAGTTAGGGTTTTATCACTTGAATTACAAGTCATTTTGTGATGAACAAATTCAAAATTCAAAGTTGTGCTGCATAACCTCTACTTTGCAGGCCTCAAACTTGTTAGACACTCCATAATTAATTGCTTGCACAACTGTTATAGGTCTCATTTCAAGCATTCAATGCAAGGCCATGCTTTATATCCATTTTGGGAAGAAAGTGCACATTGCCATTTTGATAAAGTAACTTTTTGCCCAAAACTTGTTCTTGAGCCTTGCACTTGTTCTCTTTTGATCATACATGTCTCATAACACAAGAGAAATGGTTTAGACACTTACAATCACCCAGCCCATGCTTGTACCTCCTCTTGAAACTTGTTTCCCACCTTTCTTCAAAATCAAGTAACCTAACAATTAGCTTGAAACTTGTACTTCTGACTTGCCAAATCACTCAAGACTCTTTGCTTATAGATACACAAACCATTCTCCATAAAACACACGCATGATTGACCCCTAAAAAACCCCAAGAGCTCAAAATTGTTTCACATACCTCCATTGTTGCCCAACCAGACCAAAAGTTTGAAACTCACATCTCCCTCGTACGTTTTCAAGCCTTTTGGTTCCTAAAGTTTCTAAACATCATTTAGAACTCATCCCACACCCTGTTACAGAACTGTAACACCATTAACACCATCCTCCATTTTCAAAAACAGAGCTTTGCACTTGGACTTCTCCAGAACTCCTCAGGTACTTTCAGCTCAAGCTAAGCAACCTATTAGCTTCCTGGGAACTTGAGGAAGCTAACCCAATCATTGGAACTCATTGAAAGATTCTCAAACTCCAAACTCGATACCCTCTTGCAAGGTAAGTTTTCTAACTTTGGAACTTTTCATACAGGTATCATCAATGATTTATTTGTGAATGAAAAATGTAGATATCATTGCTTTAAAGCTAACCATGTCCATAGTTTTCATTATTTTGCTTGAGCTTAGAGAATTTTAAGATTGAAGTTTCTGAGATTTTTAGGGTTCAGAATAGGGCCATTAAAATTCATGTTTATCTTTTAGCTATAATTATTTTGCTTTGCATTTCTGAAATCGTGATGAAATTTGCTATAAGTTTCATGTTTACAGTTTTCATTTTTGTTGAGATTTGAATGAGATACAGAGCTTCTGGCTGGGCGTGAGGTTGAAGAAGAAGTTGGCCTTAGGAATGTGTTTACCATATATATTTATGGTTTGATTTTTATATAAACGGATGTATAGCCACCCCAGTGGTAGAAGCGCGCGCCTGTAACCTGAGGGACCTGGGTTTGAGCCCCAGTGGTACCATTTTGTTTTTTTTACATTGTTTTGTATTCTGACTTTTTTTGGACAGGCGGTGGGCCTCCCTTTGGGCCTTATGATTTTTTTTCTTACCTCTAACCCCCTGTTTCACTTAAACAGCCCCTGGCCCATTTTTATTTCTTTTTTCTTATTTTTTTATTCATTTATTTTTTTAAATATTTTATCTTATATTAAAAAACCATAAAAAATATAAAAATAGTAGATTTATATTTTGACTTAGTTCATTTATTTTTTCTCACAAAAATTATATTATTTTTTCATACTTCATTTATTTCACTAAATATTTTGTAAATTTAATTAAGAAAACTAGCATTTTAGTTATTTTCTCTTACAACCATTTAAATATATTATTTTATAACATAAAAAGACCTAAAATATTTTATAATACTATAAGTTATTTTTTAAGACAAAAATAGCAAAAATATTCCTTTTATAAATTTATTTTTCTTTTTAATCGATTAATATATTAGGGTTTTATTTATTTTTCTTTTCCTAGTAAATTTAAGTTTTACTTTTAATTAATTATTTTCCCCTTTAGTTAATTAGGTTAAATTCAAAACACCTTTTCTCTAAAAAATCCAAACAAAAATATCCATTTACTTTACATTTATATTCTTGTATATTTATTCATTTTGTACATTATATTCATTTAATTTATTGTACATTTATACCAATTCAATATGGTTGTAATAGATTAATTAGGTTTATTTTCTTGCAATCCCCATTTAAAATTTGTACACCCCCTCCCACAAGTATTGTAATAGCGTAGTAATTTTAAATTCCACAATTTATCGCTTTATATACAAATGCTAATAATTAGGGTTTGTATGGTAATACTAAAACCAATCAATTAAAAAATCCTAATCAAAGACAAAATCAAGCATGAAAACAATAAATTTGCACACAACCATCCCTAGGGTAAATCCACTTGGTTGCCTTTACAAAATGGCCATATTACGTATGTAAGGTATCTTAGCAAATATAAGATCATAGTCCCTCTATGACGCTATCCATGTTGCCTTTAAAATTATCTTAGTCCCTAAAAGAGAATGCTAAGATACCTTGCAACATTGCTAATCATGGTTATACAATGACCCACACCCGTCCCGTTTACATCCATAGATAGGGTTGCTTACCAGATCAATGGTAAGATAACAATGTCAAAAGAAAAGAAAATGAACAAGAAAGACTTTTGAGCAGGTAGAATGCTCCTATTTACTTGTTCAATTTCAAAATAAAACATCCTTGCTATTTTCAAAACAAACACCTACACTTTCAAAAACATCTTACAAACTTGAAAACATTTTCAAAAGATCAAACACTTTGTATACATTCTTACGAACGAGAATCATTACAAAGTTTTCCTAAATAATGGCCTCTTTACAAAAATACTTTCAAAAACCACACAAAGCACAATTTCAAACAAAAACAAGTGATATAGCAAGTAACTAAGAGCCCATGGAAAAACATGGATGAAAAGGGTGCTAATACCTTCCCTATTCATAATGTACCCCCAAACTCAAGAAATAATCTCAAAGGTATTTCCTGTTCTTTTTCCCCTTTCCTTTTGGATAAAAGAAAAGTCGGTGGTGACTCTTGCTAACCGTAACATTTGTGATCAAATGCAAAAATTTCAAGTCAGTTCTCCCACCGTATCACAGAATTGGCGACTCTGCTGGAGAAAATTCTAAAAGTGGGGTTACCTTAGGGATATATCACATTTACTTGCTTTCATTGTTTGTCTTGTTTGCTTTACATTATGCTTCTTTGTTTGGGTTTGAATCCTCTTCCCGGATTTGGGATACCTTATAGGTAAGTAGCTATACGTTGTGGAAACTATGCGGGGTATACCGACATGTTCTAAGTAATAGCTACGTTGGTGTGACATATTTGTGGGTACCGGTAGCCCTTGAGTTAATCAAGGAGAATACGGGGCCGCTGAGTGATGTCATGAATCACTAATAAACTTTTAGAACCTTTTCTTGACCAACTTGGCCTTTAGGACGTAGTGAGATGACCGACTTTGGTGCAGTTTGAAGTTGGTAGATACTCGATACTACACTCATTGAGGTTTGGTTTTTTGGGATATTTCGGTCGCCATTAAAGAGGCCTGTGCTGAAATAATGACCAAGGAAACAAACCGGTGATATTGAGCTCCTTAGAACCCGCTTACTATTACTAGGACAGGTTGAGCCAACTAAACATCAAGAGGGTACTTACCTATAAGACTCCATGCAAGCCTAAACCTAAGGACTTGTTTGTTTTGTTTGTATATACATACTTGTACATAACATCATGAACATCATAACATCATACTCATTCACTAACCATTTCAGGGATCTTAGGATTTATCTTTGTTCTTATTTTGTAGGACATGGATTCTATTCGCAGGAAAACCATTCAAGTCAATCTTGTAAGGATCCCTCCACAACTTAAGGAGCTAGCTTCAAGGATTCCTGAAAACTCTCCATTTATCGAAAGAAATGGCCGCCTACTAAACTTGGTCACCTCCAACACTGATGAAGACATGGTGAAGGTGCTCTTTCAGTTCTTTGATCCTTTACACCATTGCTTCACATTTCCCGATTATCAACTTGTGCCAACTTTGGAAGAATTCTCCCAACTCTTGAGGATTCCCATTCTCAATCAACTACCTTTCAACGGTACGGAAAGAGATCCAAAGCCAGAAGAGATTGCTCAAGCTCTACACTTGCAATCTTTTTATGTCACAACTAATTGGGAAATAAGGAGTGGTGTCAAAGGTTTCCTAGCAAAGTTCTTGTTTGAGAAAGCCCAAAACTGTTGGAATTCTTTGGACCTGCAAGCTTTTGAGGAAATTGTGGCTCTCCTCATATATTGGATGGCTTTATTTCTAAATTCTGACCAACTCATATATGTGAACACCGTCAAAATCTTCATATCCCGTGACCCGGTGCCTACTTTTCTAGGGGACATCCTACATTCTTTTAACACTCGCACTATGAGGAAAAGAGGTGTCCTTATGTGTTGTACTCCTCTTTTGACAAGATGGTTTATTTCTCATCTTCCCCAATCTGTGTTGAAGAACGAGCAAGGTTCAAGATGGTCACAAAGGTTGATGGCGCTCAATCATTTATACATTCATTGGTGTTCCCGATCCATAGAGAATATTACTACTGTTGACCGTTGTGGAGAATTCCCTAATGTCCCTTTACTTCGCATTAGGGGAGGTATCACCTACAAACCCTGCTTAGCCTTAAGACAGTTTGGTTACGCCCGAAGGTATGACCCGCATGAGATGCTCATTCAAGGTTTGGTATTTGACTACGAGAACAACAATAAAGGTTTTCGCCAGAGATTTATCCGAGCTTGGAGGATGTTGAACAAGGTAGATAGTAAGACATTGGGGAATAATAATTCCATTCCTCTTGAGCCTTACCTCAAATGGGTACGAACTCGTGCTCAAATTCTTATGATGCCTTACCCCTCCACTCTCCCGGTAACCATTGAGCCTGTTATGGAAGGAGATGTTCCATACACTATCCTACATCCTGACACGCCCACCTCTCTTGAATACTTACAAAGAGGTTGGATATAACTCAAGGGGGAGCGAGATACTTTCAAAGCACAATTCTATGCAAGCGAGAAGAAGGTTTTGGAACTCACTAAGCAACTTCATGAGGAGAGGAACTTGAATGCCTACATCGCACCAAAGAGGATGCGTACAACCTTTTTATCTTAGAGTTGTTTGTATTATTATCCCAAGGAGGCATTGATGTACTCAAGCTTTAATTTATTAATATAACGTGTGTTTCCTTTTTGGCTAAAACAAATTTGAATCTTTAAAATCCTTGAAATCATTGCATATGCATCTACCGTTCATCATAACATAAGCAGGTTTCTTGCAACAAGTCTCCTCATCTTTCTACTATTTATTTCAGTAAGATGGATCTCGAGTAAACGGTGAAGGACCTCCAAGCACAAAATTCTTAGTTTCAACAGATGTTCTTAACTCTAGCCAAAAGACAAGAAGAGTTGAAGACCTTGCTAGTTGAGGAGAAGAAAAAGAAGACAAAGAAAATAACCGGAGTTCTGAACATGGGAAGAAGATTCCAAGGATAAGCAAGAAGGATCCTAAACATTGCAACGTCATCTGGTGAGAAATAAAATCAAGATGGGAAAGGCAAGGAAGCAGTTGCCCAGCCAGATCCAGAAGAGGAAGAGGAAGAAGAAGACTATTCTGAAGAACAATACCCTCCAGTCGATGACAAGTATAAGCATATGGAAGAACAGTTAAGTGCAATGGAAATCCAAAAAGTGCCTCGATTGGACTTTGAGGAGTTGGGGTTAGTATCTGGGATTTTCATTCCTCAAAAATTCAAAGCACCGGTGTTCGCCAAATATGACGGAGTTTCATGTCCCAAAATGCATCTCCGGTCCTATGTGAGAAAAATATAGCCTCACACTACCAAAAAGGATTTATGGGTACACTTTCTCCAAGACAGTCTGTCTGGAACTTAACTTTATTGGTTTTATCAGTTAGAAAGAGCCAATGTTCATAACTGGGAAGATCTGGCCGCTGCCTTTTACAAACAATACCAATACAACTCTGATCTTGCGCCCACCCATACTCAACTCCAGAGTATGTCCATGGTTTCAAGTGAGGGCTTCAAAGACTACGCGTAATAATGGAGAGACTTAGCAGGAAGAGTCTAGTCTCCCCTATCTGAAAGAGAGTTGGTAGACATGTTTTTGGGCACTTTGTCTGGTCCCTTCTTTAATCACTTAATTGGGAGTTCATCGGCAGGTTTTACTAAATTGATATTGACCAGAGAAAGGGTGGAAGCCGGGATAAATAATTGGAAGATTCAAAAAGATGCATCCTCTACTGCTGTAAGGAAACCATTCATTGGAAAGAAAGAAGTGGTTGCTGTATATCCTCAGAGAAATCAAGATAGGGATGAACGCCGTCCAATGGTGAGGGCTGCCATGATACCTAAACCTGCGCCTGCTCAGCAAAGAGGCAACCAGCCAAGAATGGAAAGGCCAGTCAGACAATTCATCCGAATTAATATAACACTATCTCAAGTATTGCCACATTTGTTAAGATCCAATCTAGTGACTTTGAAAGAAACTCCAAAGAACCCTAACACAACCTCTCCTCACTATCATCCTAATGCACGTTGTGCATACCATTCCGAGAGTCCCGACCATGACACTAACAACTGTTGGACTCTAAAGAACAAAGTACAAGACCTTCTTGAAGCCAAAGATATTGAATTCGATGCGCCAGAAATTCCCAATGTCATTACTGCCCCTATGCCCAAGCATGGCCGTCATGTAAATACCGTTGAAGAAGATATGTTTGTTACCTCAGTTGATGAACTTGTGACCCCACTCCTGACTATCAAAAAGAACATGTTGAATGATGTTGTATTCCCAGGCTGTGATGAAAGCTGTCATTTCTGTTTATCCTTACCAACCAGCTGTCCGTTGTTAAAAACAGGCGTTCAATGCCTAATAGATGACAAGGAAATTTTGATCGAGAAGACCTCTATTCCAACTATTTCTTATAATGATGTTTCCATCATGACCATTTCCGAAAATTCTTCCAGGGTCTCCACCAAAAGACCCGTTAAAATTACATCAGTTCCTAAAGTAGCTTTGTTGATAAGTACAATTCCTGGACCAATCCCGTATTCGTCAGACAAAATCGTCCCATGGAATTATGGAGGTGATGTCTACTACCACGGTATCAAGAAAGATTGACCAGCTGCTGAAAATTCAAGTTCTGAGAAAGTTGACTCTGATATCAGTAATATCCCAGGGACTAGTAAGATAACCCAAAGTGGAAGGGTTTTCTCTCCAGAAATTTCTCCTCCAAAAGTTGTTTCTGGACTTGTAATCATTCCTATTGTTGTTTCTCCTCCAAAGGCTATTCCCAGTCCTGCAATCATCTCTGCTAATACTCATGTTGACAAAACCGTTACAGTCCCTGTTATCACCCCTACTGACATTCCTGCTCCCGAGTCAATCGAGACCCGAGGTAAAGGTATTCTGGTTGAGCCTGTCCGGACGAAGGCACAATCAGTAGCTATCCTTGAGACCTCCCTAAAATAGATGGAGGAAATTCTAAAGATCATAAAAAGAAGCGACTACAATGTAGTCGAGCAACTGAGGCAAACTCCATCAAAGATTTCCATGCTGGCTTTATTATTATGTTCCGAGGCTCATGCAAAGGCCTTGGTAAAATTCCTGAAAACTGCCCATGTACCCCAAGAAACATCTGCCGATCAGTTCCAAGACTGCATAGCCAGCTTGACCGCAGATAATGGTCTAGGTTTTTCGGATGCTGATTTAACGCCAAGGGGGAGGAAGCATAATGAGGCATTACATGTCTCATTCGAATGCAGGGGCACGACTTTGGCTCATGTCTTGGTTAACACCAGTTCGTCTCTGAATGTGTTGCCTAAAAAGGCTCTTGATAGGCTTGACTATGAAGGATTGACTTTGAAACCAAGCAACATAGTAGTGAGAGCCTTCAACGGCTCAAAAAGGATGGTACATGGGGAAGTGGACATCCCCATAAAAGTTGGAACCCAAAAATTTGATTCAATTTTTTATGTAATGGATATTCGCCCTTCATATTCCTGCTTATTAGGTCGACCGTGGATTCACAATGCTAGTGTTGTTACTTCTACGTTGCATCAAATGCTGAAATATCCAATTCAATGGAAAATCATCACCGTTCATGGAGAAGAAGAGTATATGGTCAACCATCTAAATTCCTTCAGATATGTGGAGTTAGATGGTGAATTTATTGAAACTCCATTCCAGCACTTTGAAGAAGTCCCGCAGACTGTGGCAGTGACCAAGGCTCTGTCTCAAGTTCCCAAGATCACAAGGCCTCCACTCAAGATGTCCTCTTTGAAGGATGCCAAGGCAGTGATAGAAGAAGGTGGTGCACTATTTGGGGCCAACTCCCAGATATCCCATACAAATATGACAAATTTGGTCTGGGATTTACTTCAGGTGCCCAGAAGGCTGTACGCCGCACTCGTGCCACAGGACCACCCTTGAAGATCAGCAACCACCAAGTCAGCACCGTGGAGGATGATGAAGACAACTATAACCAAGAGGATTGGATTTTCCCAACTGTCAGTGGAGGGCTCAGCAACTGAGAGGCTAGAGATTTCATCCCAATTAATTTTATCCCATAGTAATTTGTCTTTAAATTTTGTCAGATCTATAATATTAAAACAATTCAGACTCTTAAGACCTTGTGTCTTACCCGAGGCACAATGGTCCATTTGTAAGGTTTATTATCTCATTTCCATATGACATCAATGAATCATGGACTTTTTTTGCATACAAACTTTGTGCTCATTGTTTTTCTTTTTTTACATTTTCATTTCTTTCAAAGATAGCTATACTGTTACACACACTCACGCTCACAATGCAGGTTTACATCCACTCAGGATCCCACGGGTAACGGTTATGCTATTGCCTTTGGTGACTCTGAAAATATAATATACCAAGTTGAAGACGAAGGTGAGGAAGATTGTGAAGTACCAGGGGAACTCGCCAGGTTACTACAACAAGAAGAGAGGACCATTCAGTCGCACGAAGAACCCGTGGAAACAATCAACCTAGGTACTGAAGAAGACAAAAAAGAAGTCACGGTGGGTGCCAATCTGGAACTCAGTGTCAAAGAACGTCTAATTCAGTTGTTACACGATTATGTTGAGGTCTTTGCCTGGTCGTATGAAGACATGCCAGGACTTAATGCAGACACTGTGGTACATCGTCTACCAACAAAAGAAGATTTCCCACTGGTAAAACAAAAGGTCTGTCGCATGCGACCAAATATTTCAGAGAAGATCAAAGCAGAAGTAATGAAACAATTCAACGCCGGATCTTGGCCGTCACCTCCTATCCGCAATGGGTTGCCAATGTTGTTCCCGTGCCCAAAAAGGACGACAAGGTACGAATGTGCGTGGACTACAGAGATTTGAATAAGGCAAGTCCTAAGGATGACTTCCCACTTCCCCACATTGATATTCTAGTTGATAATACGACACAACATAAAGTGTTTTCCTTCATGGACGTTTTCTCAGGTTACAACCAAATCAAAATGGCGCCCGAGGACATGGAGAAAACAACCTTTGTCACACAGTGGGGCACATTCTGCTACAAGGTTATGCCATTCGGGCTGAAGAATGTTGGGGAAACCTATCAGTATGCCATGGTAGCTCTATTTCACGACACGATACATCACGAAATAGAGGTCTATATGGACGACATGATAGCTAGATCTCAAACAGAAGAAGAGCATCTTGACCATTTACAGAAACTATTTGAGAGGTTAAAAAAGTACAAGCTGAGGTTAAACCCAAATAAATGCACGTTTGGAGTGAGGTCCGGTAAGCTCCTAGGCTTTGTTGTCAGCAATAAAGGTATTGAAGTCGATCATGCCAAAGTGAAAGCTATACAAGAAATTCATGCTCCTCATACTGAGAAGGAAGTTAGAGGATTCTTGGGACGTGTAAACTACATTTCCAGATTCATTTCTCACCTGATAGCTACTTGTGAATCAATCTTCAAATAACTGAAGAAAGATCAAGTAGTCAAATGGAATGATGAATGCCAAACTTCCTTCGAAAAAATCAAAGAGTACTTACAAGAGCCTCCTGTTTTGATGCCACCAGTCGAGGTAAGACCATTGATCATGTATTTAACTATTTTGGAAAATTCAATAGGGTGTGTGCTGGGGTAGCATGACGAGTCTGGCCGAAAAGAGCATGCTAATTATTACCTGAGCAAAAAGTTTACCGACTATGAAACCAAATATTCACTGCTCGAGAAAACTTGTTGCGCTCTGGCATGGGCTGCTCTCCGGCTAAGACAGTATATGCTGACCCATACTACCTTGTTGATATCTAAAATGGATCCAATAAAATACATCTTCAAGAAACCTTCCCTCTCTGGAAGAATAGCGAGATGGAAGATGATCCTGACAGAACATGACATACAATATACCACCAAGAAAGAAATAAAGGACAGTGTACTAGGTGATCACCTTGCTCATCAAGCTGTGGATGACTACCAGTCCATGAAGTTCAAATTCCTAGATGAAGACATCATGATGGTAAACAACTATGAAGAATTCAGACCATATGACAGACCTGAACAAGGATCCCGATGGACCATGTTTTTTGATGGGGCATCTAACACACTCGAAAATGGTATTGGTGTTGTGCTCATATCTCCCGAAGGGTGTCATACTCCCTTTACTGTAAGCCTCTGCTTCAATTGTACAAACAACATGGCAGAATACGAAGCATGCATCTTTGGTCTCAAAGCTGCCATAGATTTGGGGATCAAATCCTTAAATGTATTCATAGATTCAGCTTTTGTTATCAGCCAGATCAAAGGGGAATGGAACACTAAACACACTAACCTTATCCCTTACAAAGAACATGTGTTGACATTGATCCCACATTTTGAGAAGATTACCTTCAAGCATTTCCCACGAGAAGAAAATCAACTAGCAGACACACTAGCCACAATGTCATCCATGCTTAAACTTAAATGGGATAACGAGGCTCCCTAGATCACCATTGAACGAATGGATAAACCAGCTCACTGTCACGAGATTAATACTGAAGAAGTAGTGGACTGGCCTTGGTTTCACGAAGTTACGAGGTATCTCGAGGCTCAAGAATATCCAGAAGGAGCTTCAGTCAATGATAAGAAGTTCTTAAGGAGATTCTCCGCTAAGTTCTTCCTTAGTAATGGCATTCTCAACAAATGCTACCATGACTCTGTGATACTTTGATGCGTAGACAAGGTTGAAGTGGAAAAGATCATGGTTGAGTTACATGAAGGCACTTTTGGCACCCATTCCAGTGGGCATACGATGGAAAAGAAGATCCTATGGGCAGGCTATTACTGGTCTACCATGGAAGCAGATTGCTATAAACACTCTCGAATCTCCCACAAGTGTCAGATCTACACTGACAAGGTGCACGTACCCCCGGTTCCTCTAAATGTATTAACGTGTCCTAGGCCCTTTGTTATGTGGGGGATTGATATGATTGGGGAAATCAAGCCAACAACCTCTAATGGACACCGTTTCATCTTGGTGGCCATTGAATATTTCACAAAGTGGGTTGAGGCGGCCTCTTTCACTTCCGTTACCAAGAATGTTGTAGCCTGATTCATTAAACATAATCTCATATGTCGGTATGGTATCCCGAAGAGGATCATCACATACAATGGTACGAATTTAAACAATACTATGATCACCACCCCGTGCAAGCAATTCAAGATACATCATCACAATTCTTCCCCTTACCGGCCAAAGATGAATGGTGTTATCGAAGTCGCAAATAAGAACATTAAAAAGATCATACAGAAAATGACAGTCACGTACAAAGACTTGCATGAGATGCTACCATTCTATCTCCACGGGTATCGTGCCACAGAGCGCACATCAACCGGGGCAACCCCCTACTCTCTGGAGTACGACATGGAGGTTGTCTTGCCTATTAAGGTCCAGATCCTCTCTCTGAGAATTATGAAGGATGCAGGGCTGAATGAAGACGATTGGATCCAGACTCGACTTGATCAACTAAACTTGATTGATGAGAAAAGGCTTATTGCTGTCTGTCATGGTCAAATGTATCAAAAACGGATGATCAAGGCTTTCAACAAAAAGGTCAAATGCCAAGTGTATCAAGTCGGGGATCTGGTGATCAAATGTATCATACTGCCACAAGGTGATCCCAGGGGAAATGGACTCCTACATATGAAGGACCATCTGTAATCAAAAGCATATTCTTTGGTGGAGCAATGATCTTGACTACCATGGATGGTGACGACCTGCCACACCCTGTGAACGCAGACATAGTCATAAGATACTACGCATAAGAGACTCGCTAGGTTGACACACCTAGGCAAAACAAGGGCATCCCGACAAACCAAAAAGGTTCAGGCAAAAATTAGGGATAAAACAAAAAAAATCTGTACACCCGGTGAGTTGAAAACCCGAAAGGGAGACTTAGGCAAAAAAGGGTATCCCGGTGGACTGAAAACCCGAAGGGGCGGTCCAGGAAAAAGTTAGGGATTTAAAGCGTATGACTATGTCCCGTCGGATCACCTCACAGACAACTTGCAAACTTGACAGTTCTGATCAGTTCAACCAGCTTCAGACAAGGCAACAAATAGATAAGATGCTCAGAGACACGAAGGTTATAGCAGAATGGGAACCCCATGAGATTATTTCACATAGCTATCTTTTCTTTGTATCAAATTTTCATTTTTTACGACGGCATTTTCTTACTAGAATGTTTGTCTCATTGTAAAAAAATACTTACTCAAAAGTCAATACAAAGATATCCCTTTGAAAGTGCAAAACTGTCTGTTTTTCTTTACTCTTGTGTTTTGTTTACAAAAACGTCTAATGATTTATTTTTGCACATATGCATTTGAACGTAACTATTGTTTACAAATAAACAAAATAGAAAGACAATCATTGATGGCTTTAAGAGGTAGGGAAATCTCTCAATGTTATCCCCCGCAGTGTGCAGTTTAATCCCCAGCGGAACAAAACTTCTAGTTATCTATCCCCGGTAGAAGTTGTGACACCCCAAATAATCCGATTATTAAATAATTAGAATTTTTAATTATTAATTTAATTGGAAATTTAATTATTGGTATTTTTGGATTATTGGAATTAATTTAATTAATTAAATGAAAGAAGTATTGGTGGTGTGAAGAGTGATTAGAGGGTGTGACGGGTAAAATACTCTACTCTTACTAATTACTAATTTAATTATTTTATTGGAATAATAAAAGGATTATTAAAAGAAAAAAGAAGAGAAAGAGAGTTATTTTGGAATATTCATCATACGTGCATTTGAGAAGAGGAAAAAGAAGGAGAAAACCGGAAGCGTCAGAATTCGAAGAACCCACAAGGTAAGGGGTGCTTTCGATTAGTTAATTCGTATTATTGGTTTAGATATTCAATAGTATGGATCATAGTATGTTAGGGAATCCCAATTTGGAATTCTAGGGTTCCGTAGAATTGTCCCTATTGCGTCGAATTATAGGTTGAAAACCATTAGGGTGTCAGATGATAAAAAGGAATGATGAAATAATGTTGTTTGATGTTATAATGGTGCAAAATGGATGTGTTTTGGTGTTTCTCATGTTGCAATTCGTATGGGTATGTTTGGAATTGGTTTAGAATGAATAAATGCTGTCAAAAGTGCAGAATTTGACTCTGCAGGTCGTGGGAACCGGTTCCCAGTGGGGAGGAACCGGGTTCCACTGTGTGAATTTATAAAAACTGGAAAAAATGCATGTAGGAACTGGTTCCTGTATAGGTAGGAACCGGGTTCCCATACATTTTTCCAGAAGCGTGATTTTTGAACTTCGCAGGAACCGGTTCCTGCATATGTAGGAACCGGGTTCTACTATAACTTTTGAAAAATATTAAACTTTGAAAATTCATAACTTTCAAACCGTAAGTCCGTTTTGAGTGCCGTTTTGGACGTTATTTCTTAAATTTAATGCTCTATTTTATAAAATGAAAAGATTTCCTAAAACCTGAAATTATTTTGAAAATGAATCAAATCCCGGAATAAGTGATTATTGGCTAATGCACATGGGTGTGTATGTAGCAGTGAACCTGTGATGGATGGATGTATTAGTATTGTGTGAATGAAAGGCATGTTTATGTTGCTAATGATGGTGTGCATGATCATTGAGATATCATGTTTTTGGTTTCGGTTCAGTTATGATAAATTGATGTATTTCATAGACTGATTTGATGTTGCATGCTAGTGATGTGCGTGCATATGCATTATTTTGGTGAAGTTAATTCCCATTGTGTGGAATTTGACTTGTATTGCCGTTAACCGATACCCGGTTGATGATGGGTGGTTAGGCTGGATTCGTGTCCGGGTGTTTATGGACGAATCGATGGTTGCTGTATCCGGTTGATGATGGATCAGTGTTGGGTGACTTGGTCACGTGTTGGTACCACATGCATGGTGTCTGCATTTGTGTTTGCATGGAATTGTAACATGTTAGGATGTCTTCCAGTGTTACAATTCTTTGGTTGATTACTAATTTGTGCATAATGACTTGTATGATTGGAACTGCGTGTTGAATCTGAATTTATGCTAAAATAGGTGAAATAATATGCTTGTGATATAATGTTGATTGAGAAGCTTATAATGCATGTTAATTATGAGAAATCTCACCCTTACTTTAACAATTTCAGATTAAAGTTAGCAGCTCAGGAGTTGGTGAGGATGGCTCTAGAGCTATGTTACTTTAAGTCCGCGTGTCAGTGTCGTGCTCTGATAGGTTGTAACACTGGGGAACGTTTAGTTGAGGAATTAGTTATTATTCAATTGTTTCTTTGAATTTCATTGGGAATAATTATGTTTTGGTTTATTCCGTTTTGGTTATGGTATTTTTCCGCTGTGTAAGACATGGTCTTAAGTTGATTGAATTATTTGAATAATGACCCTCAGTGTGGCATGACTACTGTTTTATTGGAAGTTTTATTTATTTCATAATTGTGACATCCCTTGTTCCGTGTTAACTCTGATGGAATATGTCTTTAATCATTGATATAATTAATATTATTCGGGGTATTTTAGAAGGGGTGTTACAATAGTGGTATCAGAGCATAGTCGGTCTTGTCTTGTGTCGTTATCCCTTTTGTATGCGACTAGTGTAAGATGACACTGTCGATACTTGTGTGCTGATGAGGTTGTTTTTTAATGTTACAAGAACAATGGCCGGAAGAGGTAACGGAAGAAACGACGATGCTATTGCTGAAGCATTGGGAATGTTGGCTGGAGTACTCGGAGGGAACCAACAGGGAGCTGTGATTGGTGCTGACCGACAATTAGGGAATTTTCAGAGGAATAATCCTCCGTTGTTCAAGGGTGCACATGATCCCGAAGGTACTCAGAAGTGGTTGAAGTAGATCGATAGGATCTTCAGAGTAATTGACTATGCTGAAGGGATGAAGGTGAGATACGGAACTCACATGTTAGCAGAGGAAGCTGATGACTGGTGGGTTGCTACCAGAGCTGAAATGGAAGAAGATGGTATTGCGTTGACTTGGGTTGTGTTCAGGAGGGATTTTCTGAGGAGGTACTTTCCTGAGGACATCAGAAACAAGAAGGAGATTGAGTTTCTGGAACTCAAGCAGGGTAACAAGACTGTCAGTGAGTATGCTTCGAAGTTTACTGAGTTAGCGAAGTATTATGCTCATTATACTAACGATGCAGATGGAGAATTTTCCAAATGTATCAAGTTTGAGAATGGTCTTCGTGATGAGATTAAGCAGGGTATTCGGTATCAGCGTATCCGAAGATTTCCTGATCTGGTTGACTGTAGTAGGATTTTAGAGGAGGATCTTGCTAGCACTAAGTCGAATGCTCGAGGGTATGTTGATAGGAAGGGTAAGCAACAAATGGATCGTGGTAAGCCTTATGATAGAAGTAATCAGAGACCCGGTGGTTGGAAGAAGTTTGGTGGAGGAGATTCTAGTTCTTCCATTAAGTGCTACAAGTGTGGTGAGACAGGACATCGTATGGTGGATTGCAAAAGTAATGATAAGAAGTGTTTCAAGTGTGGGAAACTCGGCCATGTGGCCAATGATTGCAGAGTAAGAGTGGTGACTTGTTACAACTGTGGTGAAGAAGGTCATACTCGTCCTCAGTGTACAAAATCCAAGAAGGAGCAAGCTGGTGGTAAAGTGTTTGCATTGTCTGGGTCAGAGACTAAGCCAGATGATCGGCTGATTAAAGGTACATGTTTTATTAATGACATACCTTTGATTGCAATTATTGATACTGGAGCTACGCATTCTTTTATTGCTTTGGATTTTGCTAAAAGATTGAATTTGGAAATTTCTAATATGGATGGAAGTATGGTTATTGATACTCCTGCGTCGGGTTCAGTGACTACTTCGTATGTTTGTAGGAATTGTCCTATTGTGATTTTTGGTAGGGGTTTCGGTATGGATTTAGTGTTCCTACCGTTAGAACAACTTGATATCATCCTTGGAATGAACTGGTTGGAATTCAACCAGGTCCATATCAACTGTTTTGCGAAGACGGTTATTTTTCCTGAAGAGGTTGGTGTCGAAGATGTGACTATGTCGGTTAAACAGATGAACCTAGCTGTGAAAGATGGTGCTGTGGTATTTATGTTGTATTCTACAATAGAAGCGGAGGGAAAAGCAAAGAGTGATGGATTGCCAGTGGTGAATGAATTTCCAGAGGTGTTTCCGGAAGACGTTAGTGAATTGCCACCTGAGAGGGAGGTAGAATTTACTATAGATTTGATTCCTGGAACTAGTCCGGTGTCGATGGCGCCTTGCCGTATGTCGGCATATGAATTAGCGGAGTTAAAGAAATAGTTGTAGGAGTTACTTGAGAAGAAGTTTATTCGTCCGAGTGTTTCTCCGTGGGGTGCTCCGGTGTTGTTGGTTAAGAAGAAAGAAGGTTCAATGAGATTATGTGTTGATTACAGACAGCTGAATAAAGTTACAATCAAGAATCGGTATCCTTTGCCGAGGATCAATGATTTGATGGATCAACTAGTTGGATCTTGTGTATTTAGTAAGATTGATCTGAGATCTGGATATCATCAGATTCGTGTGAAGTCGGAAGATATTCAGAAAACTGCATTTAGAACGAGGTATGGACATTACGAGTATTCTGTTATGCCGTTTGGAGTTACTAATGCACCTGGTGTTTTCATGGAGTATATAAACAGGATATTTCATCCGTATCTTGATAAGTTTGTGGTGGTGTTCATTGATGATATTCTAATTTATTCGAAGAGCGATGAAGACCATGCAGAACATCTCAGAGTTGTGTTGGAATTGTTGAAAGAGAAGAAGCTTTATACGAAGTTGTCCAAGTGTGAATTCTGGTTAAGTGAAGTAAGTTTTCTTGTCGATGTAATTTCCAAGAATGGAATTGCTGTGGATCCTACGAAGGTAGAAGCAGTATCTTAGTGGTAAGCGCCGAAGAATGCTTCTGAGATCCGTAGTTTTCTGGGTCTTGCAGGTTATTACAGGAAGTTTATAGAAGGATTTTCCAAATTAGAGTAACCATTGACTAAGTTTCCAGGAAGGGTCAGATGTTTGTTTGGGATGTTGAATGTGAGAAAGGATTTCAAGAGCTGAAGAGGAGGTTGACAAGTGCTCCGATCTTGATTTTGCCAAATCCGACTAAGTCTTTTGTAGTGTATTGTGACACATCATTAATGTGATTAAGTGGTGTGTTGATGCAAGATAAGCAGGTGGTGGCTTATGCTTCGAGATAATTGAAAGTACATTAAAGGAATTATCCGACTCATGATTTGGAGTTGGCAGCTGTTGTGTTTGTTTTGAAGTTGTGGAGGCATTATTTATATGGTTCTCGGTTTGAGGTGTTCAGTGATCACAAAAATCTGAGGTATCTCTTTGATCAGAAAGAGTTGAATATGAGGCAGAGGAGATGGTTAGAATTTCTAAAGGATTATGATTTCGGTTTGAATTACCATCCTGGTAAGGCAAACGTTGTTGCGGATGCCTTGAGTAGGAAGTCCTTGCATATGTCGATGTTAATGGTCCGTGAGTTAGATTTGGTTGATCAGTTCAGAGATTTAAGTTTGGTAAGTGAAACTACTCCGAATAGTGTGAAATTGGGTATGTTGAAACTGACTAGTGGTATTCTGGAAGAAATTTGGAATGGACAGAAGTCTGATGTTGGGTTAGTTGATAAATTGACATTGATCAACCAAGGTCAAGGAGGCGAGTTCCGGATTGATGAGAATGGTGTTATGAGATTTGGTAATAGGGTGTGTGTTCCGGATGTTGCAGAGATTAGGAAGAGTATTTTGGAAGAAGGACATCATAGTGGATTGAGTATTCATCCTGGTGCTACTAAAATGTACCATGATTTGAAGAAGTTGTTTTGGTGGCCGGGAATGAAAAAGGAAATTGCTGAGTTTGTGTATGCTTGTTTGGTTTGTCAGAAGTCGAAGATTGAGCATCAGAAACCGCCAGGATTGATGGAACCATTGTTTGTTCCGGAATGGAAATGGGATGGAATCTCTATGGATTTTGTGTCTGGTTTGCCAAGGACATCGAAGAATTGTGATTCTATCTGGGTTATTGTTGATCGATTGACGAAATCTGCTCACTTTATTCCGATAAGAATGGATTATCCGATGGAAAGGTTGGCAGAATTGTATGTTGAGAAGATTGTGAGTTTGCACGATATTCCTTCTAGTATTGTGTCGGATCAAGATCCGAGGTTTACATCTAAATTCTGGATGGGATTGCAAGAAGCTTTGGGTACTAAGTTGCGTTTGAGTTCCGCTTATCATCCACAGACAGATGGTCAGACGGAGAGAACGATTCAGTCGTTGGAAGATTTGTTAAGAGCTTGTGTGTTGGAGAAAGGTGGAGCTTGGGATAGTTATCTACCATTGATTGAGTTTACCTACAACAATAGTTTTCATTCGAGCATTAGTATGGCTCCGTTTGAGGCATTGTATGGTAGGAGGTGCCGGACACCGTTGTGTTGGTATGAATCTAGAGAGAGTGCTGTGATTGGACCGGAAATTGTCCAACAGACTTCGGAAAAGATTAAGATGATTCAGGAGAAGATGAGGACTTCTCAGAGTCGTCAGAAAAGTTATCATGATAAGAGGAGGAAAGATCTTGAGTTTAGCGAAGGAGAACATGTTTTTATATGAGTTACTCCGATGACTGGTATTGGTCGAGCTTTGAAGTCAAAGAAGTTGACTCCACGTTTTATTGGTCCGTTTCAGATTACCAAGAGAGTTGGGAAAGTTGCTTATCAGATTGCTTTGCCGCCGTCACTTGCAAATTTGCATGATGTTTTTCATGTATCTCAGCTAAGGAAGTACATTGTTGATCCGTCTCATGAGATTCGGGTAGACGATATACATGTACGAGAGAATTTGACTGTGGAAGCGGTACCTGCGAGAATTGAGGATCGGAAGTTGAAACAGTTGCGAGGCAAGGAGACCGCGTTGGTAAGAGTGGCTTGGGGAGGACCAGCAGATGGAAATGTCACTTGGGAGCTGGAGATTCAGATGAAGGACTCGTATCCCAAACTGTTCGTCTAAGGTATGTTTTCAAGGACGAAAACTCTTTTAGTTGGGGAGAGTTGTGACACCCCAAATAATCTGATTATTAAATAATTAGAATTTATAATTATTAATTTAATTGGAAATTTAATTATTGGTATTTTTGGATTATTGGAATTAATTTAATTAATTAAAGGAAAGAAGTATTGGTGGTGTGAAGAGTGATTAGAGGGTGTGAGGGGTAAAATACTCTACTCTTACTAATTACTAATTTAATTATTTTATTGGAATAATAAAAGGAGTATTAAAAGGAAAAAGAAGAGAAAGAGAGTTATTTTGGAATATTCATCATACGTGCATTTGAGAAGAGGAAAAAGAAGGAGAAAACCGGAAGCGTCAGGATTCGAAGAACCCACAAGGTAAGGGGTGATTTCGATTAGTTAATTCGTATTATCGGTTTAGATATTCAATAGTATGGATCATAGTATGTTAGGGAATCCCGGTTTGGAATTCTAGGGTTCCGTAGAATTGTCCCTATTGCGTCGAATTGTAGGTTGAAAACCATTAGGGTGTCAGATGATAAAAAGGAATGATGAAATAATGTTGTTTGATGTTATAATGGTGCAAAATGGATGTGTTTTGGTGTTTCTCATGTTGCAATTCGTATGGGTATGTTTGGAATTGGTTTAGAATGAATAAATGCTGTCAAAAGTGCAGAATTTGACTTTGCATGTCGTGGGAACCGGTTCCCAGTGGGGAGGAACCAGGTTCCACTGTGTGAATTTATAAAAACTGGCAAAAATGCACGTAGGAACCGGTTCCTGTATAGGTAGGAACCGGGTTCCCATACATTTTTCCAGAAGTGTGATTTTTGAACTTCGCAGGAACCGGTTCCTGCATATGTAGGAACCGGGTTCTGCTGTAACTTTTGAAAAATATTAAACTTTGAAAATTCATAACTTTCAAACCGTAAGTCCGTTTTGAGTGCCGTTTTGGACGTTATTTCTTAAATTTAATGCTCTATTTTATAAAATGAAAAGATTTCCTAAAACCTGAAATTATTTTGAAAATGAGTCAAATCCCGGAATAAGTGATTATTGGCTAACGCACATGGGTGTGTATGTAGCAGTGAACCTGTGATGGATGGATGTATTAGTATTGTGTGAATGAAAGGTATGTTTATGTTGCTAATGATGGTGTGCATGATCGTTGAGATATCATGTTTTTGGTTTTGGTTCATTTATGATAAATTGATGTATTTCATAGACCGATTTGATGTTGCATGCTAGTGATGTGCGTGCATATGCATTGTTTTGGTGAAGTTAATTCTCATTGTGTGGAATTTGACTTGTATTTCTGTTAACCGATACCCGGGTGATGATGGGTGGTTAGGCTGGATTCGTGTCCGGGTGTTTATGGACGAATCGATGGTTGCTGTATTCGGTTGATGATGGATCAGTGTTGGGTGACTTGGTCACGTGTTGGTACCACATGCATGGTGTCTGCATTTGTGTTTGCATGGAATTGTAACATGTTAGGATGTCTTCCAGTGTTACAATTCTTTGGTTGATTATTGATTTGTGCATAATGACTTGTATGATTGGAACTGCGTGTTGAATCTGAATTTATGCTAAAATGGGTGGAATAATATGCTTGTGATATAATGTTGATTGAGAAGCTTATAATGCATGTTAATTATGAGAAATCTCACCCTTACTTTAAAATTTTCAGATTAAAGTTAGTAGCTCAGGAGTTGGTGAGGATGGCTCTAGAGCTATGTTACTTTAAGTCCGCGTGTCAGTGTCGTGCTCTGATAGGTTGTAACACTGGGGAACGTTTAGTTGAGGAATTAGTTATTATTTAATTGTTTCTTTGAATTTCATTGGGAATAATTATGTTTTGGTTTATTCCGTTTTGGTTATGGTATTTTTCCGCTGTGTAAGACATGGTCTTAAGTTGATTGAATTATTTGAATAATGACCCTCAGTGTAGCATGACTACTGTTTTATTGGAAGTTTTATTTATTTCATAATTGTGACATCCCTTGTTCCGTGTTAACTCTGATGGAATATGTCTTTAATCATTGATATAATTAATATTATTCGGGGTATTTTAGAAGGGGTGTTACAGAAGTCACCAAAATTCTCAGGATTCCCCAACAGGATTTTACAAGCAGTACACGCCATTTCCCTTACAACATATTTTATTTCTCTAAGTATAAATTCATCAACTTCACAAACATGAAGACTTACACTCCATATCCTCAGCAATAGTCAGGGATTTATTTTCCCCAACCCAACAGCAGTGTAGCAGATTAGCTCACATACGCATACATTGCATCCATATATCATAAACATTGATAACACGAATAGATTACACTATGCATTTCAGACAACATGACATTGCATATTAACTAACATTTTACCCTTTTTCAAGATAAGGTTAATTAACAGCTACCATTAACAATGTTCAAAGGTTTCTCAGATACAGTTCAGATACGTTCCAAACACGGACGCCATTCTGATACTCATTCAGAGTCTCTTTCAGATATAGTTCAGATACGCTCCAGACACAGACGCCATTATGATACTCATTCAGAGTCACTTTCAGATACAGTTCAGATAGGCTCCAAACACAGATGCCATCTTGATACTCATTCAGATTCAGCTCTCAGATATAGTTCAGATACGCACCAGACACGAATGCCATTCTGATACTCATTCAGATTCAACTTTCAGATATAGTTCAGATACGCTCCAGACACGGATGCCATTCTGATACTCATTCAGATTCAATCTTCAAATACAGTTCAGATACGCACCAGACATGGATGCCATCCTGATACTCATTTAGAGTTAATCTTTAGATACAGTTCAGATACGCTCCAGACACGCCTGACATCCTGATACTCATTCAGATTTAACTCTCAGATACAGTATGCACCAGACACAGATGCCATTCTGATACACATTTAGATTCAACTTTTAGACATAGTTCAAATACGCTCTAGACATGGACGCCATTCTGACACTCATTCAGATTCAGCTTACAAATACAATTCAGATATGCTCCAGACACAGACGCCATTCTGATATTCATTTAGTTTTAGCTTGCAGGTACGATTCAACAATCATTTTTGGATGGCATCTACAAGCCCATCTCTAACAACTTTCTATCATCCCTCCAAATGGAATCTTTAAGCTCATTCCCTATACCATCAATCATCACATCACCAAGTGCAAATTTCTGGGCACTCTAATGTCCAACCATCTTCCACCTTCGAGTCACGAATGGCAAAACTCGCCAATCTAACTCTTCAGGCTTAAGAAGATTGAACAGGGGCAGCTGTTGTACCCTAAAATTTTTCCTCTCACTTATCAAGAATTTTTTCACAAGATCATCTTTGGCTCAAGACTGCACTAGGGTTTGATGCGCTCAAGACACCTCCTTAAGCACTGATGACCAAAATTAGTGTTTGAGATTACACAAGGATATTTAAGCTTCCAATTCCCCATATGAATTTCTTGGATCATTATGGACCCTCAAGATTACTCATGTCAAGTTTCAAGCTTTGGATCACACTTTTGCTCAGTCAATTGAACAATTGACCTAAAAATCAGTTGTATTGGGGGAAAAGTCAACTATGGCCAATTTATTGTCAAACTTAATAATTTTTGATCCACATCAACATTTTAAACTCATATGTATCATTTGATCAAGTTTGTACCATAATTTCTCAAGAAATTTGATCAAATCTTCAAAAGGGCAAAATGGTCAAAATTAGGGTTTTTATTGGGAAAGGGAAATTTCTGATTTTTGACCTAGCAAATGATCAATTGGTTTAAGGCATGATCTAAAGAGTCCAATTTAATTATTTTTTACCTAATGACATGGCTAAAAACATTTCTCAAGTCCAATGGATTGACATATGAATTTTCAATCAACTGATCAAAAGTCAACTGTATACTGAAAAGTCAAACTTTGACTTTTTGGTCAAAATAAAATGTCAAAGATCACAATTCATCAAAACATGCCAAAATATGAAACTTATTCATCAAGAAATCCAAAATTCAAGATTTCATTTTGAAAAGTTAAAATTTCTAAACTTAGAAATTCCTTTAAGTGTTGGAAATTTCTTATTTTTTCATAACGTTGAGCAAAATTTTCACCATGATGCAAGCTGATTCAAGAGAAACTTCCAACATTAAAGTTGTAGGTCTCCATGAAATCTAAAACTTTTATTTACACAACTCCTTCCAAAACACTTAGTGAAATTTTTGCCCTAATTTGGTCAGGATTTTGACCTAACTTCATGGCATTTTTTCATATAGTTCCAAGGGGAATCTCCAAAAGTGATTCAAAGATGGGTTTTAGAGCATATTGCTAGCTTTCAAAAATGTCCAAGAACTCGTTGAGATCATTTTTGAGTAGGGAAGAATCGAAGAGATGAAGTTAGGGTTTTATCACTTGAATTACAAGTCATTTTGTGATGAACAAATTCAAAATTCAAAGTTGTGCTGCATAACCTCTACTTTGAAGGCCTCAAACTTGTTAGGCACTCCATAATTAATTGCTTACACAGCTGTTAGAGGTCTCATTTCAAGCATTCAATGCAAGCCCATGCTTTATATCCATTTTGGAAAGAAAGTGCACAATGCCATTTTAATAAAGTGACTTTTTACACAAAACTTGTTCTTGAGCCTTGCACTTGTTCTCTTCTGATCATACATGTCTCATAACACAAGAGAAATGGTTTAGACACTTACAATCACTCAGCCCATGCTTGTACCTCCTCTTGAAACTTGTTTCCCACTTTTCTTCAAAATCAAGTAAGCTAGCAATTAGCTTGAAACTTGTACTTCTGACATGCCAAACCACTCAAGACTCTTTGCTTATAGATATAAAAACCATTAGCCACAAAACACACGCGTGCTTGACCCCTAAAAAACCCCAAGATCTCATAACTGTTTCACATACCTCCATTGATGCCCAACCAGACCAAAAGTTTGAAACTCACATCTCCCTTGTGCGTTTTCAAGCCTTTTGGTTCCTAAAGTTTCTAAATATCATTTAGAAATCATTCCACACCCTGTTATAGAACTGTAACACCATTAACACCATCCTCCATTTTCGAAAACAGAGCTTTGCACTTGGACTTCTCCAGAACTCCTCAGGTACTTTCAGCTCAAGCTAAGAATCCCATTAGCTTCCTGGGAATTTGAGGAAGCTAACCCAATCATTGTAACTCACTGAAAGCTTCTAAAACTCCAAACCCGATACCCTCTTGCAAGGTAAGTTTTCCAACTTTGGAACTTTTCATACAGGCATCATAAATGATTTATTTGTGAATGAAAAATGTAGATATCATTGCCCTAAAGCTAACCATGTCCATAGTTTTTATTAATTTTGCTTGAGCTTAGAGAATTTTAAGATTGAAGTTTATGAGATTTTTAGGGTTCAGAATAGGGCCATTAAAATTCATGTTTATCTTTTAGCTATAATTATTTTGCTTTGCATTTCTGAAATTGTGAGGAAATTTGCTACAAGTTTCATGTTTACAGTTTTCATTTTTGTTGAGATTTGAATGAGATAGAGAGCTTCTGGCTGGGTGTGAGGGTGAAGATGAAATTGGCCTTAGGAACGTGTTTACCATGTATATTTATGCTTTGATTTATATAAACAGATGTATAGCCACCCCAGTGGTAAAAGCGCGCGCCTGTAACCTGAGGAACCTGGGTTCGAGCCCTAGTGGTACCCTTTTGTTTTTTTTACATTGCTTTGTATTCTGACTTTTTTTGGACAGGCGTTGGGCCTCCCTTTGGGCCTTATGATTTTTTTCTTACCTCTAACCCCCTGTTTCACTTACACAACCCCTGGCCCATTTTTATTTCTTTTTTCTTATTTTTTATTCATTTATTTTCTTAAATATTTTATCTTATATTAAAAAATCATAAAAAATATAAAAATAGTAGATTTATATGTTGACTTAGTTTATTTATTTTTTCTCACAAAAAATATTTTATTTTATCATACTTCATTTATTTCACTAAATATTTTGTAAATTTAATTTAGAAAACTAAGGTTTTAGTTATTTTCTCTTACAACCATTTAAATATATTATTTTAAAACATAAAAAGACCAAAAATATTTTATAATACTATAAATTATTTTTTAAGACAAAAATACCAAAAATATTCCTTTTATAAATTTAATTTTCTTTTTAATCAATTAATAGATTAGGGTTTTATTTATTTTTCTTTTCCTAGTAAATTTAAGTTTTACTTTTAATTAATTATTTTCTCCTTTAGTTAATTAGGTTAAATTCAAAACCCCTTTTCTCTAAAAAAATCCAAACAAAAATATCCATTTACTTTACATTTATATTCTTGTACATTTATTCATTTTGTACATTATATTCATTTAATTTCTTGTACATTTATACCAATTCAATATGGTTGTAATAGATTAATTAGGTTTATTTTCTTGCAATCCCCATTTGAAATTTGTACGCCCCCCTCCCACAAGTATTGTAATAGCGTAGTAATTTTAATTTCCGCAATTTATTGCTTTATATACAAATGCTAGTAATTAGGGTTTGTATGGTAAGACTAAAACCAATCAATTAGAAAACTCTAATCAAAGACAAAATAAAGCATGAAAATAATACATTTGCACTCAAGCATCCCTAGGGTAAACCCATTTGGTTGCCTTTACAAAATGGCCATATTACGCATGTGAGGTATCTTAGCAAAAACAAAGCAAATATAAGATCATAGTCCCTCGATGACGCTATCCATGTTTCCTTTCAAATGATCTTAGTCCCTAAAAGAGAATGCTAAGATACCTTGCAACATTTCTAATCATGGTTATACGATGACCCGCGCCCGTCCCATTTACATCCAAAGATAGGGTTACTTACCAAATCAATGGTAAGATAACAATGTCAAAGGAAAATAAAATGAACAAGAAAGACTTTTGAGTAGGTAGAATGCTCCTATTTACTTGCTCAATTTCAAAATAAAAGATCCTTTCTATTTTCAAAACAAACACCTACACTTTCAAAAACATCTTACAAACTTGAAAACATTTTCAAAAGATCAAACACTTTGTATACATTCTTACGAACGAGAATCATTACAAAGTTTACCTAAACAATGGCCTCTTTACAAAAATACTTTCAAAAACCACACAAAGCACAATTTCAAACAAAAGCAAGTGATCTAGAAAGTAACTAAGAGCCCATGGAAAACCATGGATGAAAAGGGTGATAATCCCTTCCCTTTTCATAATCTATCCCCCGAACTCAAGAAATAATATCTGTTGTACCCCAAAATTTTCCCTCCCATATTCTTCAAAATTTGCAAAGAGCAAGCTTCAAATCTCCCCAAGGGTTGCACAGTTCAAGGGCCTCCTAACAGTCAAAAATTAGGGTTTTGGTTCTGACAAAGAAAATGAAGTTTCCAAGGGTCCAATCAAGTCCCACATGCCTACAAGCATGGTCAAGTATCCTCATACCAAGTTTCAAGACTTACAACACAAAATTGCACAGTCAAAACCCTAATTGCACTACAGTCAACTGTAGGGGCAAAATGGTCATTTGACAGTCAAAAGTTCAAATTTTTGGTCAACATCTCATTTTGAAGCCACAAACATCAATTGATCAATTCTTGATCATGATTCTCAAAGCTTGGCTCAAAAAGTCTCAAGATGCAAAAGTTTCCATATTTGGACAGTTGAAAAAGTCAACTGTAACTTGACCAGGGAATAACTTTCACATGGATTATCAGAAAAATTCCATACAAAGCTCATTTTGAAGAGAAAGAAATTTCCTACAACTCCTCTTCACACTTCAAGTCCAAGAAATGCTTTCACATAAAGTTATCAATTTCAACATTATAGGTCATTTTCAAAAGTCAACAAAAAGGGACTTTAAGTCAAAGGCCATAACTTGAGATTGGTACATCAAAATGACATGGGACCAAAGGCATTGGTTAGAGGACTCAACGACCTTTCCAAAATGTCCAAGAACATGAGCAAAGCTTATAAATTGAGCAAGTTATGCCTTGTGGAAGTTGGGAAATTTCTGGATATTTTGAAAAGTCAACATTGCTTCAAAAGTCTTAAAAATGATAATGGGCCTCTTTTTCTTCCAAAATCCATCATCCAAAACATGTGCACGACCATTTGGCCCAAAGGGAAGTTTTTTATCATTTTTATTTATTTATTTGGATTTTTAATTATTAATAATTCATTTAATTAAAATAAATATGAGAAAAATACCAAAGCAAGTCAATCAAATCTTTTTATGCATGGGATAACTTCAATATTTCGTGCATGATCAGATTTGGAAAAAATCTTGGTAATTGGACATGATTTGAAGCAAATTTGCATGAAAAAGATTGGAAAATATATGCCATAAAAATCAAATATCCTCTTCATCAATTCATTGATTTTTTGATCCAATTTCTAACCCTAATCATTCCAGTACATATATACATGAAAACCCTAGTGTCCATAATCTCCCAGCTGCGCCATACATCAAGAACCAAGGTTGAGTTTTTTGTCAAAAATTTGAAAACTGAAAGTGGTCTTAGAGGACGATTCAGAGGCCAAGACTAATCCCAATAGCTTGCAAAAGTGTTACTGAAGCTAACTGAATAGTTTTCCATATCCCTAACATCAAGAATTGGTAATTCAAAGTCAAACTGTATCACTCTTTTTGCATAATCGTGCTTTGTTATTTAGGCCATATCCATGCATTTTTATTCTTGATTTGTATTAATTGAATGATTCTGAAACTAACCATATGATTGAATTGAGTTTTTATGCATTGTATGAAGAATTACCATGAACGATTATTAGGGTTCTTCAAGTTCTAATTTGGGCGTTTACGAATGCTGTAAAATTGGAACACCTCGATACCATGGTCAAAGTCAGGACACTCAGACGAATTCATTGATGGGGTCGCGCCCAATTTATATTCCAAGACGGCCTATTCGCTATTATTGGAAACTGCATGTTTTGGGGGGGTTTAAAACCTCCGCTAACCCTTTTATGTTTCAGGAAAAAAAAGCAAAACGAGGAAGAAGGAGAGTAGGTGGCACCTTCTGATTGAGTGGTTTGAATTTCGCGCGAAAAAGGAGCACTAACGCTTATTTTATCTTATATTATTCATTGGCCATATAATAAACAAAGCGCATCACTAGCTCCACTGGCAAGGCATGTGTATGGTAATCTCCAGGACCTGGGTTCGAGCCCCAGGTCCCTCTCCCTTTCCATAATATTTTTTCTAACGTTATCCTATGCAGCGCTCTTCCTTGAAGGCCATCATACACCCCTTGGTCCAACTATGCCACGCGCCCACTGAGATTAATCCATTGGCCCTGATCAGAGAAGCACCATACTCGTTGGTCAAACATGTCACACGCCAGCATAAAAGTCAACCGGGCCAGCAAGCAATTGGGCCTGAATTGCTAAGTCATACCTCCACTTGGGGACAGAACCCCCCTAGGTTTTACAATTCTTTTCTTTCTTATTTTCATCTATTTCAATTATTTCTTTTTTTATATATTCCTTAAATTAATTATTTTCCCAAAATATAAAAAATAACATAAAAAATCAGAAAGGTCATAAAAATAAAAAATATATTTTATTTTAATATTTTGTAAATAAAACTCATTAATTAACTTAGTTTTAAATTCTAGAATTAAACATAATATTTTTCAATAAACCTAAAAGTTGGTAGAATTAGGGTTTCACGCATTTTTTATCTTTTTCCTTTTTTCACCATATTAATTATTAATTTTTAATTAGTTATTTTTATAAATCAAATTTGCATTAATTAATTAGGTTTAATTTTAGGTAATTTTCATATTTCCTTAATAAATAAATAAAACTAGAATTAGGGTTAATTAGTTAATTTCATTAAATTCTCATGAAAAACCATAAATACAAAAAACACAAAATAATTTCTTTTTCTTTTTTAATTTCATTAATTTAATAATATAATTTGATTTCATTAAAAAGGGTCCAACGCCCTCGCTTCCGATTTGAATTCCGATTCGCGCATTTATTTCTTTTATTTTCAATATTAATGTAATTCTCCCAAAGCCTTGTAAACTCAGACATTTTATTTTTCGCACTTTGTTTACTTTCTGTCAAATCGGGTCCTGGATTAAATTTGGCGATGTGGACCCGCGCCTTTGTAATAGTTTAGAACTTTTAATTTCCGCATCTTTTTAACTGTTAAATAAATGCATGCAAGAATGAATGGCCTACAATAAAAACAAACGCATAGATCACTTTGACATGACAAGACAAGGTAAATGAAAACGACACACAAATCACACACCACCCCTAGGGTACGCTTCACTGTTGCCTTGCCTCGAAAGGTGATCGTCGAGTAGAGGATGTCTTAGTAAGTCCTCATGATCCGGGAACCTGGAATGAGGGTAGCTTCTAAGGTGTCTTCCCATTGCTCTGGTGGTCACCATGTCCCGAACCTTGAATTGACCCGAACACCGCCAATGGTGGTGCTACCTACCTCTCAATGGTGGGATGGCACTACTTTAAAGGACATTTACACAGACGAATTCCTTAGGGTAGGTAGACGACTCTTGATACTTTCTCTAATCTCAAAAACAAATTCAAAAATACTTTTCACACCGACACCTTTTCAAAAAGCTTTCGAAAGCAATTTTTCAAACACTCTTGAGGACCGATACAAGAGTCGAACTGGAACTTTCAAAGAAACTTTTTTTAAAACCCACAATTGAAAAGCAAACAAACCATTTTGAAAACACATGTGAGCAAGTATCTAAGAGCCCATGGATAACCATGGATTAAAAGGGTGCTAACACCTTCCCTTTCTATAATCTACCTCCCGAACCGAGAGCAATCTCTTTAAGGAATTTTTCTGTGCTTTTGTCCTTTCCATTTGGAGAAAATAAAAGACGGTGGCGACTCTTGCTTCCGCGACATTTCGCGAACCAGCGTTAAACAGTCAGTTCAAGATCCACTGATCACAGAACTGGCGACTCTGCTGGGGAATAACACTCAAAGTGAGGTGTACCTTAGGGTTAGTTCATAACTGTGTTTTCAATTGTATTGACTTGTCTGCTTTAAATTGTGGGTTGCTTGGGAGTTCTATAGATCCTAACCCGGATCTGGGGATACCTTCTTAGAAAGTAGCAACAAGGCTGTGAGGGAACTGTGCGGGGTATACCGACATGGTTGAAATAGTCTGCTATGTTGATGTGGCACTTTGGTGTGTACCGGTAACCCTTGAGTTCAGTCAAGGAGAGTACGGGGCCTCCGCGTGGTGTCGTGAAGCATCAACAGACCTTAGGAACCTTAATTGAACTATCTTGGCCTCTTTAGGGTAGTGAGATAACTGACTTTGGTGCAGTCCGAGGTTGGTTGATACTCGATACTACACTCAATTGAGGGTTGCTTTCCTGGAATATTTCGGTCTCCAGTTCAGTGGCTAAATCGAAACGATGAACAATGAAAGCAATCCCGTGATATTGGGACCCTTAGAACCCGGTTACTTCTGATAGGACAGGTTGAACCCACCAACTTCAAGAGGGTACTACCCAGACCCCATGCTGGCCTTAAACCCTAAGGGCTTGTCTTGTGTGCCTTGTGTGCCTTACATGTTTGTCTTTGTGAATATCTGTGGTGTGTTTAATCATAGCATCATGACATCATCCAGCATCATATGCATTGACTAACCATTTCAGGGGTTCGAATCTTCATCTTTGTTCTTGTTTTGTAGGATATGGAAACTGTTCGCAGAAAGACAATTCAAATCAGTCTCGTAAGGATCCCTCCTCAGCTTAAGGAACTTATATCCAGGATTCCCGAGAGCTCTTCATTCAGTGAAATACATGGAAGACTCATCAGCTTGGTCAATACCAACATTGAGGAAGATATGATAAAGGTCCTGTTCCAGTTCTTTGACCCTCTGCATCACTATTTCAACTTCTTGGATTATCAGCTGGTACCTACATTGGAGGAGTTCTCCCGGCTCCTGAAGATCCCTATCCTTGATCAACTACCCTACAACGGTAAGGAAAAGGAACCCAAGCTGGAAGAGATTGCTAAAGCCTTGCACTTACAATCATCTGACCTCAAGGGACATTGGGAAGTTAGAAGTGGTATCAAAGGGTTCTTAGCCAGGTTTCTGTTTGAGAAGGCCCATGAATGTTGGAACTCCCTTGACTTACAAGCTTTTGAAGAAATTGTGGCCCTCCTTGTCTATGGTTTGGTGTTGTTCCCTAACCCAGATCAGCTTATTGATATCAGTGCTGTCCAGATCTTCATGTCCAGGAATCCTATACCTACGTTGCTGGGGGACATCCTTCACTCATGTTACACTCGAACCATGAGAAAAAGAGGTGTCCTTATGTGTTGCACTCCTCTACTGGGAAGGTGGTTTATTTCGCACCTTCCACAATCAGTTTTGAAGAACGAGCGGGGTTTGAGATGGTCACAACAGTTGATGACTCTTACACATGCAGATATACATTGGTGCCCTAGGTCCAGAGAGGATGTCACTATCATTGATCGTTGCGGGGAGTACCCTAATGTTCCCTTACTTGGAATCAGAGGAGGTATTACTTATAACCCATGCCTGGCTTGGAGACAATTTGGTTATGCTCGAAGGGATGGTCCTCATGACATGTTAATTCCTGACATAGTTTTTGACTTCGACAACGATGCACAAGGACTTCGCCAGAGATTTATCAGAGCCTGGAGGATGCCCAGTAGGATAGACAGCAAGACACTGGGGCACAGGAATTCCATCCCATTGGAACCTTATCTCAAGTGGGTACGAGCCCACTCCCAGAAGTTAGTGATGCCATATCCTCATGTGCTCCCTGTGATTAAAGAGCCAGTCTTGGAAGGAGAAGTGTCCTACACTATTCAGCATCCTGACATGCCCACATCCTGGGAAGAGATGCAGAAGAGCTGGATCCAGCTTAAGGAAGAACGGAATTCTCTTGAGACCAGTCTACATGCTAGTGAAAAGAAAGTCTTGGAGCTCACCCGCCTATTGCACGAGGAGAGGAATCTCAACACCTACATAGCTCCAAAGAGGATGCGTAGTGTCTTTTGGGATTGATTTACTTTGTAATTTGTGCCCGTGAGGCTTTGATATATTGAACAGTTATTTCCTTAATGATAACGTGTGTTCCTTTTTTTCTACAACAAATTTGAACTTTTGAACCCTTGAATGCATTGCATAAACACATATCATTCATCATGTGCATAGCAGGTTTTCTTCTTTTCAGGTTGCTTACCGTTCTTCGCTGTTTATTTCAGCATCATGAATCCTGACTCATCATCAACTGAGATGTCCATCAAGGCTCTTCAGGCGCAGAATGCGCAATTTCAGGAACTAATCATGGGTTTGGCTCAGGGCCAAGAAGAGCTGAAGGCTCTGCTCCTGAAGAAGGAGAAGAAGAAGAAGAGAAGAACTGTTCTTTTCAACTCGGGCCGAAGGTTTGGCAACACTCTGCAAAATGAAGAGGCTGGTTCTTCTATAGGCAAGGGTACTCCTCAAGGGTAAAAAGGTCCTAGTCCGGTAGTCTCTGACAACGAGACTGATTTTGATGAGGAACAGTATCCTCCTGCTGAAGAACGTTACAAGCAGTTGGAAGACAGATTGAATGCTATGGAGATCCAACAAGTGCCTGGGCTGGATTTCGGAGACTTGGGTTTGTCTACGGGTGTGATCATTCCTCATAAGTTCAAAGCACCATCCTTTACCAAGTATGATGGGGCATCCTGTCCCAAGCTACACCTCAGGTCGTATGTGCGGAAGATTCAACCGTACTCAGTGGACAAGAACTTGTGGATCCACTTCTTCCAGGAGAGTCTTTCAGGGACTCATCTCGAATGGTTCTATCAGCTGGATGGGACCAAGGTTCGTAACTGGGAGGAGTTGGCTACTGCTTTCTATAAGCAGTATCAATATAATGCCGACCTTGCCCCTACGCGTACCCAACTCCAGGGTATGTCGCTAGGTTCAAGCGAAAGTTTTAAAGAGTACGCTCAGAAGTGGAGGGATCTGGCTGGCAGGGTGCAGCCCCCATTGACTGATCGGGAGTTGGTAGACATGTTCCTAGGGACCCTATCTGGGCCATTTTTCAACCATCTTATCGGTAACTCGTCTGCAGGGTTTACTGATCTTATTCTAACTGGAGAGAGAATTGAGGCTGGGTTGAAGTCTGGTAAGATTCCGAAGGGTGCATCTACAAGCTCTGAGAAGAAACCCTTCAAAAAGGAGGCCAGTGCTGTATATGGCTCTAGAAGACAAGAGAAATCTGAGCGCCGCCAATCTGTCAACGCGGTGATGATTGCCAAGCCTGCTGCCGCTCCTCGGCAAACCAATCCACCAAGGGCTGAAAGACCCCGGAGAGAGTTTACCCGTTTGAGTATGACCCTATCCCAGATCTTGCCACAGTTGCTGTCCACCAACCTAGTAACTGTCAGAGAGGCCCCAAAAGTTGTGAACACTGCCTCTCCCAAATACAATCCAAATGCCTGCTGTGCTTATCACTCCGATAGCCCGGGGCATTCCACTGATGACTGTTGGGCATTAAGGAATAAGGTGCAAGACCTTATTGACGCAAAAGAGATACAGTTTGAAGCGCCTGAGAGGCCGAATGTGGTAACTGCTCCTATGCCCCAGCATGGAGTAAATGTTGTTGATGAAGATGTATATGCTGTTTCTGTGGATGATGTGGCTACTCCCTTAATGACTGTCAAGAGGAACCTACTGTTGGCCGGTTTATTTCCGGGTTGCAGTGAGGGTTGCCTGTTCTGTGCTGTTTCTCTCTCTGGTTGTCCTTTGCTAAAGTTAGGCATCCAAGGCCTAATGGATAGCAAAGAGATTATATTCAAGAAGTCTGTTGTTCAGTTGGTTCCGGTAGAAGAAGTTTCTGTGGTTACCATCTTCAATAATCCAATCAAGGCTCTCCCGAGGAAGCCTGTTCAAATCATGACTGTCGCACCTGTTGTTATTATTGTTCTGGGGCCTCTCCCCTACGAATCTGATAAGGCTATCCCCTGGCACTATGGGGCAGATGTGTATGTGAATGGAATCAAACAAGAATTCAACACTGGCACCAGTATCAGCAACATTACTGGCCCAGCCAAGGTTACCCGCAGTGGCAGGCTCTTCTCGCCTGACATTGCACCACCCGCTGCTCGAAGACCCCTCACAATAACACCTACCGGTTTACCTGCTCCTGTTTCTGATCAAGTTGTTCCCCCTGCTGCCGAGTCATCCAATGCTCGGGGCAAAGGGATTGAAGACGAGCCTGCCCGGATGGAGGCACCAATACCTATAAATGCTGAGGCCTCCCAACAAGAGATGGAGGAGATTCTAAAGATAATCAAGAAGAGCGACTTTAATGTTGTGGAACAGCTGGGGCATACGCCCTCCAAAATCTCCATGCTCTCCTTGCTACTGTGTTCAGAGGCCCATGCTAAGGCCTTGATCTCATTTCTCAAGACGGCCCATGTGCCACATGAGACATCTGCAGTTCAGTTTACTGACTGCGTAGCAAATCTGACAGCAGACAATGGTTTGGGTTTCTCGGATGCTGACCTTACTGCAAAGGGAAGGGACCACAATGATGCCCTGCATGTCTCTATTGAATGCAGGGGCACTACTCTGGTGCATGTGTTGGTGGACACCGGTTCTTCCCTAAATGTGCTACCCAAGAAGGCCTTAGACCGTTTGGATTGTGAAGGCCTGGAACTAAAACCTAGCAATATCATCGTCAGAGCCTTTGACAGTTCCAAGAGGATGGTTCATGGAGAGGTGGACATTCCTATTCGTGTGGGCTCTCAGGTGTTCGACTCCACTTTCTATGTGATGGATATCCGTCCGTCGTATTCTTGTCTACTGGGTCGACCTTGGATCCACAAAGCTGGGGCAGTGACCTCTACCTTGCACCAGAAGCTGAAATACCCTGTCAGAGGGAAGATTGTCACTGTGCAGGGAGAGGAGGAGTATATGGTGATCCATTTGAATTCCTTCAGATATATTAAGATGGACGGGGAGTTTATTGAAACCCCCTTTCAGCATTTCGAGGAGGTACTTCCAATTTCAGCAGCAGCAGAAACAGCGGTCGAAGAGGATGTTCCTTTGAAGATGGCTTCCCTGAAGGATGCCCGGGCTGTGGTTCAGAAAGGTGAATGTGCTAACTGGGGCAGGCTTCCCGACTTTACACAGAAAACTGACAAATTTGGACTGGGTTTTACTGCAGAGGGACAGAAAGCTATGCGGAAGGCAAAGACCAGAAGACCTCCTGTGCTCATTACTAATCCAGGAGTGAATGCTATTGGGGAGGATAATGAAGTGGATGAAGCTGAGTTCAATAGCTGGATCTACCCGACAACTGATGGCGGATTGACCAATTGGATTGCCAAAGACCATACTCCTGTTACTTTTGTTACGCAGTAATAAACTTCTTTGTTTTGTTATTTGTAATAAACAATTAAAACTCTATGGCCCGGTGTCTTACCCGGGGCACCGTGGTTTCATTTGTGAGGGCATATAAATTGTCATTTCATATATCATGAATAAAGATCTTGGACGTTTTCTCGCATTTCAAATCTTATGCTCCTTTTCTTTATTTCCTTCCTTTATATATTTCAAAACAGCTGTATTTACACACACTCACTCATACAGGTTTCAATCCACTCTGGATCTCACTGGTAACGACTCTGCTACTGCCAGTTATGACTTCGAAAATCCGATCAACTTAGCCGAAGACGAAGGTGAAGATGATTGCGAAGTGCCTGGCGAGCTTGCAAGACTGTTACTCCAGGAAGAGAGGGCAATTCAACCACATGAAGAGCCAGTGGAAACGATAAATCTGGGTACTGAGGCAGACAGGAAAGAAGTTAAGATTGGTGCAAACCTAGAGCTCAGCGTGAAGCAACGGTTGACTCAGATGCTACATGATTATATGGAGATCTTTGCCTGGTCCTACGAAGACATGCCCGGGTTGGATACCGACATTGTGGTCCATCACTTGCATACTAAGGAAGACTGCCCTCTGGTTAAGCAAAAGGTCCGCCGTATGCGTCCAGAGATGTCTGAGAAGATTAAAGCCGAGGTTATGAAGTTGTTTGATGCCGGGTTCCTTGCAGTGACTTATTACCCTCAGTGGGTTGCTAATGTGGTGCCAGTACCAAAGAAGGATGGAAAGGTCAGAATGTGTGTCGATTACAGGGATCTGAACAGGGCCAGCCCCAAAGATGACTTCCCCCTACCTCACATTGATGTCCTTGTTGACAATACAGCTCAGCATAAGGTGTTCTCTTTCATGGATGGTTTTTCAGGTTACAATCAGATCAAGATGGCACCTGAAGACATGGAAAAAACTACCTTCGTTACTCAGTGGGGCACCTTCTGCTACAAGGTCATGCCTTTTGGACTGAAGAACGCTGGGGCAACCTACCAACGTGCCATGGTTGCTTTATTTCATGACATGATCCATCATGAGATAGAAGTGTATGTTGACGACATGATCGCAAGGTCCCAGACTGAGGAAGAACACCTAGATCATTTGCAAAAACTATTTGACCGGTTGAAATTGTACAAGCTGAGGTTGAACCCGAACAAGTGCACCTTCGGGGTAAGATCCGGAAAGTTGCTAGGCTTCGTTATAAGCGATAAGGGTATTCAAGTGGACCCTGCCAAGGTTAAAGCTATTCAAGAGATGCCAGTTCCTAAGACAGAGAAAGAGGTCAGAGGCTTTTTAGGACGCCTGAATTACATTGCTCGATTCATCTCGCATCTAACTGCTACTTGTGAGCCAATCTTCAAGCTGCTGAAGAAAGATCAGGTAGTGCGTTGGAATGATGAATGTCAGGCCGCTTTTGACAGAATCAAAGAGTATCTCCAAGAACCACCCATCCTTATGCCACCGGTTGAAGGGAGACCTCTGATACTATACCTGACAGTACTTGATAATTCAATGGGGTGTGTGCTGGGGCAGCATGAAGAGTCTGGCCGAAAAGAGCATGCCATTTATTACCTTAGCAAAAAGTTTACCGACTGTGATACCCGATACTCACTGCTTGAGAAAACTTGCTGCGCTTTGGTATGGGCTGCTCGCCGGCTGAGACAGTATATGCTGACTCACACTACCTTGTTGATCTCAAAGATGGATCCTATAAAGTACATATTTGAAAAGCCTGCTCTGTCTGGCAGAATAGCAATATGGCAGATGATCTTGACGGAATACGACATTCAGTACACGACCCAGAAAGCCATCAAGGGAAGTGTATTGGCAGACCACTTGGCACATCAGGCCGTAGACGATTATCAGTCAATGAATTTCGAGTTTCCAGACGAGAGCATCATGATTGTGACTGATTGTGAAGTACCTGGACCGGATGAAGGACCTGAGGAAGGATCCCGATGGTCTATGCACTTTGACGGAGCCTCCAATGCTTTGGGTAATGGTATCGGCGCTATAATCATATCCCCTCAAGGCACTCATACTCCACTCACTGCCCGGCTATGTTTCAACTGTACCAACAACATGGCGGAGTATGAGGCGTGCATCATGGGTCTTCAAGCTGCGATCGACCTAAGGATCAAGTTTCTGAGTGTCTTCGGAGATTCTGCTCTCGTGATCAATCAGATCAAAGGCGAGTGGGATACGAAACATCCGAATCTTATTCCTTACAGAGAATGTGTGTTGACATTGATCCCTCACTTCACAGAGATAACCTTCAAACACTTTCCAAGAAAAGAGAATCAGTTAGCGGACGCGTTAGCTACAATGTCTTCTATGTTCAAGGTCAAATGGGACAATGAGGCTCCCCGGATCATCTTCTGGAAACTGGACGAACCGGCATACTGTTGTGATCTCGAGACTGAATTGGTGACTGAGAAGCCTTGGTACCATGAGGTGAAGAGATATATGGAAGCTCAGGAGTATCCTGAAGGTGCCTCTGTCAACGACAAAAAGTTTCTGAGAAGGTTCGCAGCAAAGTTCTTCCTTAGCAACGGCATCTTGTACAAGCGAAACCATGATTCGACCTTACTGCGTTGTGTGGATAAGACTGAAGCAGAAAGGATCATGGAAGAGCTACATGAAGGGACCTTTGGTACACATTCCAGTGGGCACACTATGGCAAAGAAAATCCTTCGGGCAGGGTATTTCTGGTCCACAATGGAAGCTGACTGCTACCAACATTCTCGGACATGCCATAAATGCCAGATTTATGCAGACAAGGTGCATGTTCCTCCAGTTCCTCTAAACGTCCTGACTGCACCTTGGCCGTTTGCAATGTGGGGCATAGATATGATCGGCGAGATTAAACCTACGGCATCTAACGGGCATCGCTTCATCCTGGTAGCGATTGATTACTTCACAAAGTGGGTTGAAGCAGCTTCCTACGCTATGGTAACCAAGACTGTTGTGGCACGGTTCATTCGGCATAACCTGATCTGTCGATACGGCGTCCCAGAGAGGATCATTACTGACAACGGTACCAATCTCAATAACAAGATGATCACTGAGCTCTGCGAGCAGTTTAAGATACAACACCACAATTCTTCTCCTTACAGATTGAAGATGAATGAGGCTGTAGAAGCAGCAAATAAGAACATTAAGAAAATCGTGTAGAAGATGACAGTGACTTATAAATATTGGCACGAGATGTTACCGTTCGCTCTACATGGGTACCGTACCTCAGCCAGGACGTCAACCGGGGCAACTCCTTTCTCCTTGGTCTACGACATGGAGGCAATCTTACCGATTGAAGTACAAATACCCTCTCTCCGGATAATGAAGGATGCAAATCTGAACGAAGATGATTGGATCCAGACACGACTTGATCAGCTAAACCTTATTGATGAAAAGAGACTTGCTGCTATCTGCCACGGTCAGACGTATCAGAAACGGATGATCAGGGCATTTAACAAAAAGGTCAGACCACAAGAGTATCAAGTTGGGGATCTGGTAATCAAGCGAATCATCCTTCCTCAGAGTGATCCAAGGGGCAAATGGACCCCTACGTACGAAGGGCCATTTATGGTTAAACATGTGTTCTCAGGAGGAGCCATGATTCTAACCAACATGGATGGTGACGACCTTCCTCACCCCGCCAATGCAGACATAGTAAAAAGATACTACGCATAATAAAGACCCGCTAGGCTGAAATGCCTAGGCAAAAATTAGGGCTTCCCGGCGAACCAAAAGGGTTCGGGAAAAATGAAGGGATGAAATGAAAAAAATCTGTACACCCGGCAAGTCGAAAACCTGAAAAGGCGGCTTGGGCAAAAATGGGTATCCCGGTGGACTGAAAACCCGAAAGGGCGGTCCAGGAAAAAGTTAGGGATAAAGCGTAATACTATGTCTCATTGGATCACCTTGCATCCAGAATCCAGTATCTACATCGAGTTCAGACGGCATCGATCAGTCAGCTTCATCTTCAACCAAGTTCATCAAGTGATGAGACGCTCGGAGATATAAAGGAAATAGCAGAGTTGAAACCCAGTGGGATCATTCATTTCACACAGCTGTTTTATTTTCTTTTGTACAAATTTGTATAAACTCTTTTGTTCGGCGACGTTCTCTTACTAGGACGTCAGCTTCTTGTATATAAACGACTATTTACAGGCAATTCAAAATCAATACATAAATCACTTTTCAGTTAAAATTGCAAATTGTTTTTCCTTTCCTGTTTTGTTTTGCGAAGAACGTCCAAGGTTCAATTTGTGATATATGCATTGACAATAATTTTCTAATTCATGAATATTTGTGTGATCGGTGGATCTGGAACTGACTGTTTAACGCTGGTTCGCGAAATGTCGCGGAAGCAAGAGTCGCCACCATCTTTTATTTTCTCCAATTGGAAAGGACAAAAGCACAGAAAAATTCCTTATAGAGATTGCTCTTGGTTCGGGAGGTAGGTTATAGAAAGGGAAGGTGTTAGCACCCTTTCTATCCATGGTTATCCATGGGCTCTTAGATACTTGCTCACTTGTGTTTTCAAAAATGGTTTGTTTGCTTTTCAACTATGGGTTTTAAAAAGTTTCTTTGAAAATTTCAGTTCGACTCTTGTATCGGTCCTCAAGAGTGTTTAAAAAAATGCTTTCGAAAGCTTTTTTGAAAATGTGTTGGTGTGAAAAGTATTTTTGATTTGTTTTGTTTTGAATTAGAGCAAGTATCCACGAGTCGTCTACCTACCCTAAGGAATTCGTCTGTGTAAATGTCCTTTAAAGTAGTGCCATCCCACCATTGAGAGGTAGGTAGCACCACCGTTGGAGGTGTTCGGGTCAATTCGAGGTTCGGGACATGGTGATCACCAGAGCAATGGGAAGACACCTTAGAAGCTACCCTCATGCCAGGTTCCCGGATCATGAGGACTTACTAAGACATCCTCTACTCGACGATCACCTTTCAAGGCAAGGCAACAGTGAGGCGTACCCTAGGGGTGGTGTGTGATTTGTGTGTCATGTTCAGTTATTTTATCTTTTGTCATGTCATTGGTGATCTAGCGCTTGTTTTTATTTTTGTCCATACATTCTTTCATGCCTTTATTTAACAGTTAATAGTGCGAGAAGTAAAAGATTCTAAGCTATTACAAAAGGCGCGGGTCCACATCGCCAAAATTTCTTGAACCCGATTTGACAGAAAATAAAGAAAGTAAAAGAAAATAAGGAATTAAAAATGCGAGAAATTAATTACAAGGCCTTGGGAGAGATACATCAAAATTAAAAGAAATAAGATAAATGCGCGAATTAAATAAGAATTAAACGAGGGCGTTGGACCCTTTTTGCAAAATTAAATTAAATGGTGAAATTAATTAATTAAAAAAAAGAAATTGTCTTTTGGGATTTTTAGGTATTTTATGATTTTAATGAAAAAAGAATAAAATGCAATTAAACCTAATTCTAGTTGTTTTTAATTTATTAAGAAAAGAAGATTAAAACCTAATATTAACCCTAATTAATTTACATGCAATTTTAATTACAAAAATAAATATTTAATTATTTAATTATTTATGAAAGAAAAATAAAAAGGAATAAAAAATTAATTAAACCCTAATTCTACCATTTTTTTAGATTTTTATTATGAAAAGATTATAATTAACCCTGATTAATTTACTAAATGAATTAATATAATTTATTTATGAAAATACTAAAAATAAAAATGTTTATTATTTTCTAGCTTTTTCTGATTTTTTGTGTTTTATGTATTACTGTAAAAAATAATTAAATTAAAAGAATTAATTGAAATAAAAAAATATAAAAAAAGAAAAGAGATGCAAACCTAAGGGGGTCTGCCCCTGATTTGGAGGTGTATTGTTTAGCAATTTGGCCCAAGATTCTAAGGCCTCATTTGACTTTTCCTGGGAGCATGCTGGCGTGTTGACTGGGGCTCACCATAGTCTTCAACTCATGGCCTTCTGATCATTCCCTTGGGCACGTGGAGGGTTTGATTTTTGAGGATGTATGATAGTCTTCAGCGTTGACACTGCATAGGAAGATTGATTGAAAAATAATATGGACAAAGGTGAGGACCTGGGGCTCGAACCCAGGTCATGTACGTTACCAGCACACACGTATGCCACTAAGCCATCCCAAGCGCGTTTAACCTATAATAACTAACAAACATTATAAAAGAAAAAATAGTCAGTGGTTCAAAACGCGCGAAAAATTTGAATCTTCCAATCAGCGCCTTCCACCTAATCATCTTCCTCGTTGGTGTTTTCTTTTTCTGAAATACAAAAACAATAAGCAACAGTTTTCAAACATTGCTATAGATAACATTACAGAAAATAACGATTAGCCCCTGGGGCTTCATAAATTGAGCGCGATGATGCCATTGTTTTCGTCCAAACCCCCTGAATCCATTCCTGGCATCGTGGTGGTCTAATTTTACTGTATTCAAAAACCCCCAATTTGAAGGTTGAAGAACCCTAAAAAAGAAACATGGTAGATTCGCGTACGATGCCCAAAACTTCAATCAAGTTATGTAGTTAGCTTCAGAACAAAGTAATTAGTACAAATCCATGAATAAAATGCAATGATATGGTCTCAATAATAGAATACGATTATGCAAAAAGAGTGATACAGTTCACCCTCGAATTACCAATTCTTTGAGTATGGGGTTAAGTTTTTGACTGGAATCGTTTACTGGCAACCCTGGCAAGCTAATGGAATAAGTTTTGAGGCTTGAATCGACCTGCAAGTAGGTTTTCAGAATTTGAGTTTTCAAAGAAAATTTCAAGTTTGGTTTTCTATGTTCTTGCGCAGCTTAGTGGTTCCTTTCATTAGGTTTGTGTTCTTTGTATAAGTATGAGTGAATTAGGTCAAATAAAACAATCCAAATCCTTGGCATTCATGGTTTGAGAGATTTGATTTTCAAAGATCTTTTTTTCAATATTTTCCATGCTATTTTGTACCAATCATGATCAATTCTCTTCAAATCTTTCCATATTTGATTATGCATGAATTATTGAGTATATTTCATGCACAAAAAGATTGAAAAACTTAGGTTAAATATTTTTCATGTATTTAATTGATTTAAATGAATTATTATTAATAAAAATTCAAATAAATAAATAAAAAATGAAGAAATACTTCCCTTTGGGCCAAGTGGTCGTGCACATGCCTTGGATAATGAATTGTGGAAGAAAAATAGGCCCATTAGCAATTTTAGGTCATTTGAATCAATGTTGACTTTTCAAAATATCCAAAAATTTCCCAACTTCCACAAGGCATAACTTCCTCAATTTTTAAGCTTTGCTCATGTTCTTGGACATTTTGGAAAGGTCTTTGAGTCCTCTAACCAATGCCTTTGGTCCCATGTCATTTTGATTTACCAATCTCAAGTTATGGCCTTTGACTTAAAGTCCCTTTTTGTTGACTTTTGAAAATGACCTATAATGTTGAAATTGATAACTTTTTATGAGAGCATTTATTGTACTTGAAGTATGAAGATGAGTTGTAGGAAATGTATTTCTATTCAAAATGAGCTTTGGATGGAATTTTTCTGATAATCCATGTGAAAGTTATGCCCTGGTCAATTTACAGTTGACTTTTTCAACTGTCCAAATAAGAAAACTTTTGCATCTTGATGATTTTTGAGCCAAGCTTTGAGAATCATGATCAAGCATTGACCAAATGATGTTTGTGGCTTCAAAATGAGATGTTGATAAAAAATTTGAACTTTTGACTGTCAAATGACCATTTTGCCCCTACAGTTGACTGTAGTGCAATTAGGGTTTTGACTGTGCAGTTTTGTGCTGAAAGTCTTGAAACTTGGTATGAGGATGCTTGACTATATTTATAGGCATGTGGGACTTGATTGGACCTTTGGAAACTTCATTTTCTTGATCAGGACCAAAACCCTAATTTTGACTGTTCAGGAGGCCCTTACACTGTGCAACCCTTGGGGAGATTTTGAAGCTTGACTTGGCAATTTCTTGAAGAATATGGGAGGGCAAATTTTGGGGTACAACAGTTGCCCCTGTTCAATCTTCTTAGACCTGAGGATGCAGATTGGCTGACGTGCCTTTCGTAATCCGAAGGTGGAAGATGATTGAACATTAGAGTGCCCAGAAATTTGCGCTCACATAGTAGAAGTGTGATGGAAATGGGCTTATAGATGCCATTTAGAGATTGATGAATAGGATGATGGGCTTATAGATGCCATCTGGATGTTGATCGCGTAAGAGATTCCTTAGCGAGAACCTGCGTACCTGCAAAAGAAAAAAAGAGTACCTGACATGTTGCAGGAGCTGGTTTTCAAATGCTTTATATAGATGTGTCCTGACTGGTTACAGGAGCTGAGTCTGGAGCTTCAAAAGATGATGAAGGAAACAGGGGTGGTTACTACCTCAGCAGGAACGGTGAGAGAACTTTGGATGATTTTAACTTCAACAGCAAATGTTGAGAGAAATCTTGATATTACCACCTCCGCCGGATCGGGAAGATTACCATAGGAAATTATAATCTCAAAAGCGGACATTTGAGAAAAACCTGGATTGGAATTAACGTCTCCGCAGGATTGGGGAGAGAACCATAGGAAATTATAATCTCAACAGCGGACGTTTGAGAAAAACCTGGGTTGGAGTTATCATCTCCGCACCGTTGGGGAGAGAACCATAGGAAATTATAATCTCAACAGCGGACGTTTGAGAAAAACCTGGGTTGGAATTATCATCTCTGTACCGTTGGGGAGAGAACTATAGGAAATTATAATCTCAACAGCGGACATTTGAGAAAAACCTGGGTTGGAATTATCATCTCTGCACCGTTGGGGAGAGAACCATAGGAAATTATAATCTCAACAGCGGACGTTTGAGAAAAACCTGGGTTGGAATTATCATCTCCGCACCGTTGGGGAGAGAACCATAGGAAATTATAATCTCAACAGCGGACGTTTGAGAAAAACCTGGGTTGGAATTATCATCTCCGCACCGTTAGGGAGAGAACCATAGGAAATTATAATCTCAACAGCGGACGTTTGAGAAAAACCTGGGTTGGAATTATCATCTCCGCACCGTTGGGGAGAGAACCATAGGAAATTATAATCTCAACAGCGGACGTTTGAGAAAAACCTGGGATGGAATTATCATCTCCGCACCGCTGGGGAGAGAACCATAGGAAATTATAATCTCAAAAGCGGATGTTTGAGAAAAACCTGATAACTTCTACTGAGTCTTCATCAGACAAATCTGTTTGGGGTCGATTTAGCTGAACCAGAGAAGGCCTTTGACTGGATAAGAAACAGAGAAATCTTTGGAGTCGATTTAACTGAACCGGTCTAGGTCTTGAAATATGATTGAGAATTTAGCTGAATCTTTCCTGAAAGGTAAAGGTCAGTCATATGCAATACATGATATGGATCAAGCAATGATGTTCTCAACATAAATGAGATTTGTAAGATATGATGCGTATATGCATGCCATAATGATGTATGAGAATGTTTAGGAATGTTTTCGTCTAGGAAAATGAATCCTTGACGGGTGCCGGGAAGTCACTCCTGGGCTGATGTTGAAGAATAGATTTCGCTTCCGCTGGGGATGATAATTGCAAGAATACCGGTAGGAGAGGATGACTCCGTTGGGGAATAAACTTGGCGAATGATTACTCTGCGGGGAGGAAAGTACTCTAACGATCTTGCTGGGAAGCAATACTCTGTGGGGAGAGAGATACTTTGTTGAGTTGTTGATAATACCTTGCTGAGGATATCTTTGTTGTGTTGGAAGTAATAATAGACTTCGCTGGGGATAAGAAGACTGCGTTGACGACGACCTTTCCGTGGCTTTTGGCTGAGGATAACCCAGTTATATCCTGGCGAAGAAATAACTCTTTGAATGAAGCCGAGCGACGCGTTCGCGCTCTGCGAGGATAAGCTTCCAAAATCTACTGGGGATAAGCTCAATGCTTGGGGAGATTAATTCCAACTTTCCTGGGGACCTAGATTGGACTCTCCTGGGGAGGTTTTGAACTGCGGGGGAAGTGATTCCTTTGAATGTCTGGTATACCGCCGGGGAACAATCTTTAGGTCAAGACTGCCGGGGATGCTTGTTAAGAATATGTATATTACTGCTGGGGAATGTTGAGATCTGCTGGAGGATACTCAACTTCCTTAAGACTTGATAACTTTGCTTGGAGAAGAGTGCACTGACTTGTTGGCTCACTCTCTGGGGAATTGAGATATACCGGTTATGTTCTTTAGTTGAACCTACCTTGGTACCTTGGAGGACAGAACAATTAGATTGCTCAGACAACTCTTTATTGCCCCTGTTTCTAATGTTACCTGTAATTAATCCTTTGTTTCGTATGCAAATATTCATGAGTTAGCAAATTATTGTCAATGCATATATCACAAATTGAACCTTGGACGTTCTTCGCAAAACAAAACAGAAAAAGAAAAACAATTGGCACTTTTAACTGAAAAGTATATTTGTATTGATTTTTGAATGGCCTGAAAATAGGCGTTTTGTGTACAAGAGGCTGACGTCCTAGTAAGAGAACGCCGCCGAGCAAAAGAGTTTATACAAATTTTGTACAAAAGAAAATAAAACAGCTGTGTGAAATATGAATGATCCCACTGGGTTTCAACTCTGCTATTGCCTTTATAACTCCGAGCGTCTCATCACTTGATGACCTTGGTTGAAGGTGAAGCTGACTGATTGATGTCGTCTGAACTTGGTGTAGATACCGGATTCTGGATGCAAAGTGATCCAATGAGACATAGTATTACGCTTTTATCCCTAATTTTTTCCTGGACCGCCCTTTCGGGTTTTCAGTCCACCGGGATACCCATTTTTGCCCAAGCCGCCTTTTCAGGTTTTCGACTTGTCGGGTGTACAGATTTTTTTTCATTTCATCCCTTCATTTTGCCCGAACCCTTTTGGTTCGCTGGGAAGCCCTAATTTTTGCCTAGGCATGTCAGCCTAGCGGGTCTTTTTTCATGCGTAGTATCTTTTTACTATGTCTGCATTGGCGGGGTGAGGAAGGTCGTCACCATCCATATTGGTTAGAATCATGGCTCCTCCTGAGAACACATGCTTAACCACAAATGGCCCTTCGTACGTAGGGGTCCATTTGCCCCTTGGATCACTCTGAGGAAGGATGATTCGCTTGATTACCAGATCCCCAACTTGATATTCCTGTGGTCTGACTTTCTTGTTAAATGCCCTGATCATCCGTTTTTGGTACGTCTGACCATGACAAATAGCAGCAAGTCTCTTTTCATCAATAAGGTTGAGCTGATCAAGTCGTGTCTGAATCCAATCATCTTCGCTCAGATTTGCATCCTTCATTATCCGGAGAGAGGGTATTTGTACTTCGATCGGCAAGACTGCCTCCATACCATAAACCAAGGAGAAAGGAGTTGCCCCGGTTGACGTCCTAGCTGAGGTACGGTACCCATGTAGAGCGAACGGTAACATCTCGTGCCAATCCTTATAAGTCACTGTCATTTTCTGCACGATTTTCTTGATGTTCTTATTTGCTGCTTCTACAGCCCCATTCATCTTGGGTCTGTAAGGAGAAGAATTATGGTGCTGTATCTTGAACTGCTCGCAGAGCTCAGCGATCATTTTGTTATTCAGATTGGTACCGTTATCCGTAATAATTCTTTCTGGGACGCCGTACCGACAGATCAGCTTATGCTGAATGAATCGTGCCACAACAGTCTTGGTTACCGTAGCGTAGGAAGCTGCTTCAACCCACTTTGTAAAGTAATCAATCGCTACAAGGATGAAGCGATGCCCGTTAGATGCCGTAGGTCTGATCTCACCGATCATATCAATGCCCCACATTGCAAAAGGCCAAGGTGCAGTCAGGACATTCAGGGGAACTGGAGGAACATGCACCTTGTCTGCATAAATCTGGCACTTGTGACACGTCCGAGAATGTTGGTAACAATCAGCTTCCATTGTAGACCAGTAATATCCTGCCCGTAGGATTTTCTTAGCCATTGTATGTCCACTGGAATGCGTACCAAAGGTCCCTTCATGTAGCTCTTCCATGATCCTTTCTGCTTCCGTCTTATCCACACAACGCAGTAGGGTTGAATCATGGTTTCGCTTGTACAAGATGCTGTTGCTAAGGAAGAACTTCGCTGCGAACCTCCTCAAGAACTTCTTATCATTGATAGAGGCACCTTCAGGGTACTCCTGAGTTTCCAGATATCTCTTCACCTCATGGTACCAAGGCTTCTCAGTCACCAATTCAGTCTCGAGATCGCAACAGTATGACGGTTCGTCCAGTTTCCAGATGATGATCCGGGGAGCCTCATTATCCCATTTGACCTTGAACATAGAAGACATTGTAGCTAACGCGTCCGCCAACTGATTCTCTTCTCTTGGAAAGTGTTCAAAGGTTATCTCTATGAAGTGGGGAATCAAGGTCAACACACATTCTCTGTAAGGAATCAGGTTTTGATGTTTCGTATCCCACTCTCCTTTGATCTAATTGATCACGAGAGCGGAATCTCCGAAGACGCTTAGAAACTTGATCCTTAAGTCGATCGCAGCTTGAAGACCCATGATGCACGCCTCATACTCCGCCATGTTGTTGGTACAGTTGAAACATAGCCGGGCAGTGAGCGGAGTATGAGTACCTTGAGGTGATATGATTATGGCGCCGACACTGTTTCCCAAAGCGTTGGAGGCTCTGTCAAAGTGCATAGACCATCGGGATCCTTCCTCAGGTCCTTCATCCGGTCCAGGTACTTCACAATCAGTTACTATCATGATGCTTTCATCTGGAAACTCAAAGTTCATGGATTGATAGTCATCTACGGCCTGATGTGCCAAGTGGTCTGCCAATACACTTCCCTTGATGGCTTTCTGGGTCGTGTACTGAATGTCGTATTCCGTCAAGATCATTTGCCATCTTGCAATTCTCCCAGACAGAGCAGGCTTTTCAAATATGTACTTTATAGGATCCATCTTTGAGATCAACAAGGTAGTGTGAGTCAGCATATACTGTCTCAGCCGGCGAGCAGCCCATACCAAAGCGCAGCAAGTTTTCTCAAGCAGTGAGTATCGGGTCTCACAGTCGGTAAACTTTTTGCTAAGGTAATAAATGGCATGCTCTTTTCGGCCAGACTCGTCATGCTGCCCCAGCACACACCCCATTGAGTTGTCGAGCACTGTTAGATATAGTATCAGAGGTCTCCGTTCAACCGGTGGCATAAGGATAGGTGGTTCTTGGAGATACTCCTTGATTCTGTCAAAAGCAGCCTGACATTCATCATTCCAATGTACTACCTGATCTTTCTTCAGCAGCTTGAAGATTGGCTCACAGGTAGCAGTCAGGTGTGAGATGAAGCGAGCAATGTAATTCAGGCGTCCTAAAAAGCCTCTGACTTCCTTCTCTGTCCTAGGAACTGGAATCTCTTGAATAGCTTTGACCTTGGCAGGGTCCACTTGGATACCCTTATCACTTACAACGAAGCCTAACAACTTTCCGGATCTTACCCCGAAGGTGCACTTGTTCGGGTTTAACCTCAGCTTGTACAGTTTCAACCGGTCAAACAACTTCTGCAGATGATCTAGGTGCTCTTCCTCAGTCTGGGACCTTGCGATCATGTCGTCAACATACACTTCTATCTCATGATGGATCATGTCATGAAATAGAGCAACCATGGCACGTTGGTAGGTTGCCCCAGCGTTCTTTAGTCCAAATGGCATGACCTTGTAGCAGAAGGTGCCCCACTGATTAACAAATGTAGTCTTTTCCATGTCTTCAGGTGCCATCTTGATCTGATTGTAACCTGAAAAGCCATCCATGAAAGAGAATACCTTGTGCTGAGCTGTATTGTCAACAAGGACGTCAATGTGAGGTAGAGGGAAGTCATCCTTGGGGCTGGCCCTGTTCAGATCCCTGTAGTCAACGCACATTCTGACCTTACCGTCCTTCTTAGGTACCGGCACCACATTAGCAACCCACTGAGGGTAAGAAGTCACTGCAAGGAACCCAGCATCAAACTGTTTCATAACCTCGGCTTTAATCTTTTCAGACATCTCTGGACGCATGCGGCGGACCTTTTGCTTAACTGGAGGGCAGTCTTCCTTAGTTGGCAAATGATGGACCACAATATCGGTATCCAACCCAGGCATGTCTTCATAGGACCAGGCAAAGATCTCCATATAATCATGCAGCATTTGAGTTAACCGTTGCTTCACGCTGAGCTCTAGGTTGGCACCAATCTTTACCTCTTTCCTGTCTGCCTCTGTACCCAGGTTTATTGTTTCCACTGGCTCTTCATGGGGTTGAATTTCCCTCTCTTCCTGAAGCAACAGTCTTGCAAGCTCGCCAGGCACTTCGCAATCATCTTCACCTTCGTCTTCGGCTAAGTTGATCGGATTTTCGAAGTCATAATTGGCAGTAGCAGAGTCGTTACCAGTGAGATCCAGAGTGGATTGAAACCTGTATGAGTGAGTGTGTATGTAAATACAACTGTTTTGAAAAATATGTAAAGGAAGGAAAGACAGAAAAAGGAGCATAAGATTTGTAATGCGAGAAAACGTCCAAGATTTTCATTTATGATATATGAAATGACAATTTATATGCCCTCACAAATAGAACCACGGTGCCTCAGGTAAGACACCGGGCCATAGAGTTTATTATTGTTTATTACAGATACCAAAAACATAGGAATTCATTACTCAGTAACAAGAGAAACAGGTAGGTTGTCCTTCGCACTCCAATTGTTAAGTCCACTGTCGGTTGCAGGATAAATCCAGCTATCAAACTCAGCTTCATCCACTTCGTCCTCGTCCCCAATAGCATTCACTCCATGAGCAGGCAGGGGAGCTGTCACTACATTAGGCTTCTCAGATGCCTCAAACTGTACCTCTTTGGCGTCAATAAGGTCCTGCAACTTGCTCCTTAAGGCCCAACAGTCATCAGTGGAATGCCCCGGGCTATCAGAATGGTACGCACAACGGGCATTTGGGTTGTACTTAGGAGATGTAGTATTGGGGAACTTCGGAGCCTCTCTGATAGTCACTAAATTGGTGGATATCAACTGTGGCAGGATCTGCGATAAGGTCATGCTCAAACGGGTAAACTCTCTCCGGGGTCTTTCAGCCCTTTGAGGGTTGGTCGGCCGAGGAGCGGCGGCAGGCTTGGAAATCGCTACCGCACTGACAGATTGGCGGCGCTCAAATCTTTCTGATCTCCGGGAACCGTATACAGCACTAGCCTCCTTTTTGAAGGGTTTCTTTTCAGAACTAGACGATGCACCCTTCGGAATCTTTCTAGACTTCAACCCAGCCTCAATTCTCTCTCCAGTCAGAATCAGATCAGTGAACCCTGCAGACGAATTCCCGATAAGATGGTTGAAAAATGGCCCAGATAGGGTCCCCAAGAACATGTCTACTATCTCCCGATCAGTCAACGGTGGCTGCACCCTGCCAGCCAGGTCTCTCCACTTCTGAGCGTACTCCTTAAAGCCTTCACTTGGACCTAACGACATACCCTGGAGTTGGGTACGTGTAGGGGCAAGGTCGGCATTATATTGATACTGCTTATAGAAAGAAGTAGCCAACTCCTCCCAGTTACGAACCTTGGTCCCATCCAGCTGATAGAATCATTCGAGATGAGTCCCTGAAAGACTCTCCTGGAAGAAGTGGATCCATAAATTCTTATCCGCTGAGTACGGTTGGATTTTCCGAACATAGGACCTGAGATGTAGCTTGGGACAAGACGCCCCGTCGTACTTAGTGAAAGATGGTGCTTTGAACTTCCGAGGAATGATCACACTAGTAGACAAACCCATATCTCCAAAATCCAGCCCAGGTACCTGTTGTATTTCCATAGCATTCAGCCTATCCTCCAGCTGCTTGTAACGGTCTTCTGCCGGAGGGTACTGCTCTTCATCAAAATCAGTCTCGTTGTCGGAGACTACCGGACTAGGACCCTTTTCTGTTTGAGGAGTACTCTTGCCAATGGAAGAACCAGCCTCTTCATTCTGCAAGGTGTTGCCAAACCTTCGGCCCGAGTTAAACAGAACAGTTCTTCTCTTCTTCTTCTTCTCCTTCTTCAGGAGCAGAGCCTTCAGCTCTTCTTGGCCTTGAGCCAAACCCTTGATTAATTCTTAAAACTGCACATTCTGCGCCTGAAGAGCTTTGATGGATGTCTCAGTTGAGGATGAGTCAGGATTCATGATGCTGAAATAAACAGCGAAGAACTGTAAGCAACCTGAAAAGAGGAAAAACCTGCTATGCACATGATGTATGAGATGCGTATGAATTATGTTTTCAAAGACAATCGGGAATCAACTTTGTAAACAAAAAAGGAACACACTTCATTAGATTCAACTTTGAAACTGAAATTATTCAACAGGTTTCCCTTAGGCTTTACATGAAAGGAAATACTGAAAAGGGAAATAAAACTGTAAAAGAACATCCAGAGCTCCTTATTGATCCCATGGTCTCCTCTTCTCAGTACGGATGTAGGCATTCAGAGCCCTCTCATTCTCCAACTGCTTTGTCAGCTTCTGGATCTTTGATTCCTGCTCGTTGAACTTTTCCCGGTAAGAATCCCGCTCTTCTCGCAGTTGCGACCAAGATCTCTTCAGTGTCTCATAATCAGTAGGTATCTGAGGAGGAAGGACAGTTGGAGGAACACCATCCTTGTCAGGACACTCAAGAATGATAGGTCTGACGGCTTCATACGGCATACCTAATTTCTGAGCACGGATGCGAACCCATTTGTAGTAGGCTTCCATAGGTAAAGAAGTCTTTGGCCCTAACTTTTGTGGGTCAACTTTATGAACTTTTTCCCAAGCCTTGATGAACCTACGACGCAGCTCGTCACTATCCACCTGAAACTCGAAACTGATGTGAGGCACCAACATCTCATGGGGGCCTGCTCTTCTTGCTCTTCCAAACTGACGGAGTGCTAGACATGGATTGTAAGAGATCCCTCCTTGGGTACCAATCAGAGGAACATTAGGGTATTCCCCGCATCGATCAATAATAGCTATCTCATCCAAACCTCTGCAAGTCCAAATGATGTCTTTGTCAGTGAGAGACATTAACCTATGAGCCCAACCTCTTCCTTCTTGGTTCTTCAGTACGAACTTGGGGAGGTGCGAAATAAACCACCTCACCAACAAATGGATACAACACCATAGGGTTCCTCGTCTTCGGGTAGTACGAGCATGAAGTTGTTGCAAGATGTCACCCAAGAGAGTGGGCACAGGATTCTGAGACATAAAGATCCTTATGGCAGTGACATTAATGAAGTTGTCAGGATTAGGAAACAGGACTAACCCATAGATTAGGAGAGCCAAGATGTCTTCATATGCCCTAAAGTCCAGGTCATTCCAAAAACTGTTAGCTTCACCAATCAGAAACTTGGCCAAGAAACCTTTAACTCCGCTTCTAGTCACCCAGTTGTCTGTTACCTCTTGAGGGGTCAAAGGAAGAGCTGTAGCAACATCCTCAAGTCTGAGGGTCTTTTCCCAACCATTAAAGGGAGTCTGATCCAAGATAGGGATACCAAGCAAATCAGAGAACTCTTCCAGGGTAGGGACCAGCTGGAAGTCTTGAAAGGTGAAGCACTGGTACAGAGGGTCATAGAACTGGGTCAGAACACTCATCAACTGTTGATCCCGCTTTGTAGTGACTAAACTGAGAAGAGAACCATGCCTCTGAATGAAGGAGGTGGTATTTGGAATTCTGCTAACCAACTCATCAAGCAACTCAGGTGAACGAACAAAGTTGAACCGGATAGTATTCCTTCGCACAGGCATCATAATGTCCTACAAAACAGAGCAAAGGTGAAACCCTCTTGTCTTTGAAATGGTCAGTCCTTATGCAGGATGCACGCAATGCTCATGATGTTATGATGTTATGATAAAGCACACCACAAATAGATACAAAGGCAAACATGGTAAGGCACACAAGTCACACAAGGCAAGCCCCTAAAGTTTAGGCCAGCATGAGGTCTAGGTACTACCCTCTTTCAGTTTGTTGGTTCATACCTGTCCTAATCAAAAGTAACCGGGTTCTTAGAGGATCCCAATATCATTGACTACCCTCAATCGGTCATAACTCCAGCATCTCAATCTTTTCTTGCGGCCAGAACCATCACGAGAGTTTAGCCTCAATGGGCGTAGCATACTGCTACAATTCTAAAGGCCAAGTTGTGTCAATTAAGGTTCTAAGGTTGTTGGTGCTTAATGACTCCTCAGAAGACCCATATTCTCCTCGTTGCAACACAAGGGATATCGGTACAGACCAAGGTGCCACACCAACGTAGCCACTGTTTCACCTGTGTCGGTCTACGCCGGACAGGTCCCTCACAGATTATGCTACCTAAACAGGGTATCCCCAGATCCGGGTTGGGATATATGTAACTCCGATGCAACCCACAATACTAAAGCAAGCAAATCAATACAATTGAAAACACAGTTATGAACTAGCCCTAAGGTACACCTCACTTTAAGTTTAAATCCCCAGCAGAGTCGCCAGTTCTGTGATCGGTGGATCTGGAACTGACTGTTTAACGCTGGGTCGCGAAATGTCGCGGAAGCAAGAGTCGCCACCGTCTTTTATTTTCTCCAATTGGAAAGGACAAAAGCACAGAAAAATTCCTTATAGAGATTGCTCTTGGTTCGGGAGGTAGGTTATAGAAAGGGAAGGTGTTAGCACCCTTTCTATCCATGGTTATCCATGGGCTCTTAGATACTTGCTCACTTGTGTTTTCAAAAATGGTTTGTTTGCTTTTCAACTGTGGGTTTTAAAAAGTTTCTTTGAAAATTTCAGTTCGACTCTTGTATCGGTCCTCAAGAGTGTTTAAAAAAATGCTTTCGAAAGCTTTTTTGAAAATGTGTTGGTGTGAAAAGTATTTTTGATTTGTTTTGTTTTGAATTAGAGCAAGTATCCACGAGTCGTCTACCTACCCTAAGGAATTCGTCTGTGTAAATGTCCTTTAAAGTAGTGCCATCCCACCATTGAGAGGTAGGTAGCACCACCGTTGGAGGTATTCGGGTCAATTCGAGGTTCGGAACATGGTGATCACCAGAGCAATGGGAAGACACCTTAGAAGCTACCCTCATGCCAGGTTCCCGGATCATGAGGACTTACTAAGACATCCTCTACTCGACGATCACCTTTCAAGGCAAGGCAACAGTGAGGCGTACCCTAGGGGTGGTGTGTGATTTGTGTGTCATGTTCAGTTATTTTATCTTTTGTCATGTCATTGGTGATCTAGCGCTTGTTTTTATTTTTGTCCATACATTCTTTCATGCCTTTATTTAACAGTTAATAGTGCGAGAAGTAAAAGATTCTAAGCTATTACAAAAGGCGCGGGTCCACATCGCCAAAATTTCTCGAACCCGATTTGACAGAAAATAAAGAAAGTAAAAGAAAATAAGGAATTAAAAATGCGAGAAATTAATTACAAGGCCTTGGGAGAGATACATCAAAATTAAAAGAAATAAGATAAATGCGCGAATTAAATAAGAATTAAACGAGGGCGTTGGACCCTTTTTGCAAAATTAAATTAAATGGTGAAATTAATTAATTAAAAAAAAGAAATTGTCTTTTGGGATTTTTAGGTATTTTATGATTTTAATGAAAAAAGAATAAAATGCAATTAAACCTAATTCTAGTTGTTTTTAATTTATTAAGAAAAGAAGATTAAAACCTAATATTAACCCTAATTAATTTACATGCAATTTTAATTACAAAAATAAATATTTAATTATTTAATTATTTATGAAAGAAAAATAAAAAGGAATAAAAAATTAATTAAACCCTAATTCTACCATTTTTTTAGATTTTTATTATGAAAAGATTATAATTAACCCTGATTAATTTACTAAATGAATTAATATAATTTATTTATGAAAATACTAAAAATAAAAATGTTTATTATTTTCTAGCTTTTTCTGATTTTTTGTGTTTTATGTATTACTGTAAAAAATAATTAAATTAAAAGAATTAATTGAAATAAAAAAATATAAAAAAAGAAAAGAGATGCAAACCTAAGGGGGTCTGCCCCTGATTTGGAGGTGTATTGTTTAGCAATTTGGCCCAAGATTCTAAGGCCTCATTTGACTTTTCCTGGGAGCATGCTGGCGTGTTGACTGGGGCTCACCATAGTCTTCAACTCATGGCCTTCTGATCATTCCCTTGGGCACGTGGAGGGTTTGATTTTTGAGGATGTATGATAGTCTTCAGCGTTGACACTGCATAGGAAGATTGATTGAAAAATAATATGGACAAAGGTGAGGACCTGGGGCTCGAACCCAGGTCATGTACGTTACCAGCACACACGTATGCCACTAAGCCATCCCAAGCGCGTTTAACCTATAATAACTAACAAACATTATAAAAGAAAAAATAGTCAGTGGTTCAAAACGCGCGAAAAATTTGAATCTTCCAATCAGCGCCTTCCACCTAATCATCTTCCTCGTTGGTGTTTTCTTTTTCTGAAATACAAAAACAATAAGCAACAGTTTTCAAACATTGCTATAGATAACATTACAGAAAATAACGATTAGCCCCTGGGGCTTCATAAATTGAGCGTGATGATGCCATTGTTTTCGTCCAAACCCCCTGAATCCATTCCTGGCATCGTGGTGGTCTAATTTTACTGTATTCAAAAACCCCCCAATTTGAAGGTTGAAGAACCCTAAAAAAGAAACATGGTAGATTCGCGTACGATGCCCAAAACTTCAATCAAGTTATGTAGTTAGCTTCAGAACAAAGTAATTAGTACAAATCCATGAATAAAATGCAATGATATGGTCTCAATAATAGAATACGATTATGCAAAAAGAGTGATACAGTTCACCCTCGAATTACCAATTCTTTGAGTATGGGGTTAAGTTTTTGACTGGAATCGTTTACTGGCAACCCTGGCAAGCTAATGGAATAAGTTTTGAGGCTTGAATCGACCTGCAAGTAGGTTTTCAGAATTTGAGTTTTCAAAGAAAATTTCAAGTTTGGTTTTCTATGTTCTTGCGCAGCTTAGTGGTTCCTTTCATTAGGTTTGTGTTCTTTGTATAAGTATGAGTGAATTAGGTCAAATAAAACAATCCAAATCCTTGGCATTCATGGTTTGAGAGATTTGATTTTCAAAGATCTTTTTTTCAATATTTTCCATGCTATTTTGTACCAATCATGATCAATTCTCTTCAAATCTTTCCATATTTGATTATGCATGAATTATTGAGTATATTTCATGCACAAAAAGATTGAAAAACTTAGGTTAAATATTTTTCATGTATTTAATTGATTTAAATGAATTATTATTAATAAAAATTCAAATAAATAAATAAAAAATGAAGAAATACTTCCCTTTGGGCCAAGTGGTCGTGCACATGCCTTGGATAATGAATTGTGGAAGAAAAATAGGCCCATTAGCAATTTTAGGTCATTTGAATCAATGTTGACTTTTCAAAATATCCAAAAATTTCCCAACTTCCACAAGGCATAACTTGCTCAATTTTTAAGCTTTGCTCATGTTCTTGGACATTTTGGAAAGTTCTTTGAGGCCTCTAACCAATTCCGTTGGTCCCATGTCATTTTGATTTACCAATCTCAAGTTATGGCCTTTGACTTAAAGTCCCTTTTTGTTGACTTTTGTAAATGACCTATAATGTTGAAATTGATAACTTTTTATGAGAGCATTTCTTGGACTTGAAGTATGAATATGAGTTGTAGGAAATGTCTTTCTATTCAAAATGAGCTTTGGATGGAATTTTTCTGATAATCCATGTGAAAGTTATGCCCTGGTCAATTTACCGTTGACTTTTTCAACTGTCCAAATAAGGAAACTTTTGCATCTTGATGATTTTTGAGCCAAGCTTTGAGAATCATGATCAAGGATTGACCAAATGATGTTTGTGGCTTCCAAATGAGATGTTGATCAAAAATTTGAACTTTTGACTGTCAAATGACCATTTTGCCCCTACAGTTGACTGTAGTGCAATTAGGGTTTTGACTGTGCAGTTTTGTGCTGAAAGTCTTGAAACTTGGTATGAGGATGCTTGACCATATTTTTAGGCATGTGGGACTTGATTGGACCTTTGGAAACTTCATTTTCTTGATCAGGACCAAAACCCTAATTTTGACTGTTCAGGAGGCCCTTACACTGTGCAACCCTTGGGGAGATTTTGAAGCTTGACTTGGCAATTTCTTGAAGAATATGGGAGGGCAAATTTTTGGGTACAACAATTTGCATACGAAACAAAGGATTAATTACAGGTAACATTAGAAACAGGGGCAATAAAGAGTTGTCCAAGCCATCTAATTGTTCTATCCACTAAGGTACCAAGGTAGGTTCGGCTGAAGAACATAACCAGATATCTTAATTCCCCAGAGAGTGAGTCAACAAGTCAGTGCACTCTCCCCAAGCTATATTATCAAAACCTTAAGGAAGTTGGGTATCCTCCCGCAGATCTCAACATTCCCCAGCACGATGTACAAACATTCCTAACAAGCATCCCCGGCAGTCTTGATCTAAGATTGTTCCCCGGCGGTCAACCAAACATTCAGTGGATTCACTTCCAGTACAATTCGAAACTTCCCTAGGAGAGTCCAACCCAGCTTCCCCAGGAAAGTTGGAATCCATATCCCCCAAGCAGTAAGCTTATCCCCAGCAGATTCTGGAAGCTTACCCCCGCAGAGCACGAACGCGTCTCCCGGCTTTATTCAAAGAGTTATTTCCCTACCAGGATATAACTGGATTATCCTCAGCCAGAAGCCACGGAAAGATTATTCTCGACGAAGTCTTCCTATCCCCAGCGAAGTCTATCAACACTTCCAATACAACAATGGTATCCCCAGAAAGTTATTATCAACAACTCAACAGAGTACCTCTCTCCCCACAAAGTATTGCTTCCCAACAAGATCGTTAGAGTACTTTTCTCCCCGCAGAGTATTTCATTCGCCAAGTTTATTCCCCAACGGAGTCATCTTCTCCTACCGGTATTCTTGCAACTATCATCTCCAGCGGAAGCAAAATCTGTTCTTCAATATCAGCCCAGGAGTGACTTCCCGGCACCCGTCAAGGATTTATCTTCCTAAAGACGAAAACATACATTCATAAACATCGCATTTTCATACATTATAGTATGCATGTAGGCATTACACCTTACAAATCTCATTTATGTTGAGAACATCATTGCTTGATCCATATCATGCATTGAGTATAATTGACCTTTACCTTTTCAGGAAGAATTCAGTTAAGTTCTCAGCTATATTCAAGACCTTGACAGGTTCAGTTAAATCGACCCTAAGATTTTCCTGTTTCTTATCCAGTCCAAGGCCTTCTCTGGTTTAGTCAGATCGACCCTAAGATCTCCCTGTTTCTTATCCAGTTGAAGACAGTTTAAGACCTAGACCGGTTCAGTTAAATCGACCCTAAGATTTCTCTGTTTCTTATCCAGTCCAAGGCCTTCTCTAGTCCAGTTAAATCGACCCCTAACAGATTTCCCTGATAAAGACTCAGCAGAAGTTATCCAAGATTCTCTCAATGATACTGTTGAGGTTGTAGTCGCCTGTGGTTCTCTCCCCGTTACTGCGGAGGTAGTAATCGCCCCAAGATTCTCTCAGCATTACTGTTGAAGTAGAAGATATCCAAGATTCTCTCAATGATACTGTTGAGGTTGTAGTCGCCTGTGGTTCTCTCCCCGTTACTGCGGAGGTAGTAATCGCCCCAAGATTCTCTCAATGATTACTGTTGAGGTAGTAATCGCCCCAAGATTCTCTCAATGATTACTGTTGAGGTTGAAGTCGCCCAAGATTCTCTCAATGATTACTGTTAAGGTTGAAGTCCCTTATGGTTCTCTCCCCGTTACTGCGGAGGTAGTAATCGTCCCCAGATTCTCTCAGCGTTACTGTTGAGGTTGAAGTCGCCCAAGATTCTCTCAGCGTTACTGTTGAGGTAGTAGTCATCCAAGGTTCTCTCACCGTTCCTGTTGAGGTAGTAACCATCCCTGGTTCATTCATCACCTTTTGAAGCTCCAGATTCCATTCCTGTAACCAGTCAGGACACATCTATACAAAGAGTTTAAATACCAGCTCCTGTAACAGGCCAGGTAATCCTTTTCTTTTGCAGGTACGCAAGTTCTCGCTAAGGAATCTCTTACACGATCGACATCCAGATGGCATCTATAAGCCCATCCACCATCCGTCATCTCTCAGCATGGCATCTATAAGCCCATCATCCTATCCATCAATCTCCAAATGGCATCTATAAGCCCATTCCACCGTTACACTGCTACTATGTGAGCGCAAATTTCTGGGCACTCTAGTGTTCAATCATCTTCCACCTTCGGACTACGAAAGGCACGTCAGCCAATCTGCATCCTCAGGTTTAAGAAGATTGAACAGGGGCAACTGTTGTACCCCAAAATTTTCCCTCCCATATTCTTCAAAATTTGCAAAGAGCAAGCTTCAAATCTCCCCAAGGGTTGCACAGTTCAAGGGCCTCCTAACAGTCAAAAATTAGGGTTTTGGTTCTGACAAAGAAAATGAAGTTTCCAAGGGTCCAATCAAGTCCCACATGCCTACAAGCATGGTCAAGTATCCTCATACCAAGTTTCAAGACTTACAGCACAAAATTGCACAGTCAAAACCCTAATTGCACTACAGTCAACTGTAGGGGCAAAATGGTCATTTGACAGTCAAAAGTTCAAATTTTTGGTAAACATCTCATTTTGAAGCCACAAACATCATTTGATCAATGCTTGATCATGATTCTCAAAGCTTGGCTCAAAAAGTCTCAAGATGCAAAAGTTTCCATATTTGGACAGTTGAAAAAGTCAACTGTAACTTGACCAGGGCATAACTTTCACATGGATTATCAGAAAAATTCCATCCAAAGCTCATTTTGAATAGAAAGACATTTCCTACAACTCCTCTTCACACTTCAAGTCCAAGAAATGCTCTCACAAAAAGTTATCAATTTCAACATTATAGGTCATTTTCAAAAGTCAACAAAAAGGGACTTTAAGTCAAAGGCCATAAATTGAGATTGGTAAATCAAAGAGACATGGGACCAAAGGCATTGGTTAGAGGACTCAAAGACCTTTCCAAAATGTCCAAGAACATGAGCAAAGCTTAAAAAGTGAGCAAGTTATGCCTTGTGGAAGTTGGGAAATTTTTGGATATTTTGAAAAGTCAACATTGCTTCAAAAGTCTTAAAAATGATAATGGGCCTCTTTTTCTTCCAAAATCCATCATCCAAAACATGTGCACGACCATTTGGCCCAAAGGGAAGTTTTTTATCATTTTTATTTATTTATTTGGATTTTTAATTATTAATAATTCATTTAATTAAAATAAATATGAGAAAAATACCAAAGCAAGTCAATCAAATCTTTTTATGCATGGGATAACTTCAATATTTCGTGCATGATCAGATTTGGAAAAAATCTTGGTAATTGGACATGATTTGAAGCAAATTTGCATGAAAAAGATTGGAAAATATATGCCATAAAAATCAAATATCCTCTTCATCAATTCATTGATTTTTTGATCCAATTTCTAACCCTAATCATTCCAGTACATATATACATGAAAACCCTAGTGTCCATAATCTCCCAGCTACGCCATACATCAAGAACCAAGGTTGAGTTTTTTGTCAAAAATTTGAAAACTGAAAGTGGTCTTAGAGGACGATTCAGAGGCCAAGACTAATCCCAATAGCTTGCAAAAGTGTTACTGAAGCTAACTGAATAGTTTTCCATATCCCTAACATCAAGAATTGGTAATTCAAAGTCAAACTGTATCACTCTTTTTGCATAATCGTGCTTTGTTATTTAGGCCATATCCATGCATTTTTATTCTTGATTTGTATTAATTGGATGATTCTGAAACTAACCATATGATTGAATTGAGTTTTTATGCATTGTATGAAGAATTACCATGAACGATTATTAGGGTTCTTCAAGTTCTAATTTGGGCGTTTACGAATGCTGTAAAATTGGAACACCTCGATACCATGGTCAAAGTCAGGACACTCAGACGAATTCAATGATGGGGTCGCGCCCAATTTATATTCCAAGACGGCATATTCGCTATTATTGGAAACTGCATGTTTTGGGGGGGTTTAAAACCCCCGCTAACCCTTTTATGTTTCAGGAAAAAAAAGCAAAACGAGGAAGAAGGAGAGTAGGTGGCACCTTCTGATTGAGTGGTTTGAATTTCGCGCGAAAAAGGAGCACTAACGCTTATTTTATCTTATATTATTCATTGGCCATATAATAAACAAAGCGCATCACTAGCTCCACTGGCAAGGCATGTGTATGGTAATCTCCAGGACCTGGGTTCGAGCCCCAGGTCCCTCTCCCTTTCCATAATATTTTTTCTAACGTTATCCTATGCAGTGCTCTTCCTTGAAGGCCATCATACACCCCTTGGTCCAACTATGCCACGCGCCCACTGAGATTAATCCATTGGCCCTGATCAGAGAAGCACCATACTCGTTGGTCAAACATGCCACACACCAGCATAAAAGTCAACCGGGCCAGCAAGCAATTGGGCCTGAATTGCTAAGTCATACCTCCACTTGGGGACAGAACCCCCCTAGGTTTTACAATTCTTTTCTTTCTTATTTTCATCTATTTCAATTATTTCTTTTTTATATATTCCTTAAATTAATTATTTTCCCAAAATATAAAAAATAACATAAAAAATCAAAAAGGTCATAAAAATAAAAAATATATTTTATTTTAATATTTTGTAAATAAAACTCATTAATTAACTTAGTTTTAAATTCTAGAATTAAACTTAATATTTTTCAATAAACCTAAAAATTGGTAGAATTAGGGTTTCACGCATTTTTTATCTTTTTCCTTTTTTCACCATATTAATTATTAATTTTTAATTAGTTATTTTTATAAATCAAATTTGCATTAATTAATTAGGTTTAATTTTAGGTAATTTTCATATTTCCTTAATAAATAAAAAAAACTAGAATTAGGGTTAATTAGTTAATTCCGTTAAATTCTCATGAAAAACCATATATACAAAAAACACAAAAAATAATTTCTTTTTCTTTTTTAATTTCATTAATTTAATAATATAATTTGATTTCATTAAAAAGGGTCCAACGCCCTCGCTTCCGATTTGAATTCTGATTCGCGCATTTATTTCTTTTATTTTCAATATTAATGTAATTCTCCCAAAGCCTTGTAAACTCAGACATTTTATTTTTCGCACTTTGTTTACTTTCTGTCAAATCGGGTCCTGGATTAAATTTGGCGATGTGGACCCGCGCCTTTGTAATAGTTTAGAAATTTTAATTTCCGCATCTTTTTAACTGTTAAATAAATGCATGCAAGAATGAATGGCCTACAATAAAAACAAACGCATAGATCACTTTGACATGACAAGACAAGGTAAATGAAAACGACACACAAATCACACACCACCCCTAGGGTACGCTTCACTGTTGCCTTGCCTCGAAAGGTGATCGTCGAGTAGAGGATGTCTTAGTAAGTCCTCATGATCCGGGAACCTGGCATGAGGGTAGCTTCTATGGTGTCTTCCCATTGCTCTGGTGGTCACCATGTCCCGAACCTCGAATTGACCCGAACACCTCCAATGGTGGTGCTACCTACCTCTCAATGGTGGGATGGCACTACTTTAAAGGACATTTACACAGACGAATTCCTTAGGGTAGGTAGACGACTCTTGATACTTGCTCTAATCTCAAAAACAAATTCAAAAATACTTTTCACACCGACACCTTTTCAAAAAGCTTTCGAAAGCAATTTTTCAAACACTCTTGAGGACCGATACAAGAGTCGAACTGGAACTTTCAAAGAAACTTTTTTTAAAACCCACAATTGAAAAGCAAACAAATCATTTTGAAAACACAAGTGAGCAAGTATCTAAGAGCCCATGGATAACCATGGATAGAAAGGGTGCTAACACCTTCCCTTTCTATAATCTACCTCCCGAACCGAGAGCAATCTCTTTAAGGAATTTTTCTGTGCTTTTGTCCTTTCCATTTGGAGAAAATAAAAGACGGTGGCGACTCTTGCTTCCGCGACATTTAGTGAACCAGCGTTAAACAGTCAGTTCCAGATCCACCGATCACAATATCAAAGGTCTTTCCTGTGCTTTTTCACCTTTCCTTTTGGATAAAATAAAAGTCGGTGGCAACTCTTGCTAACCGCAACATTTGCGATCAAACGCAAAACCTTCAAGCCAGTTCTACCACCGTATCACAGTAAGGTTCAAAGGGAATGGATTTTTTTCCCAAAGTCCTACTATCCACCTTGTTTACCATCCTCCAAGCTTGCATAAACCTTTGATGGTAGCCTTGATCGTCACTTTCATAGTCGAACACCAAACCTTGGATGAGCATATCATGAGGACCATTTCTTCGGGCATACCCAAACTATCATAAAGCTAAGCAAGGGTTGTAAGTGATACCTCCCCTAACACCAAGCAGAGGGACGTTAGTGAATTTCCCACAACGGCAATGATAGAAGTATCATCCAAGGATCTTGAACACCAATGAATATCAGAGTGGGTGAGAGACATCATCCTTTGAGACCGTGTCATTCTTTGCTCATTCTTCAATGTTGATCGAGGTAGGTGTGTAATGAACCACTTGGCGAATATGGATGCAATGTAAGATGTCTCCCAACAAGGTAGGTATAGGATTACGAGAGAGAAAGACTTTGATGGCATTTACATCTATGAATTGGTCCGAGTTGGGGAAAAGAACCAGACCATAGATGAGAAGGGCCAGGACGTCTTCAAAGGCTTGAAATTCCATATCTTTCCAGAATGAACGAGCCTTCTCTAATAGAAATTTGGCTAGGAACCCTTTGACTCTGCTTCTAGTCTCCCAATTTGCTACGATGTCGGCTCTCTTCAGATGCAGAGCTTCGGCCATGACCTCAGGTTTCAGAATCCCTTCTAGACCGGTGAACAATATTTGATCAAGCACGGACACTCCTAATAGTAGAGAGAACTCTTCTAGTATAGGTACCAACGGATAGTCAGGAAAAGTGAAGCAATGATGTATGGGATCAAAGAATTGGAAGAGCACATACATCATCTCCTCTTGGAAATTAGATGTAACCAAACTGAGGAGTCGTCCATATTTATTGGTAAAAGGAGAATCTCCGTGCACCCTTGATGCTAAATCTTGGAGCTGAGGGTGTGCTTTCATGAAGTTGATTCAGATGGTGTTTCTTCGGACGAAGTTCATGGCCTACAAAATAAAAACAAAGATAAATTCCTAAATCCTTGAAATGGTTAGTGAGAATGCGTATGATGTTATGATGTTTATGATTTTATGTACAAGTAAGCATATACACACAAGGAAAAAACAAGTCCTTAGGCTTAGGCTTGCATGGAGTTTGTAGGTAAGTACCCTCTTGAAGTTTAGTTGGCTCAAACCTGTCCTAGTTAATAGTAATCGGGTTCTAAGGGATCTCAATATCACTTACCTTTCTTTTAGGCATTGTCTCAGCACAATCAATCTTTTCTTGCGGCCAGGATATCCCAAAAGTCTAGTCTCAATGAGTGTAGTATCGAGTATCAACTAATTTTCAGCTCTCCATCGAAACCGGTTTCCTCACTACATCCTAATTGGCCAAGTTTATTCAATTAAGGTTCTAAAGTTAGTCAGTGCTTCATGACGCCACTCAGTGGCCTCATATTCTCCTCGATTCAACACAAGGGATACCGGTACCCACAAATACGTCACACTAATGTAGCCACTATTTCAAGAATATCGGTCTATGATGTACAGTTTCCGTAATCCAATTCTACTTACCTAAAAAGGTGTCCCAAATCCGGGTGGAGGATCAAAGCTAGCCCAAACAAGGAACCAAAAAAATGTAAAGCAAGCAAGTCAAACAAGGAAAGCAAGTAAATGTGATCTAGCCCTAAGTTAACCCCACTTTTAAGAATACTCCCCAGTAGAGTTTCCAGTTATGTGATACGGTGGGAGAACTGACTTGGGTGTTTTGCGTTTTATCTCAAATGTTGCGGTTAGTAAGAGTCGCCACCGACTTTTCTTTTATCCACAAGGAAAGGATGAAAAGAACAGGAAAGACCTTTGAGATGGTTTTCTTGAGTTCGGGGGGTATATTATGAAAAGGGAAGGTATTAACAGCCTTTTCATCCGTAGTTATCTACGGGCTCTTAGTTGCTTGCTAGATCACTTTCTTTTGTTTGAAAATGTGCTTTGTGTGGTTTTTGAAAGTGTTTTGAAAAGGTGTCATCGTTTAGGCAAACTTTGTAATAGTTCCCGTTCGTAAGAACGTATACAAAGTGTTAATCTTTTGAAAATGTTTCAAGTTTGAAAGATGTTTTGAAAGTGTTGGTGTTTGCTTTGAAAATAGCAAGGATGTTTTGATTTGAAAATGAGCAAGCAACTAGGAACATTCTACCTACTCAAAAGTCTTTCTTGTTTATTTACTCTTTCCTTTGACATTGTTATTTTACCATGGATGGTAAGTGACCTTATCTTTGGATGTAAAAGGGACAAACAAAGGGTCATCGTATAGTCATGAATAGCAATGTTGTAAGATATCTTAGCATTTTCTTTGAGGGACTAAGATCATTTGTAAGGCAACTTCGGAGTGTCGTCGAGGGACTATGATCTTGTATTTTTGTTTGTTTTTGCTAAGACATCTTACATGCGTATTATGACCATTTATTTCTCAAGGCAACAAGTGGAGTTAAACCTAGAGGTACAAAGTGTGCAAGTGTATCTTTTTCATGCTTGATTTGTCTTGTATTAGATTTTTCTAAGTATTAATTTTATCTTTCCATACAAACCCTAATTACTAGCATTTATATAAAGCGATAAATTGCGGAAAGTAAATATTCTACGCTATTAGATTATTTGGGGGATGGGGTATACATTTTTACAAATGGGTATTGCAATAATTTCAATCTAATTAACTATTACAACCATATTGAACAATGTACAAGAATTGAAATAATAATGTACAAGCATGAATAAATGGGAAAGAGTATGAATTTCTTTGGATTTTTGTTAAGAAAGGTTTTTTTTATTCAATTAATTAAGGTAAATAGTTTAAATAAACTAAGAAAAATTTAAATTAAATTAATTAAAAAAAGAAATTAATTTAATTAAACAAGCAAGTTTTTTTTAGTTTTTTTTTTGTGAAAAAAGGTTTTAACTAAGTTAATACTTGTATAAAAATTAATTAATTAAAAGAAAATCTAAGTTCTAAATTAATTTTAATTTAAAAGAAAATCTAAGTTCTAAATTAATTTTATATTAAAAGAAAATAAATTAACCTAAGCATACTTACTAATATATTTAACAATGGATTAAGTTTATTAAGAAAAATGTTTTTTTGTGTTTTTGGTTTTAAAATAAAACATAAGTAATATTGGATGTAAATGAATAAAATATTTTTTGGATTTTTATTGATGATAATAATAATAATAATAATATTAATAATAATATAAGATAAAATAAAATAAAATAAAAGAAATAAAGTCAGGGGGGTTAAAGTTAAAGTTGGGAGGTTTGTTAGAAAAAAAAAACAGTTTTGAAGTTGGCCCATTATTGTTTTCATAATAAAAAAGAGAATAATAAAAAAAAAGATGGGTTGTGTGTTATAAGCAAACAGGGGGTGATGTTTAGCAAAAATAGAGGAAGCCTAAAGGGGGAGGCCCAGCGCTGCAAAGGGGAAAGAGAAGAAAAATGTGAAAAAAAAAGAAACAAAAGGCAGCGCGCTGAGGTTCGAACCCACGCCCTCTTGATTACCAGCATGCTGCCTTACCACTGGGGTGGCTATATATCTGTGTACATATATCAAACCATAAATATATATTTGAAAACCCTTCCTAGGCCTGAACTTCATCTTCAACCTCACGCCAACCAGACCACCTGCATCTTGTTCATTTCTCATCCATTTGCAAAAGTGTAAACATGAATCTTGTGGCAAATTTCCTCACGATTTCAGAAATGTAAAGCATTAAAACTATATATCAAATATAAACATGAATTTTATTGGCCCTAATCTGAAACCTAAAAATTTTAGAAACTTCAACTCCAAAATTCTCTAAGTTCAAGCTATATAAATGCAAATTATGGATATGTACAACTTCGTGGCAATGAGGTCTACATTTTATATTTGAAAATGAAAGCTTAACAATACCTATATAAATAGTTCAAAAGTCAGAAAACTCACCTTGCAAGAGGGTATCGTGTTTTGAGTTTGAGCAGATTTTGATGAGTTCTGGTGATTGGGTTAGCTTCCTCAAGTTCCTAGGAAGTTAATGTGATGCTTGGCTTGTGCTAAAAGTGGCTGAGGAGTTCTAGAGAAGTCAAGTTGCAGACCCCTATTTTTGAAAATGGAACTTGATGATGGAGTTGTTACAGTTGGGCAAAAGGACTTTGGATGGTTTGTATTTGATGTTTAGAAGCTTTAGGAACCAAAAGGCTTGGAAATGCACGAGGGAAATGTAAGTTTCAAGTTTTTGGTCAGATTATGCAACAATGGAGTTTATGTGTATGATTCTGAGCTTTAAAGGTTTTCAGGGCTTGAGCATGCATGTGTTAGATTTCAAATGACTTGTATATTTATAGGCAAGAGGTCTTGTATGTTACAATAAGCCAGAATTTGAAAATCTCAAGTTGTAGCATCTTTCTTGTTTTTGAAGCAATGTTGAAACATCTTGTTCCAAGGTATGGTACATGGCTGCATAGAGTGGTTAGTACTTTAGACATTCTTGCTTTTAGTTTATAGTGTTTGTGTATGTAGAAATAACAAGTTCAATGCTCAAGGAAAGTGGAGTTTGTGATTAAAGCCACTTTTCAAGAATAGTATGGTGTCTTTCTTCCAAAAATGGAAATGCAACTTGGATAATGGTTCAAATGCTTGTACAATGGCTCAATATGTTGTGTAAACATTTAATTAAGGAGTGAATTACAATTTAGAATCCTGAAAAGTGATATTATGCAGCATGGCTATGTTATTTGGTCCATTGTGCATCACAAATTCTGCCTTGTAAAACAACTTGAAACCCTAACTTCTGGTCTTCGATTCTCCATTATAAAAAATGATATCAAGGAGTTCTTGGACATTTTAGAAAGCTTGTAATGTGCTATAAAACCCATCTTTTAATAACTTTTGCAAAATCCAATTGGAACTATATGAAACTTGGCCCAGAAGTTAGGTCAAAATCCTGACCAAAATGCTCAAAATTTCACTAAGTGTTTTAATTTCATGACTATGATTTCATGGATTAATAAATTGAAATCCATACATTTCTAGGAGAGTTGTGTTCAGAAATGTTTTAGATATAATTGAGATCTACAACTTTCATTTTTAAAGTTTCCTTTGAATCATCTTGCATCATGGTAAAAAATTGGCTCAAAGTTGTGAACAAATATGAAGTTTTCAACACTTAGAAAAATTTCTAAGTTTGGAAAATTTGAATTTTCAAAATGAAATCTTGACTTTTTTATTTCTTGATGAACAAGTTTCATATTTTGATATGTTTTGATGAATTGTGATCTTTGACACTTGATTTTGACCAAAAAGTCAAAGTTTGACATTTCAGTGTACAATTGACTTTTAACCAGTTGACTGAAAATCAACTATCAATCAATTGATCTTGAGGGAAGTTTTGAGTAATAACATTAGGTTAAATTGATTAATTTGAAACCTTTAGATCATGTATCAAACCAAATAACCATTTGCTAGGTCAAAAATCAGAAATTGCCCTTTCTCAGTCAAAACCTTAATTTTGACCATTTTTCCCTTTTGATGATCTGATCAAATTTCTTGAGGAATTATGGTCCAAACTTGATAAAATAACATATATGAGTTCACAATATTGATATGGATAAAAAATTATGAAGTTTTACTGTAAATTGGCCACAATTTACTTTTTCCCCAATACAGCTGATTTTTAGGTCAACTGATCAATTGACTGAGCAAAAATGTGATCCAAGACTTGAAAATTGACATGAGCAATCTTGAGGGTCCATAATGATTCATGAAAGTAATATGAGGCATTAAAAGTTCAATTATCCTTGTGCAATCTCAAACCCTAATTTCAGTCATCAATGCTTTAGGAGGTGTCTTGAGCTGATCAATCCTTGTGCAATCTTGAACAAAAGGAGATCTTGTGAGAAAATTACTTGATAAATGAGAGGGCAAATTTTGGGGTACAACAGGGCTCTATAACTCCGGGTTGTTAGGCTCGGGTTGCACCAGTGCCGTGATTAGGTTTTAGGCTTTTCTTCAGTTTGTTGTTGGGAGAGAGACGGGAGACAAAGAAGAAGAGAGATAATGAAAAAGAATAAAATGTTTTGTAAAACAAAATCATATTATTTCATGTAATCCAATGCATGACATCCCATGTTCGTTATCACACACCCTCTATCACGTCCACATGATCTCAATTTAACGTCCTTGATGCGCGTGCCCACGGCATTACCGTATACTGCACGCATAGAGTCCAAACGGACTCCCAACTCTCCCTTGGGCCATGCCCAACAGTCCATACCCCCTTTCAATTTTGTTTTACTAAACACGCGTAAGTTCGCACCCCTAATGTCAATAGGCCAAGTCCAATATATGGACTTGGACCCTACTCCTTAAACTCCCCAGTTTTACTCAATAGTTCAAACTTGCACCCCCATGTGTTGGGCCTGAATTCAATATCTGAATTCAGGGACGATGCTGTTAACACCCCCATCATTTTTACTTCCAAACTTAATTTACACCCTCTGGCGTTTTTCTTATTTTCTTTTACTATTTTATTATTTTTTCTTTTAAATATATTTATAAAATCATAATATTATTTTATTATTATTATAACATCAAACAAGATTTTTCTAAACTCATCCAATATTTATTTAATTATTTGCATTAAAATATTTTTTTAGCATGCATTAATAAGACATTTTTTACAATCAATACATAAAAAAAGATTTAACCAACATCAAATCATTTTCATAATCAAGTTAAATCCAACAAATTATTTTCAAAAACGATTACACATATATTTTAATTAACTACATGTTTTGTCCAAAATCTCGGCTATTCACACACCCGGACTAAGTGTAAGGAGAATTCGAAATATCTTTGTAATCCATAAAAAAAACTAGCCCATGCGAACTACGAATTGAGACTTTGATTCCTCATAAGATGATACATAGGGACGCAACTAAAATCGTTGCGAGTTCCCCCAATAAAAAAACTAAAACCTATCTCTTAAAAGATCGCGCTTCTAAACCCTAGTATCCTTGCGAACAAGGTAGATGAGGGGTGTATAACACCTTCCCTTCGTCTAAAACTGAGTCCCAAAACCTAGATTATCTAACTTTTTAGGGTTAACCTTTATATTCCCTTCCTTAGGATAAAAATTAAAGGTGGCGACTCTTGTTTTAAAACCTGTTACAATAGTTAGCGACTCTGTTGGGGACTCCAAATCTAGGGTTTAGTTTCTTTTATTTTGGGTTTAGGGTTTTGGTGTTTTTCATTTTTTGTTTTTATTTTATTTATTTATTTTACTTTATTTATTGTATTTATTTATTTAATGGAATATTTATTCATGGTGGGATTTATATTATTTCAAAAATATTTTCAAAAACCCTTAAAAAGAAGGTTCGTCTATTAGCCAAGGGGACACATCAGCCCTATGAGTTTATGTGGCGACTTCACCTAGAGTTAGTGGAATTCCGCGAAAGGAATACGTCTCAACATATATCCTCTTGGAAAGTAGGACTTTTGAATGAAACTTGTGACTCTTTATACAACCTTTAAACCAAAATCTCATGATGAGACCTTTCATGACCTAGAGACGAAAGTTTCGGTCTACAAAGAGGCTCCACTTAAGGGAGGCCCCTGTGCTTTTCCCTCTAGTGTCATTCCTGATACCCTTAAGTAAACCACCTTATGGGGAGGATAAAATATCCGTAGGCCAAAAATAAGAGCCTACAATCTAAGGGTACCATTCATAAAATCCCGTCACTAAGCCCTACATTCATGCCTTCAGGCATTTTTGTATTTCATATGTTCATTATCCTCTATTTCCTTTTGTTTGTCTTATTCATAAGGTTAAAAAAATATAATAGTCAAAGGTCTTAGTGAGTGTCTTAAAAATGAATAGCAAAGGGAAATAACTTGTCTGTAACAATGCCATCAAGCCAGATATGTCAAAGATCAAGGCTATAAAAGGGAAATTGTCCAAGAGAGCTTCGAAGATGTTCACTCGTTGCTATGGGGATACCCTTTACATAACCAAAGTAAGGTACAATTGGATGTTGTTTCTGCCCTAATTAAGTTCTATGACCCTCCACTGAGATGCTTCACCTTTCAAGACTTTCAGCTAGTACCGACTCTGGAAGAATTTGATAGAATTCTGAACTTTTCTAAAGAGAAAGCTTATATGGGTATCGGGCATACTATTGACGTCAACATCTTAACAGAAGGTTTAGGGATTCCTTATCCTGAATTGTCACTTAATTACGAAAAAAGGGGTGACGTGCAAAGGGTTAACAAATGCTACTTGGAGAATAATGTTTCAATTTTTATAATAACAAAGAATAGGAGTCTTGTATCGATTGTTTAGTGATGCTTATATTTGGTGTAATCTTATTTCCATGGACTTTGGACTATATTGACTCCGTTGCTATTAGCGTGTTTTGGGGCACAAAAGCTTTTAATACGGATCCAACTCCCGCTTTGCTTGCTGACATTTATTATACACTTCATACGCGGTATGAAAAAAGAAGGGGCCCTCTAAATTATTGCATTCCACTATAGTATTATTGTTTCATGACTCACCTTTAAAAGGAAGACTATTTGATTCAAATATGACAAGATATGAGTGGCCTAAAAAATTAAGGCCTTTTACTGCTAATTTTGTGTCGTGGTATGCAAGGAAGCTGGACATTGGTGATATCATCTATAGATATGGAGATTTTCCGAATGTTCCATTAATCAGATCACAAGGCTTCATTAATTACAACCCTATCTTGGCCCTACGATATCTAGGGTATCCTTTGGAAGATAAACCCTCAAATGAACAACTCCAACAATTGATCATTCATGACATGGGAAAAAACGACCAAGAGTTTCTAAATAAGATGATTCGGGCTTGGAATAGGGTTAATAAAAGAAAAGCTGGAGGAAAAAATGTTGGGGAAAAAGAACCCTACACTCTATGGGTTTTTGATAGGGTACAAAATGTTAAGCTACCATTTGACATATATCTTGAATACAAGCTAGAGGTCCCAGAGGCTCCGCCTATGTCCTTCGAAGAGATAGATCATCTGAAGAATGCCTTAAAACAAGCTCAGAGGGAAAAGGAAGAATTGGTGCTTAACGTTCATAACTTAACCAAAGAAAAAAGACAAATGCAGCACATACTCGAATCAAAAGACCAATAGATTAGGAAATATCAAGAAGCATTTGAGAATGAGAGTCTTAAACGAAAGCGTTTGACTAAAGCGTTGTTACGTGCTAATTTCAACTTGAATTCCCACAACCAAAGGTTAGAGGATATGACTAGTTAAATTGAGAGATTAAATAGATGGTATGAAAAGGCGATGCAAGATAAGAAGGTGATGGAAGAAGATCTAAGGGCTCAAATCCAAAGTTTGGCGCAAGCTTCTTTAGATCAAGAGGAACAAATGAAGTATCTTACCACCAGACTCCGAGACGGCCCAGAATGGGAAGTAAGGGAATGCCTCAAAAGGATGATGGAAGAAAGGCTACTCATCCAGAAGACTAAAGAATACGAGAAAGCATGCCTTGAGCTAGAAGGCCTTCGAAAATATTTCTGAATACAAAAAAGACTTTATACGGAGATGAGGGCTGAAAAGTTGTATTGGGAAGAGAAATATGTGAAGATTTCCAAAGCGAGAAAGGATAATCATAAGATAATTCCTGATCTTTACCGCGAATATGAATACTACAATGACAAGCACGCCAAACTTACTTTCTTAGCTAACAACCTCATTGAAGACATCCCGAGGAGCATGAGAGACACAAAAGATGTGATGGTTCCTCTACCAAAATATGTTGAAGACTTCCTCAAGCTTTTCAGGATAATGGTCGATGGTTTCAGGGCAGACATCCATAGGAGCTCTTAGAAGACATTTGTTTCCCTTTGTTTAAGTTTAATGTTTAAAGTTGGAATAGTTTTCAATATCTAAATTGTATTCTTTTTTAAGACGATTACTATTTTCAATAAAGGCATTTTGTTTCCGTATCTAGTTTGCGTATTTATTTTTTGGATACTCACAAAAAAAAAAAGAAAAACCTGAAAAGTATATAAAAAAAATGTATCCAAGTGAATAAGACATTCAAAACATAACCCTTAGCATATTTATACATATTCATACGCATGCATGCATTCATAAAAATATGCATTTCGTACAAAAACTCATCTTTTTTTGAAAACCTTCTCCAGTTAAACCATTGGTAGAAGAAAAGCACCATCTCTCCGACCATCTTACCAAACAAGAGCTCATCAACTAAGAATGATGGAACAAATTAAGGAAAACCAATCTACATTTAAGGAAGATCTTGAGCAAGTCAAAATCAACGTCGACTCAATGAGAGGAGATATGAGTAAAGTTCTTCTAGCCTTGAATAACATCATTGAAAGATAAGAGCAAATCCATAGGGTAGCCTTTGAGGAAATACCTCATACTATTGGTGCATCGAGCAGCCACCAACCGAGGAGAGAACCAGAGGCAGGACCTCAAAAATCCGCCATGGCTCAACAAGAGACAAGAAAAGTTGATATTGAGGGGTTTGTTCCACCTCCACCGAAAGCAGGGGTATCTCATACTTTGCACATCCCTGTCAACAACACATATAACTACTTAGACTTGCAGTATGGAGACCACGACTTAGAGGATGTCAATCAAGGGCCTCAAAGGATAACCTATACTCATGCTACTGAGAATCCCTTAGTGTTCAATAAGTACAAAGCTCTAGAGGAAAGATTAAAAGTTGTGGAGGGTTATGATGCTTTCGATGTAGATGCTCTCGAAATGGGTCTATTTCATGATGTAGTGATCCTCCTAAATTCAAATTACCTGACTTTGGAAAATACAAGAGGCTCACCTGCCCAAGGAACCATTTGTGCATGTATTACAGGAAGATGCATACCTATGCTCATGACCAAAAGCTAATAATTTATTGTTATCAAGACAGTTTAAGTGGGGCGTCCTTAGATTGGTCCATGCAGTTGGAATGCGTTCATGTTCAAACATGGGCAGATCTTGCTAATGCCTTCCTAAAACAATACAAATATAACTTGGAAATGGCATCTACCCGCATGTAACTCCAGAACATGTCTCAGGAGAAAGAGTAGTCCTTCAAGGAATATACCCAAAGGTGGAGAGAAATGGCATCCCGTGTACAATCACCACTTTTGGAGAAAGAACTAGTCGATATGTTCATGGGAACCTTGCAAAGGATGTACTATGAAAAGATGGTAGGAAGCGTCTCATCCGGGTTTTCTGATTCGGTAACCATTGCTGAAAGGATTGAAGAAGATGTGAAAAGTGGAAATATGCAAGGTGCATCATCTAATACCCCTTATAATTCAGAAAGACATGTTCCTTACTTCTCAAAAAAGAAGGAAGGAGAAGTCAATGCGGTAGCATCACATCCAAGGGCACAACAACCATTGATGATTCCACGAAAACAACAACGAAAAGGGTTTGAGAGGCCTCAAAGAAAATTTGATCCTCTCCTTATGCCGCACAATCAATTATTACAACACTTAGTCAAGGCATCTTTGGTAGAGCTAAAACCTCTATCTCCTCCAGTTGGGGCATTCCCACCAAGGTATGATGCCAATGCCAAGTGCGAGTATCATGCAAATCCACCAGAGCATACCATAGAGAAGTTTTGGGCCTTCATGCATAAAGTTCAAGGTTTGTTGGATGCCCAAGATATCACCTTTGAAAATCCGAAAATCAAGTCAAACCCCATACCTCTACATGGTGGACCAACAATAAATGAAATTAAAGTAGTCACTGACTTTAGGGCAGCCAGACGAGTAAAGGCCCCAATAAATTTGTTGAAGGAATATTTGTTGGAGTGTGGGTTCTTTTGGAACATAATGAATCTTTTGAGCAAACATTACAAAAATTAGTGGACCAAGGGATAGTCCAATTTGGATCATACCCTAAGAAGAATATGTAGCTGTAATTTAGGGAAGTACAAAGAAGCCATTGGTAATTCCTTCCCAAGGGCCAAACCTTAACAAGAAAACTCTTGTGATTTTGTGGGAAGAATCAATAGAAACACCCGTAATGACGCCAAGGCAAACTCTAAGGATACAAGTAGTTCCAAAGACTACAATGATAATTAGGGGGCCATCTCCTAACCCTTAAGAAAGTGATAAAGAAGTACCATGGATTTATGATTCGACTGTATACATCAATGGCTTAAAACAAGAATGTGAGCCATCGTCAAGTCAAGGACCTGCAATCTCAAATATAGCATGAACAGGGGCATGACCCGCAGTGGTCGAATCTTTGGCTCTAAACGGAAAAAGAAGGTTGATGCAGTGACAAAAAATAAAAATGATACGTCGGTGAAGGACAAAAGAAAAGTAGTGGTGGAAGCAAGTCAAGAACAAGAGCCTCCGAGCAAGAACTTTACTGATCAAGAGGCGGATGAATTTATAAAGATAATTAAGAGGAGTGATTATATGATGGTGGATCAGCTTCACCAAACCCCAACCCAAAATTTCTATACTCTCGTTGCTCATTAATCCAGAAGCATGTTGAGATTCTTTAATGAAGGTTCTGAGTTTAGCCCATGTCGCAGAGGAAATTACTTTGAATCATTTCAATAATGTTGTAGCAAATCTGAAGTCTAGATCACACCTGGGTTTTAATGATAGTGAGCTACCTCCACAAGGCCGAGCTTACAACAAAGAATTTCACATCTCCATTTAGATAAGTACTACAATCCTGTCCAGAGTACTTATCGATACTAGTTTGTCCCTCAATATGTTACCAAAATCTAGCTTAATGAAGTTGACATAGATGGTATTGTGATAAGGCTGAGTTCTACGATAGTCAAAGCTTTCGATGGTTCTCAAAGTTCAGTATTTGGAGAAGTGGACCTTCCTGTCAAGATCAGCCCATATATGTTCTATATCACTTTTCAAGTCATGGATATAGAACCAGCATATACATGTTTACTCGTGCGACCTTGGATTAATGCAGCAGGGGCAGTCACTTCAACTTTACATCAGAAATTGAAATTATTCGTTGAAGGGAGATTGGTCATAATCGATGGTGAAGAGGACATCTTTTTAAGTTACTTAAAATCTTACTGATATATCAATGCTGATGAAGACTGTGTAGCCACACCATTTCAAGTATTATAGGTTGCCTCAATGGTAACCCTACCGGTGAAAAAAATCAAGAAACCTGTCCTGACTTCGAGGAGAGATTTACAAAAATCAGTGGAAAGTGGTGCCTCAAAGGGTTGGGGAAAGCTCCCAGAAATACCTGAGAAGAAGAATTGCTTTGGTTTAGGTTACGAATTATCAAAGGCTGCTCTAAAGGGAAAAACCTGATTTCCTCAAATCCAGGAGACCTTCGTCAACAAAGGAGAGAGTGCGACAGACAGGTGGAAATGATATGTAACAAGGATAACATCAAAAGGAATCTAATTTCATCCATGAATGTGCCCCAGGCGAAGAACTCCAGAATTGGACAACTATGGAAATTCCAACGATATTTTTCTTTCCAAAGTAATTTTTCTTGTTTTTGAAAGAACCTATTTCAAGCCTGAGGCATAGGGGTTTCTTGTAAGGGTCCCCCATTTTGTTTCAAACAATATTCACGATTAATAAAAGTTATATTGCACATTCAATTAAGATCCCTGTCTATCTCTTCCATTTATCGGTTACATTTTAAAATGGCAATAATTTTCTTCATATGCATTTTCCAAATTCATAAACTAAAAAACTTTACCAAAACATGATAAATGTGTAGATCCATGCCCAAAATCACCGATAATGTTACTGTTGCTATTCGATATAATTTTGATGCACCCATCAACCAAGATGAAGAGGAAGATGATGAAGATCTTGAACTTTCCAAAGAATTGATGAGGGAAATAGAGAGAAAAGCTAACAGTATACAACCGTACCAGGAACCCATTGAGACCATTAATCTTGGCACAAAAGAAGATCCGAAATAGATCAAGCTAGAGGCAACATTGGAGAAAAACGTCAAAGAAAGGTTGATCAAGTTATTACATGAATACATGGATATATTTGCATGGTCTTACAGAGATATGTCGGGATTGGATACAAACATTGTGGTTCACAAATTACCTCTTAAAGAAAGTTGCTCTCTGGTTACGCAGAAGCTCAAAAGAACTCATCCAGACATATCCATCAAGATTTGAGAAGAGGTCCTTAAACAATTTGAGGCTGGATTCTTAGCGGTGGTAGATTATCCACCTTGAATAGATAAAATCATGCCAGTACCTAAGAAGGATGGAAAAGTATGCATGTGTGTGGATTATCGGGATTTGAACAAAGCAAGTCCCAAAGACGATTTCCCGCTACCTCACATAGATGCTTTGGTGGACAATACAACTCAAGCTTCAGTATTATTGTTGATGGATGGTTTCTCAGGCTATAACCAAATTAAAATGGAACCCAAAGATATGGTAAAAAAAATACTTTCATGACATATTGGGGCACTTTGTGTTACAAAGTAATGCTATTAGGTTTGAAGAATGCAGGGGCAACTTATCAATGGGCTATGGTCACACTATTCCATGATATGATTCACAAAGAGGTTGAGGTGTATGTAAATAATATGATTTCCAAATCTCATACGAAGGAGGATCACATCATACATTTACAAAAGCTATTTGAACGTCTGCGCAGGTTCAAACTAAGGTTGAATCCAAATAATTGTACATTTGGTTGCAGATCAGGAAAATTATTGGGTTCCATTGTAAGTCGGCATGTTATCGAGGTAGACCCTGACAAGGTAAATTCCATACAAGAAATTCCATCCCTGCGGACAGATAAAGAGGTTCACGGTTTCTTAGGACGATTGAACTACATTTCAAGGTTCATATCGCACTTAGTTTCTATATGTGAGCCTATATTTAAATTATTACGAATAGATCAGACGGTGGTATGGAATAATGATTGTCAAACCTCCTTCGAGACAATGAAGAAATATTTACAAGAGCTACTGATCTTAATGCCACCAGTTCCCGGAAGGCCCCTCATCATGTATCTGACAATGCTTGAAGGATCAATGGGATGTGTATTAGGACAACATGATGAAACAGGTAGAAAAGAGCATGCCATCTACTACCTCAGCAAGAAAATTAATGAATACAAAACTAGGTACTACCTTCTCGAGAAAACTTGTTGTGTTTGGCTTGGGCTACTAAAAGATTAAGGTAATACATGTTAACTCACACTACATGGTTAATAGCAAGAATGGATGCTTTAAAATATGTGTTCGAAAAACCAGTTCTTATAGGAAGGATTGCACGATGGAAGATGTTACTATAAGAGTAAGACATCCAATATGTTACTCAAAAGGCCATAAAGGGTAGTATACTAGCTGACCATCTAGCTCATCAGCCGATACCAAAATATCAACCAATGAAGTTCGACTTTCTAGAAGAAGATGTCATGGTTATAGGTGACTACGATATACCTGAGCCCAACGAAGGACCTGAACCAGGGGCACGTTGGACACTCATGTTCGACGGAGCTTCAAATGCACTAGGGTATGACATTGGGGTAGTTTTGACTTCTCCAAATAATTTTCACAAGCATTTTATTGCAAGGTTATGTTTTGATTGCACCAACAATATTGTCGAGTATGAAGTTTGTATCTTTGGTCTACAAGCTAGCTGCCATTGATTTGAGAATCAAATATCTCAAAGTATCCAGAGATTCCACGCTAGTCATATACCAAATAAACGCTGAATAGGACACTAGATATCCCAAAATGATTCCATATCGGGATCATGTTTTAAAGCTAGCTACGAAATTCACTAAGATCACTTTCAGTCATATCCCACGAGAAGAAAATTAGATGGCAGATGCCTTGGTAACTCTATCAGCCATGTTTAAAGTAACTTGGAAAAACCATGAGCCACGCATTACAATTAGACATTTTGAAAGGCATACACATTACCTTGCTATTGAAGAGGGTCCGAATAATAAGATTTGGTTCTATGACATCAAGAGGTACCTAGAAAAACAAGAATATCCAAAAAATGCCTCTTCCATTGACAACAAACTCTGCGAAAGCTAGCCTCAAAATTCTTCATGAGTGGTGATGTGTTATACAAAAGGAACTACGATATAGTGTTACTCAGGTGTGTAGAGAAACAAGAAGCAGATACGCTTATGAGAGAAATCCATGAAAGCACTTTTGAAACTCATACGAATGGGCACGCCATGGAAATAAAAATCCTGCGAGCGAGTTATTATTGGTTGACGATGGAAACTGATTGTTACCATTATACAAAGACGTGTCACAAGTGCCCAATCTATGCCGACAAAATGAACATGCCACCAATTCCTCTGAATTCCATGAGCTATCCTTGGCCATTTTCGATGTGGGGAATTAATATGATAGGCATGATTAAATCAAAAGCATCTAACAGACACCGACTCATATTAGTTGCCATCGATTACTTCACCAAATGGGTAGAAGCAGCATCCTATGTGAATGTGATAAGTCAAGTTGTCACTCGATTCATCAAACAAAATCTCATACGCAAATATGGGGTTCCAAGCAGAATCATTACAAATAGCAGGTCTAATCATAACAACAAAATGATGAAGGAGTTATGCGATAATTTCAAAATCGAGCATTATAATTCCTCAACATATCGACCCAAGATGAACGGGGCCATTAAATCTTCCAATAAAAACATCAAGAAAATCATTCATAAAATGGTGAAGACATACAAAGATTGTCATGAAATGCTTCCCTTTTCTCTACATGGCTATCGTACCTCTGTACGCACATCAACCGGTGCAACTGCTTTCTCTCTAGTATATGGCATGTAGGCGGTACTCCCGATTGAAATAGAGATTCCATCACTTAAAGTTATAATGGAAACAAATCTTGAATAAGTGGAGTGGGTTAAGACGCGACTTGATCGGCTCAACCTCATTGACCAGAAATGCTTGACAGCTTTATGCCACAGTCAATTATATTAGAAGCGGGTGAAGAAAGCCTTCGACAAGAAAGTCCGCCCCAAGTATTTAAAGAAGGGGATTTGGTGCTTAAGAAGATTCTGCTACCTTGTCTCGATTCACGTGGTAAATGGACACCCAACCACGAAGGACCATATGTGATAAAAACAACATTTTTTGGTGGTGGTCTCATCTTCATAACAATGGATGGGGAAGAACTACCACAAACGGTAAATTCAAACATAGTAAAAAAAATACTATGTATAAAAGGCTCACTAAGTTCGAACCCTAAACAAGAGACTTAGGAAAAAAAGAGCATCCTAGTGGATCAAAAACGCTAAAGGGAGATCTAGGCAAAAATTAGGGATATACACAAAAAATTATCATCTCGGTGGATTAAAAACTCGAGAGGGTGATCTAGGAAAAAATTAGGTATCTTATTCAAAGAACTAAAGAACAAAAGTATTGCGATCTACAAACCACAACCATGACCATGAAGGAGAGAGATGGGTCAAAATCATTTAATTCAGAAGCAAAGGAGATTGGAGCTATCAAAAGGACATTGGGGAAATAGCAGTAACAATTATATTTTCATTGCCACTTTCAGTTTTAAAACTTTCTGTAATTACCTCTTTCAAGGAATTTCATCTTATACTCTCGCCTATTTAGAGGCATATTTATCAATAAAATATTGACTTTTTTTCATATCTTTCAATTGTGTTTTTCTTTGCATACTTGTTTGCAAAATACCAATTATGTTGGTGAATACTGCATTGAAATCATTTTGGGGAATTGACATACAAATAAAAGAATTTGATAAAAGAATAAAAAAGCATTTTGATTAGAAAAACTTCGAAATAAAATCCACATCTATGTCCATGTCTACGCCTACACCTGTGATACAATTATCTATGACAACTTGACACTATTCACCATGTTTTATTAATATTCAAAACGACTTGGAGATACAACAATTGGTAACAAACAACATTGGAAAGTTGGTGACTATAAGAACTTGATGGTTTAAAAAAGGAGAACTATCAAAAACATTTGCAAAATACTTGGGGCATACACATACATTTGGGGCATATACACACATAAGCATTTTGATACATGAGCATACGAAACATTTGGGGCATATATCACACTTGGGTAGCACATCAATTTAGAGCATTATGCATATACATCATGCATGGCATCACACATAACTATTTTGGTTAAATTTCAAACTCTCTTGGGGTCAATCATTAGCAAGCTTATATGTGGGAACTAAATAGTTCAAACGTTAAGCGATTTGGGGTTTATTTCTTCATGATGATAGTTTTGGTTGAGGGCTTACACAACCGGCATCATCAATGAATTTGGGGTTTATTTCTTCAATTTGGTAGTCTTGGTTGAGGGCTGACACATCCGATATCATCAGTGAATTTGGGGTATACTTTCTTTATGTTAATAGTCTTGATTGAGGACGACACAATCGACACCGTCGATGAATTTAGGGTTTATTTTTTCATGTTGACAGTCTTGGTTGAGGGCGACACAATCGACATCATTAATGAATTTGGGGTTTATTTCTTCATGTTGATAGTCTTGGTTGAGGGCTGACACAACCGATGTCATCCGTGAATTTGGGGTTCATTGCTTCGAACCTAGCATATTTCATTTGGTTATTGAGTCTTGGTTGAGGGCTGACATAACCGACATCGTCTTTTCGAGTTCCAAATATCTGGTTTCAAGCTCGTATTATCTACCCTCTAGGTTGTGGTAGGTATACGACAATCTTTGGCTCACTGTGTTAGTCTCGAAGCAGCAATAAGTTATCTTTCTTGGTAACATAATAAATTGTGTTAGTCTCCATGCGGCAATGTATTATCAAGCTCTATGTTATTCACCCCTAGGCTGCGATGAATATACAAAATCGGTGTTAAGCTTACTATATTAGTCACCAAGAATTAGTAAGACAGTTTTTCAAAACATGTATTATTTTACCTCCTAGGTTATGGTAAATATGCAAGGAAATATACAACCTCTCTTAGATGCTAATGAGTTGTCCGCATCATCGTATCTAATCAGAACTTCGGTTCTAACGCTGGTAAGATGATACATCGTCATTTATGCCTACTTTTCATACCCATGGGAATATTGTACAACGTATCCTTATAAGCTTTTGGATAAATTTTGGGGTCTTTCATTATTTAATGAACTTTCGATCAGAACATGTGAGACATGCACATTCTCGCACTATTCAATTGCAAAGTAATAAAATAGGGGCAACTGTCATACCCCAAATTTGACCCATCAAATAATCACATATGTTACTTTTCTTTTTATCTTTGATCAAATTATTTATATTTTAGCAATATTCTATGGGGGGTTTAAAACAGGAAAGAGAGGTGTATTGATCTAAAACAGACCATAGATATCTGATGACCTATTAAGGTTTCATTCATTTTAGGAGGGGTACACTTTTATGGAGAGAGGTGCATTTTAGAATCAATGGATGGCCCATTAAGTATTTCAAAGGCCCATTCAAATCTTTTAGTCCATTTTAAAATTCTGAAGGGGGTATAATTGAGGCTTGTTCTTTAAAAAGTTAGGAGGGGGTATATGTTTAAGTCTGGAGGACCCATAAGCAATTCATTTTGTTAAGGCCCAATAAGTTGATACAATATGGCCTGTTTCAGGTTTTGGTTCAAAGTAATATATTTTTTACATAATCATTATTAAAATCATTATTTTATAGATTTAATTAAAAAATTTTGATTGTTTTGAAAAAAAAAACATTGACTAATTGAATATGGAAAGGCTTTTACTACTTGCAAGCCCAAAAACGAACATGCCCCAGTTCAATTAAGAAAAAACGCTTTTTACTTCAAATTAAAAAACTTTATTGTACCAATTGATGAAAAATAATGCACTTTTTAATGCTACAACAACTACTGTTCAAATCAAATACAGAAACAAAATATTCATACATTGAATCATCAGTATATTTTATAGCATAACGAATATGATTTACATAATCAAATCAAATCTTAACCTAATACAGAATAAAAATGTTATACAAAACGAATCAAATTACAATAGAATCAACTACAATCTGAAATCAATCCCAACTTTCCCTAAGTCTCTAATCAATCAAAATCAATAACGATCTAACATTAAAATAATTTCTTAATTGATCTACCCATAAAATACTATAAAAACCTTATTTCTAAATCAGAAAGGAGGAAGAAAAATGGGAGGAAATTTACATAAGAGAAAATTTTACAGAAAAAGTTTGACGAAAAATATTGGAGGAAATTTGGAGGAAGAGAGCCTGAAATCCATGCTCGTTGTCGTTCCTTGAAAACCTATGGTTTCAACATATGAAACCCTAGCTTGTCTTGTTGCACCGCTGCATCCATCGCCACCATACCTGCAGACACAAGGAGGAGATGGAATCATATACAAATTAGAAGTGGACTTAGAGATCGACGATAGAGGTAACAAAAACCTAGATTTTATTCTTGTGTTTTCTTTGGATAAACTTTTGCGATTGGGGTTTATTGGGGTTAATTAGGGTTAATTTGGGGCTCTATAACTTCGGGTTGTTAGGGTTGGGTTGCGCCGCCGCCGCGATTAGGTTTTAGGTTTTTCTTCAGTTTTTTATTGGGAGAGAGACGAGAGACAGAGAAGAAGAGAAATAATTAAAATGAATAAAATGTTTTGTAAAAAAAAATTATATTATGTCTTGTGATCCAATGCATGACATCCCATGTTCATTATCACGCACCCTCCATCACATCCACATGATCTCAATCCAACGTCCCTGATGTGCGTACCCACGACATTACCGTATACCGCACGCACGGAGTCCAAATGGACTCCCAACTCTCCCTTGGGTCAGGCCCAACTATCCAAACCCCATTACAATTTTGTTTTACTAAACACGCGTAAGTTTGCACCCTCTAATGCCAATGGGCCAAGTCCAATATCTGGACTAGGACCTTAATCTTTACACTCCTCAGTTTTACTCAATAGTCAAACCTGTACCCCCCTGCGTTGCGCCTGAATTCAATATCTGAATTTAGGACCCATGCTGTTAACACCCCCTCATTTTTACTTGTAAACTTAATTAACACCGCCTGGCATTTTTTTCTTATTTTCTTTTACTATTTTATTATTTTTATATTTAAATATATTTATAAAATCATAATATTATTTTATTATTATTATAAGATCAAATAATATTTTTCTAAATTATCCAATATTTATTTATTTATTTGCATTAAAATATTTTTTACATTGCATTAATAAGACATTTTTTACAATTAATACATAAAAAAATATTTAACCAACACCAAATCATTTTCATAATCAAATTAAATTCAACAAATTATTTTCAAAAAGGATTACAAATATATTTTAATTAACCGCGCATTTTATCCTAAATCTCCGCTATTCACACACTCGGACTAAGTACAAGGAGAATTCGAAATATCTTCATAATCCATAAAAAAACACCAACCCATGCAAACTAAGAATTAGGACTTTGATTCCTCATAAGAGGATACATAGGCACGCGAATAAAATCGTGACGAGTTACCATAATAAAAAACTAGAACCCTGTCTCTTAAAAGATTGCGCTTCTAAACCCTAGTATCCTTGCGAACAAGGTAGATAAGGGGTGCCTAACACCTTCCCTTCGTCTAAAACCGAGTCCAAAAACCTAGAATCTCTAACTTTTTAGTGTTAACCTTTATATTCCCTTTCTTAGGATAAAAATAAAGGGCGGCGACTCTTGTTTTAAAATCGGTTACAACAGCCATAAGATGTAAGATTTTTCCAAAGTGGTGGAAATTAAACTGCTAACATCCACACCTTATTATGCCCAAGAAAATGGCCAGGTCGAAGCGGGAAATAAAGTAGTGATCGGGTTAATAAAGAAATATGTGGGAAAGAAGCCAAAGAATTGGCACAAGACCCTGGATCAAATCCTTTGGGCTTGCAGAACAACTCCCAAAAAGGCTACCAACCCTACACCCTTTTGATTAACATATAGTCATGATATGGTATTACCAATTGAAATATGTCTACAGTCAACCAGGATACAAAGACAACACCAAATCCCATTCGAATTATATTAGAATATGATGTTAGATGAATTGGTTGATTTGGAAGAAGAGAGATTAAAAGCCTTGGAATTGTTAAGAATGCAGAAAAAAAGAGTAGAGAAAGCCTATAACAAAAAGGTTAAACTCAAGACCTTTTTGATGGGTGATTTGGTTTGGAAGGTGATCCTACCTATGGATCAAAAGGATAAAACTTTGGGAAAATGGTCCCCAAATTGGGAAGGTCCTTCCAAGTTGTTCAAGCCTTTTCAAACAATGCTTATGAAATCAAAGAATTGGCAGAAGATCAAAGACTTATAAGAGTAAACATTAAATATTGTAAAAATTATAAGCCTATACTACCAGAAGGCAAAATAGAAATAGAGTAAATTCAAAGACAACTAGAAAGACAAAGTGGTAAAATCAAATGTGACAAAATGGCTTAGTCATGTGTTAAAAAAAGACACCAAAATATTTGAATTCATAAGAGAAAGAGCAACATTTTTCATCAATTTTTAAACACAGTTGGGAGAGAAGCCTTCATGCGCCTATACTTTAAAGCAAACATCAGCAGGCGACGTTCGATCCCAGATTAGTTTTTCTTTAAGTCCTCAATATCGGTCTCCAATTGTTGGGTATTTTCTACATGTTGGACGCCTGCCTTAATTTCATTATCAAGCTATTTGCCATTGAGTTTATGGATCTTATCATGACGATCCTTCGCCTTCTGAATATTTTCCTTCAATCATTCGATATACTTCTCCCAAGTTAAGATGTTGTCTGCATAAAACTAGAGTTCTTAGTAATATTTGGAAAAAGACTTTTCCAATGTTTCTACTTTAGTAGTTGACTCAGCTGCTGCAATCCAATCAACTGTTTGGGTCCTCGTTTTGTCTGCAATCTTGTTGGAGATTTCTTGCCTTTTGGAGTAATATGTGGAAAACATGTAAAGGAGGAACCCAAGATCAATGATAATATCTATAACTTCTTGTGAAACATCTGGTATATCAACCTGTTTCAAGAGTTCTTTTATGCATTGACAAGCATTTATATTGCTCTCTAGCATTTGAACCAAGTCAACATCGAAGACCTTTAACTTGATTTATCAAATAAGTTAGTCAGCAGTTTAGTTAGAGGAGCGACCACCAGAGGCAGTCGAAGAAGTGGTACCCTTGTAAGATGAACTTAACCTTGTGCTTGTTATGGCTTTGAGGTATCCAACAAGGTTGGTTTACTACAAGTCATCTAACTTCTCTCAAGAAAGATCAGTATGAGTGACATTTGAATAAGCCCTAAAATCTTTAATTGTCTGGAATGTTTGGTTGGTATCACCTGTATCCTCCACTTGAGTCTTTTTATGGTTAGGTTGTAACACCACATTTTCCCATAAGAATATTTATATCAACATACATGAAATATATCAGAGTCTACACAATGGGATGTCACATAATTCAAAATTTCATAAAGTCTCAAATCACTTTATTACTCCATTTATTCATAATAATCAACTAAGCAGTAGAATAATGAAATTTATTTCTCTTCCATGGCATAAAGCCTTAACAATAGTAAAAAATCCACAAACATGTGGTACAACATAAGTCTATAATTATGATACATAAATCTTAGAATTTGGTTTGGACCTAACTCATCCCTACAAACCCGGCTAGTAAGGTGAGGATTGCCCCCACTTGTAAACACATGTTCAAGCCATATATTGTCTGATGAGGGACTCTTAACACCCCTCTCACACTCAAGAATTGGGTATGGAGCGTGTGTGATACAGTGGGAGAACTTACTTGGGTGTTTTGCGTTTGATCTCAAATGTTGCCGTTAGCAAGAGTCGCCGTCGACTTTTCTTTTATCCAAAAGGAAAGGTGAAAAAGCACAGGAAAGACCTTTGAGATTATTTCTTGAGCTCGGGGGGGGGGGGGGGGGGGGGGGGGGGGTAGATTATGAAAAGGGAAGGTATTAGCACCCTTTTCTTCCATGGTTATCCATGGGCTCTTAGTTACTTGCTAGATCACTTGCTTTTGTTTTAAATTATGCTTTGTGTTGTTTTTGAAAGTATTTTGTAAAGAGGCCATTGTTTAGGCAATCTTTGTAATGATTCTCGTTCGTAAGAATGTATACAAATATGTTGATCTTTTGAAAATGTTTTCAAGTTTGTAAGATGTTTGAAAGTGTAGGTGATTGTTTTTGAAAATAGCAAGGATGTTTTGTTTTGAAATGGAGAAAGTAACTAGGAACATTCTACCTACTCAAATGTCTTTTTGTTCATTTTCTTTCCTTTGACATTGTTATCTTACCATTGATTTGGTACGCAACCTTATATTTGGATGTAAACGGGACGGGCGTGAGTCATCGTATAACCATGATTAGCAATGTTGCAAGGTATCTTAGCATTCTTTTTTAGGGACTAAGATCATTTGAAAGGCAACTTAGATAGCGTCATCGAGGGACTATGATCTTGTATTTTCTTGTTTTTGCTAAGATACCTCACATGCGTAATATGGCCATTTTTTATAAGGAAAACAAGTGGAATATCCCTAGGGGTGCTTGTGTGCAAGTGTATTGTTTTCGTGCTTGTTTTTATCTTGAATTTGGGTTTTCTAATTGATTAATTTTAGTCTTTCCATACAAAACCCTAATTACTAGCATTTTGTATATAAAGTGATAAATTGTGAAATTTAAAATTACTACGCTATTACATCATTTAGGAGAGGGGGTATACAAATTTACAAATGGGGAATATTGCAAGAAATTAAACCTAAATAACATTACAACCATATTGAAATTGAATAAATGTACAAAAATAAAGATAAAAATGCAAGAATATGAATGTAAAGAAATATGATTTTTGTTTGTTTTTTAATGAAAGGGTTTTGACCTAATTAAATAAAAATAATTAAAAAATAAGAAAATTAATATTTAAGCTAATAAAATAAATTAATTTAAGGAAAAGTATTTTTTAGAGTTTTTTTATGAAAAGGTTTTAAATAATAGAAATAATAGGAAATTTAATTAAAATAAACCTAAGTTCTAAATTAATTTTAATTTACAAGAAAATAATATAATATAATAATTAAACCTAATTATCTAAATATTAATCAAGAAAGAGAAATTAATTGATTAAGAAAATTGTTTTTGTTCTTTCTAGTTTTGTTTTATAAAAATATATAAGTGTGAAAATAATAAATAAAATATTTTTGGATTTTTAATAATGATAATAATAATAATAATAATAATAATAATAATAATAATAATAATAATAATAATAATAATAATAATAATAATAGTAATGATATAAAAAATAATAATAAAGAAAAAATAAAATAAAATAAAAAATATAAAAGAAAAGAAATCAAATTATAATATAAAAAAGAAAGTTTGGGTCAATATGCAAAAGTAGGCAGGGGTGAAAATGGAGCAAATTTGTTAGGCCCATCCAAGGAGGCCCAAGCGCTGGTTATTATAGGCAAAAAGAAAGAAAATGTTGGAAAAAATGAGAAAAGGTAACGCTGGGTGTTGAACCCATGACCTCCCACACATACACGCGCTACCTTTGCCACTAGGGTGGATGTACACCCGTTAACATTGGTGAAATAATTAACATATAACACAATTCAAGTCCTGAATGTAACTTCATCTTCAACCTCCAGCCATGGTTCCTGTAACTTGCTCATTTCTCAACAAAAATGAAATATGCAAACATGAAAGTTGCTCCATTTTTTCATACGAATTCAACCATATAAAAATCATAAGCTATAAATCAAAGATAAATGAGAATTTCTAAAAGTACCAAATTTTGACCTAAATATTTCAGAAAGTTCAAACTCAAAATTCTCCTAGCTCAATCAAAATAAATGAAATCTATGGACAAGTATAGTTTCAGGGCAATGATGTCTACATTTTATCTTCACAAATGCAAGCCTAATAATGCCTAAATATGAAGATAGAAGTTCAAGAAAAAATACCTCAAAACTGGAAATCGTGAAATGGATTTGAGTTTGTTTCAGGCAGTGGTGATGATCAGGCTAGCTTCCTCAAGTCCCTAGGAAGCTAATGCAATGATTTACTTGAGTTGAGAGTGGTTGAAATGGCCTAGAGAAGTCAAGCTGCAGACTCTGTTTTTTGGTTATGGAGGTTATGGTAAATGGTGTTACAGTTCTGGAATAAGGATGGGGGTGAGTTGTATTTGATGTAAGGAAGCTTTAGAAACTAAAAGGCCAAGAAACACACGAGGGAGATGGGAGTTTGATGTTCAAGGTCAGAAACTGTGCAACAATGGAGTTTATGTGCAATTTCTAATTTGAGAGATTTTTGGTGTATTTCAGGGTGCTCAAGCTCGTGTCCTAGCTCACAAATAGTGACTCTATTTATAAGAAACAAGTTTGAAATACTCTAGTTGATCAAAATTCAAATTTGCATCTTTAAGTTAAACATGTGATTTTTTGACAAACAAAGTTTCCATGCATTGTGTACTTGCTAAGATAGAGTGGTTATGCTTTAACCAAGCTTACTTATGACTTTGTGGATGAAGTGTAATCAGAGGGAACAAGTTAGAGGCTCAACGTGAACTTTATGCAAAAACCTTTCTTTACAAGAATGGCAATGTTACTTTGTGCCATTAATGGAAATACAACTTGGATAATAGCTCAAATGCTTGGATCAAAGCTATAAAAGCTGTGTAAACATTTAATTATGGAGTGACAAACAAGTTTGAGGCCTGCAAAGCAAAGATTATGTATCCTATCATGGATTTGGTTCATGTGTTCATCAAAAATGACTTGTAATACAAGTGACAAAACCCTAACTTCATCTCTTCGATTCTCCCTAATAAAAAATGATATCAAGGAGTTCTTTGACATTTTGGAAAGCTTGAAATGTGCTCTACAAACCATATTTAAATTGATTTTGAAGATTCCTCTTGGAACTATATGAAAAATTTCCATGAAGTTGGGTCAAAATCCTGACCAAATTAGGGCAAAATTTCACTAAGTGTTTACTTTCATGACCCTATGTTCATAAAATTATAACTTGAGATCCAAGCATTTTTGGAAGGAGTTGTGTTAAGAAAAGTTTTAGATTTCATGGAGATCTACAACTTTCATGTTGGAAGTTTCTCTTGAATCATCTTGCATCATGGTGGAAATTTGGCTCAAAGTTATGAAAAAATATGAAATTTCCAACACTTGAAAAATTTCTAAGTTTAGAAATTTTGACTTTTCAAAATGAAATCTTGACTTTTTTGATTTCTTGATGAATAAGTTTCATATTTTGACATGTTTTGATGAATTGTGATCTTTGGCACTTGAATTTGACTAAAAAGTCAAAGTTTGACTTTTCAGTATACAGTTGACTTTTGATCAGTTGAATACAAAATTCATCTGTCAATCCTTTGAACTTGGGATGTTTTGAACCATTTCATTAGGTCAAAATGATGCAATTGAACTCTTGAGATTATGCTTCAAACCAAATGATCATTTTCTAGGTCAAAAATCAGAAATTGCCCTTTTCCAGTCAAAACCCTAATTTTGACTATTTTGCCCTTTTGATGATTTGATCAAATTTCTTGAGGAATTATAGTCCAAACTTGATCAAATGATACATATGAGTTTAAAATGTTGGTATGGATAAAAATTATGAAGTTTGACTGTAAATTGGCCATGGTTGACTTTTTCCTCAATACAATTGATTTTTAGGTCAACTGCTCAATTGATTGAGAAAAAGTGTGATCCAAAGCTTGAAACTTGACATGAGTGATCTTACGGGTCCATAATGATCCATGAAATTTACATGGGACATTGGAAGTTCAAAAATACTTGTGCAAACTCAAACCCTAATCTTGGTCATCAGTGTTTGAGGAGGTGTCTTGAGCTGGTCAAACTCTAGTGCAGTCTTGAGCCCAGGGAGATCTTGTGAGTAAATTCTTGAAAAATGAGAGGGAAAATTTTTGGGTACAACAGCTGCCCCTGTTCAATCTTCTTAATCCTGAAGAGTTAGATTGGCATGTTTTGCCATTCGTGACTCGAAGGTGGAAGATGATTGGACACTAGAGTACCCAGAAATTTGCACTCGGCAATGTGATGGTAGAGGGAATGGGCTTAAAGATGCCATTTGGAGAGGTGATAGAAAGTTGTTGGAGATGGGCTTGTAGATGCCATCTAAAAGTGATTGCTGAATCTGAAAGAGAACATGAATGAGTATCAGAATGGCCTCCGTATCTGAATTATATTTGGAAGCTAATTTTGAATGAGTATCAAAATGGCATCCGTTGTTGTAGCGTATCTGAACTGTATCTGAAAGTTGAATGAGTATCAGGATGGAATCCGTGTCTGGAGCGTATCTGAACTATATCTGAAGATCGAATATGAATGAGTATCAGGATGGCATATGTGTCTGGAGCGTATCTGAACTATATCTGAGAGCTGAGTCTGAATGAGTATCAGAATGGCATCCGTGTCTGGAGCATATTTGTACCATATCTGGAAGTTGAGAATTGAATTAGTATTAGAATGGCATCCGTTATCTGGAGCATATCTGAACTATATCTGAGAAGTTGAATCTGAATGAGTATCAGGATGACATCTGCGTTTAGAGCATATCTGAACTGTATCTGAGGACTTTGAACATCGTTAATGGTAGCTGTTTGATTAATCTTATCCTGAAAAAGGTAAAATGTTAGCTAATATGCAATGTTATGTTGTATGAAATGCATAGTATAATGCATTCGTGTTATCAATGTTTATGATATATGGATGTGATGTATGCGTATGTGAGCTAGTTTGTTGCACTGCTGTTGGATTGGGGAAAATAAATCCCTGACTACTGTTGAGGATATGAAGTATAAGTCTCCATGTTGTGGAGTTGAAGTGCTGATGAATTTCCCTTAAGAGAAATAAACTCTGTTGTAAGGGGAATGCCGTGTACTGTTTGAAAAATCCTGCCTTGGGAATTCAGAGAAATTTGATGACTTCTATTGGGGATTGATGACCGAAAGCTCTGTTCCGCTAGGGATTAAACTGCACACTGCAGGGGATTTTATGGAAATAACTTAGAGAGATTTCCCTATCTCTTAAAGCCATAAGTGATTGTATTTTATTTTGTTTATTTGTAAACAATATTTATGTTCAAATGCATATGTTCAACAATGAATCATTGGACGTTTTTGTAAACAAAACACAAGCGTAAAGAAAAACAGATAGTTTTTGCACTTTCAAAGGGATATCTTTGTATTGACTTTGAGTAAGTACATTTGTACAATGAGACAAACGTTCTAGTAAGAATATGTCGTTGCAAAAAAATGAAAATTTTGATACAAAGAAAAGATAGCTATGTGCAATAATCCCATGGGGTTCCCATTCTGCTATAGCCTTCGTGTCTCTGAGCATCTAGTCTATTTGTTGCCTTGTCCGAAGTTGATTGAATTGATCAGAACCTCTGAGTTTGCAGGTTGTTCGTAAGGTGATCCAACGGGACATAGTCATACGCTTTAATTCCCTAACTTTTTCCTGGACTGCCCTTTCGGGTTTTCAGTCCATCGGGAAACCCTTTTTTGCCCAAGTCGCCCTTTCGGGTTTTCAACTTGCCGGGTGTACAGATTTTTTTGTTTTATCCCTAATTTTTTCCCGAACCTTTTTGGTTCACCGGTATGCCCTTGTTTTGTCTAGGTGTGTCAACCTAGCGGGTCTCTTATGCGTAGTATCTTTTAACTATGTCTGCATTTGCAGGGTGCGGTAGGTCATCACCATCCATGGTGGTCAAGATCATTGCTCCACCAGAGAAAATGTTTTTGATTACAAATGGTCCTTCGTATGTAGGAGTCCATTTTCCCTTGGGATCACTTTGCGGAAGTATGATGCGCTTGATCACCAGATCTCCAACTTGATATACTTGTGATCTGGCCTTTTTGTTAAAAGCCTTGATCATCTATTTTTGATACATTTGACCATGACAGAAAACAGTAAGCCTTTTCTCATCAATCAAGTTTAGTTGATCAAGTCGAGTCTGGATCCAATTGTCTTTATTCAGTCCTGCATCCTTCATAATTCTCAGAGAGGGGATCTGCACCTCAATAGGCATGACAACTTCCATGCCATAAACCAGAGAATAGGGTGTTGCCCCGGTTGATGTGCGAGCTGTGGTACAATACCTGTCGAGAGCGAATGGTAGCATCTCATTCCAGTCTTTGTATGTGACTGTCATTTTCTGTTTGATCTTTTTAATGTTCTTATTCGCGGCTTCGACAACACCATTCATCTTTGGCCGGTAAGGGGAAGAATTGTGATGCTGAATCTTGAATTGCTCGCACAAGGCGGTGATCATAGTATTGTTCAGGTTTGTACCATTGTCTGTAATGATACTCTCTGGGATACCGTAACGACAAATGAGATTCTGCTTGATGAACCGGGCAACAACATTCTTGGTAACGGAAGCGAAGGAAGCTTCCTCTACCCATTTTGTAAAATAATCAATGGCCACTAAGATGAAGCGGTGTCCATTGGAGGCGGTCAGCTTGATTTCCCCAATCATATCAATCCCCCACATAGCAAAGGGCCAAAGAGCGGTCAAGACATTCAGAGGAACCGGAGGTACGTGCACCTTGTCAGCATAAATCTAACACTTGTGACAGGTTAGAGAGTGTTGATAGCAATCTGCTTCTATGGTAGACCAATAATAGCCTGCTCATAGGATTTTCTTTGCCATCGTATGCCCACTGGAATGGGTGCCAAAAGTTCCTTCATGTAACTCAGTCATGATCGTTTCAACTTCAACCTTGTCTACGCACCGAAGTAACACAGATTCATGGTTGCGTTTGTAAAGAATGCCATTACTAAGGAAGAATTTAGCAGAGAATATCCTTAAGAACTTATTATCGTTGAATGAAGCTCCTTCTAGAAATTCTTGGGTTTTGAGATACCTCTTGACTTCGTGAAACCAAGGCTGGTCCACTACTTCTTCAATATTAATCTCGTGACAGTGTGCTGGTTCATCCATTCGTTCAATGGTGATCTGGGGAGCCTCGTTATCCCATTTAAGTTTAAACATAGATGACATTATGGCTAGTGTGTCAGCTAGCTGATTTTCTTCTCGTGGGAAATGCTCGAAGGTAATCTTTTCAAAATGTGGGAGAAACGTCAAAACATGTTCTTTGTAAGGGATAAGGTTAGAATGTTTAGTGTCCCATTCCCCTTTTATCTGGATGATATCCAAAGCTGAATCTCCGAATACATTCAACGATTTGATCCCCAAGTCTATGGCAGCTTTGAGACAAAAGATGCACGCTTCGTATTCCACCATGTTATTCGTACAATTGAAGCATAGTATTGTTGTAAATTGAGTATGACACGCTTCAGGAGATATGAGTACTGCACCAATACCATTGCCGAGTGTGTTAGATGCCCCATCAAAAACCAGGGTCCATCTGGATCCTTGTTCAAGCCTGTCATATGGCTTGAGTTCTTTATAGTTGTTTACCATCATGATGTCTTCATCCGGGAATTCGAACTACATGGACTGGTAGTCTTCCACAGCTTCGTGAGCAAGGTGATCAGCTAGTACACTGACCTTTATAGTTTTTTGGGTAGTATACTGTATATCATATTTTGTTAGGATCATCTTCCATCTCGCTATTCTCCAAGAGAGAGCAGGTTTCTCGAAGATGTATTTTATCGGATCCATTTTAGATATCAACAAGGTAGTATGGGTCAGCATATACTGTCTTAGCCGGCGAGCAGCCCATGCCAGAGTGCAGCAAGTTTTCTCGAGCAGTGAATATCTTGTTTCACATTCGGTAAACTTTTTGCTCAAGTAATAAATGGCGTACTCTTTTCGGCCAGACTCGTCATGCTGCCCCATCACACACCCCATTGAATTTTCCAAAACAGTCAGATACATGATCAATGGTCTTCCCTCAACTGGTGGCATTAAAACAGGAGGCTCTTGTAGATACTCTTTGATTTTGTCAAAAGCAAATTGGCACTCATCATTCCATTTGACTACCTGATCTTTCTTCAGTAGTTTGAAGATTGGTTCACAGGTAGATGTTAGGTGAGAAATGAATCTGGCAATGTAGTTTAAACGTCCCAAGAATCCTCTAACTTCCTTCTCAGTACGAGGAGCAGGAATCTCTTGTATCTCTTTCACATTGGCAGGATCTACTTCAATACCTTTATTGCTGACGACAAAGCCTAGGAGTTTACCAGACCTTACTCCAAATGTGCACTTATTTGGGTTCAACCTCGGTTTGTACTTTTTTAATCTCTCAAACAGTTTCTGTAAATGATCATGGTTCTCTTCTTCTATTTGAGATCTAGCTATCATTTCGTCCACATAGACTTCTATTTCGTGATGTATCATGTCGTGAAATAGAGCTACCATGGCATGCTGATAGGTTGCCCCAGCATTCTTCAGTCCGAACGAAATCACTTTGTAGAAAAATGTGCCCCATTGTGTGACAAAGCTTGTCTTTTCCATGTCCTCATGCACCATTTTGATTTGGTTGTAACCTGAGAAACCGTCCATGAAGGAAAGCACTTTGTGTTGTGCAGTATTGTCAACTAGGATGTCAATGTGGGGAACTGGGAAATCATCCTTAGGGCTTGCCCTATTCAAATCTCTATAGTCCATGCACATTCGTACCTTGCCGTCTTTTTTGGGCACGGGAACGACATTGGTAACCCATTGTGGATAGGAGGTTAGGCCAAGAATCCAGCATTGAATTGTTTCATGACTTCTGCTTTAATTTTTTCTGACATATATGGTCGCATTCGACGGACCTTTTGTTTTACCGGTGGGCAATCCTCTTTTATAGGTAGACGATGTACCACAATATCTGCGTCAAGTCCTGGCATGTCTTCATACAACCAGGCAAAGACCTCGACATACTCGTGTAGCAACTGAATCAGACGCTCCTTGACATTGGGTTCCATAGTGGCACCCACCTTGACTTCTTTTTTGTCTTCCTCGGTACCTAGGTTGATTGTATCCACGGGTTCCTCGTGAGGCTGAATGGTTTTCTCTTCTTGTAGTAGTAATCTTGCAAGTTCCCCTGGTACTTCACAATCTTCCTCACCTTCGTCTTCGGCTTGGTAGATTAGATTTTCAGAGTCACATAAGGCCATAGCAGACCCGTTACCCATGGTATCCTGAATGGATATAGACCTGCATTGTGAGTGTGAGTGTGTGTAAGGGTATAACTATCTTTGAAAGAAATGCAAAATGTAAAAAGAAAAACAATGAGCACAAAGTTTGTATGAAAAACGTCCATGATTCATTGATGTCATATGGAGATGAGATAATAACCCTTACAAATGGACCGTTGTGCCTCGGGTAAGACACAAGGTTTTAAGAGTTTGAAACATTTTAATATTACAGATCCAACAAAATGTAAAGACAAATTACTGTGGGATAAAAGTGATCGGGAAAAAATCTCTAGCCTCCCAATTGATGAGCCCTCCATTGACAGTTGGGAAGAACCAATACTCCAGGTTGTAGCCATTTTCATCATCCTCTACTGCGTTGACCTCACGGTTGTTGATCTTCAGGGGTGGTCCTCCAACACGAGCGTGGCGTGCAGCCTTCTGAGCACTTGAAGTGAAACCTAGGTCAAACTTGTTAGATTTGTATGGGATATATGGGAGTTGTCCCCAGATAGTGCACCCACCTTCTTCTATTACTGCTTTTGCATCCTTCAAAGATGACATCTTGAGTGGAGGCCTTGTGATCTTGGGAACAACCTTGGTTACTACTACATCTTGCGAGACTTTTTCAAAGTGTTGGAATGGAGTTTCAATAAATTCACCATCTAAATCCACATATCTGAAGGACTTGAGATGGATGATCATATATTCCTCTTCTCCATGAACGATGATAATCTTCCCTTGAATTGGATACTTCGGCATTTGGTGCAACGTAGAAGTAACAGCGCCAGCATTGTGAATCCACGGTCTGCCTAGCAAGCAGGAATATGAAGGGTGGATATCCATTACATAAAAAGTTGAATGAAATGTTTGGGTTCCAACCTTTATGGGGATGTCCACTTCCCCATACACCATCCTTTTTGAGCCGTCGAAGGCCCCCACTACTATGTTACTTGGCTTCAATGTCAATCCCTCACAGTCAAGCATATCAAGAGCCTTTTTAGGCAATACATTCAGAGATGAGCCGGTGTCCACCAAAACATGAGCCAAGGTTGTGCCCCTGCATTCCATTGAGACGTACAATGCCTCATTTTCCTTCCTTCCTCTTGGCGTTAAATCAGCATCTGAAAAACCTAGACCATTATATACAGTCAAGCTAGCTACGCAGTCTTGGAACTGATCGGCAGAAGTTTCTTGGGGTACATGGGCAGTTTTCAGGAATTTTACCAAGGCCTTTGCACGCGCCTCGGAACATAGTAGTAAAGCCAACATGGAAATTTTGGATGGAGTTTTCCCCAATTGTTCAACTACGTCGTAGTCGCTTCTTTTCATGATCTTTAGAATTTCTTCCATCTCTTTCTGGGAGGTCTCAGGGATATCCAATGATTGTGTCTTCGTCTTGACAGACTCAACCAGAACACCTTTTCCTCGAGTCTCGGTTAACTTGGCAGTAGGAGTGTCAGTAGGAGTGATAATAGGAGTTGTAATAGCTTTGTCAGTTGGAGTATTGGTGGAGATGATTGTGGGACTGGGAATAGCCTTCGGAGGAGCAACAACAACAGGAATGATCACGGGTCTAGATACTGCTTTTAGGGGAGCAATTCCTGGAGAGAATATCCTTCCGCTTCAGGTAATCTTGATAGTCCCGACAATATTACTGATATCAGAGTTATCTTTCTCGGAACTTGAATCTTTGGAATATGGCCAATCCTTCTTGATACTGTGGTAGTAGACATCCCCTCCATAATTCCATGGTACAGTTTTGTCTTACAAATACGGGACTGGTCTAAGAATTGTAATTATCAAAGGATCTACTTTTGGAACTGATGTAATTCTAACGGGTCTTTTGGTGGAGACCCTGGAAGAATTATCGGAAATGGTCACGATGGAAACATCATTATAAGAAACAGGTGTAACAAAAGTCTTTTCAAACAAAATTTCCTTGTTATCTATTAGGCACTGAACGCCTGCTTTCAACAAAAGACAGCTAGTTGGTGAGGACAAACAGAAATGACAGCTTTCATCACATCCCAGGAAAACACTGGCATCCAATAAGTTCTTTTTGATGGTCAGGAGTGGGGTCATAAGTTTATCAACTGAAGTAACAAACATATCATCTTCAATGGCGTTGGCATTATGGCCGTGTTTGGGCATAGGGGCAGAAATGACATTGGGCTTTTCTGGCGCATCGAATTCAATCTCTTTGGTTTCAAGGAGGTCTTGTACTTTATTCTTTAGAGCCCAACAGTTGTTAGTGTCATGGTCGGGACTCTCAGTGTGGTATGCACAGCGGGAATTAGGATGATAGTGAGGAGATGTTGTGTTAGGGTTCTTTGGAGCTTCTTTTAAAGTCACTAGGTTGGATCTTAACAGATGTGGTAATACTTGAGATAGGGTCATGTTAATTCTGGTGAATTTTCTGACCGGTCTTTCCATCCTTGGTTGGTTGTTTCTTTGCTGATCAGGCGCATGTTTAGGAATCATAACAACCCCCACCATTGGACGGCGTTCGGCCCTATCTTGATTTCTCTGAGGATAAACAACAACCATTTCTTTCTTTCCGATAAATGGCTTTCTTACCGTAGCAGAGGATGCATCTTTTTGAATCTTTCCACTTTTTATTCCGGCTTCTACCCTTTCTCCGGTCAATATTAGTTCAGTAAAACTTGCCGATGAACTCTTAATTAGGTGATTGAAGAAGGGACCAGACAAGGTGCCCAAAAACATGTCTACTAATTCTCTTTCAGATAGAGGGGGTTTAACTCTTCCGGCCAAATCTCTCCATTTTTGTGCATAGTCCTTGAAGCCTTCATTTGAAACCATGGCCATACTCTGGAGTTGAGTACGTGTAGGCGCAAGATCAGCATTGTATTGGTATTGTTTGTAAAAGGCTTCAGCAAGATCTTCCCAGTTATGAACATTGTCTCTTTCTAGCTGATAGAACCAATCAAGTTGAGTTCCAGACAGACTGTCTTAGAATAAATGTACCCCTAAATCTTTGTCAGTGGTATGGGGCTGGATTTTCCTCAGTAGGACCGGAGATGCATTTTGGGGCATGAGACTCTGTCATATTTGGTGAATACAGGTGCTTTGAATTTTGGAGGAATGACAATCCCCAACACTAAACCTAATTCCTCAAAGTCCAAGCCAGGCACTTTTTGGATTTCCATTGCACTCAACCGCTCTTCGAGATGTTTATACTTGTCGTCGGCTGGAGGGTATTGTTCTTCAGAATAGTCTTCTTCTTCCTCCTCCTCTTCTGAATCAGACTTAACAATTGTTTCCATACCTTTCCCATCTTGGTTGTCTTTCTTACCGGATGTCGTTGCAAAGTCTAAGGCCCTTCTTGTCTGCCCTTGGAATCTTCTTCCCCTGTTCAGAATTTCAGTTATCTTCTTCGTCTTCTTTTTCTTCTCCTCGACCAACAAGGTCTTCAATTCTTCTTGTCCTTTGGCCAGAGTTAAGAACAACTGTTGAAACTGTGCATTCTGAGCTTGGAGGTCCTTCACCGTTTTCTCGAGATCCATCTTACTGAAATAAACAGTAGAGAGATGAGGAGACTTGTTGCAAGAAACATTTTTATGTTATGATGAATGGTAAATGCGTATGCAATGATTTCAAGGATTTTAAGATTCAAATTTATTTTAGACAAAAAGGAAACACACGTTATATTGATAAGTTAAAGCTTGAGTACATCAATGCCTTCTTGGGCAAAACAAATACAAGAAACTTTAAGATAGAAAGGTAGTACGCATCCTCTTTGGTATAATGTAGGCATTAAGAGTCTGCTCCTCGTGAAGTAACCTAGTGAGTTCCAAAACCTTCTTCTCGCTTGCGTAGAATTGGGCTTCGAAAGTATCTCACTCCCCCTTGAGTTATATCCAATCCCTTTGTAGGTCTTCAAGAGAGGTGGACATGTCAGGGTTTAGGAGAGTGTATGGAACATCTCCTTCTATGACAGGCTCTATGATTACCGAGAGAATCGAGGGATAAAGCATCATAAGACTCTGAGCACGAGTTCGTACCCATTTTAGGTAAGGCTCAAGAGGAATGGAATTTTTATGCCCCAAAGTCTTGATATCTACCTTGTTTAACATCCTCCAAGCTCGGATAAATCTTTGGTGAAGACCTTGATCATCGTTATCGTAGTCAAATACCAATCCTTGAATCAACATCTCGTGCGGGCCATCCCTTCGGGCGTAACCAAACTGTCTTAAAGCTAAGCAGGGGTTGTAGGTGATACCTCCCCTAATGCCAAGTAAAGGGACATTATGAAATTTCTCCACAACAGTCGATAATAGTAACATTCTCTATGGATCGGGAGCACCAATGAATGTCTGAATGTTTGAGCGTCATCAACCTTTGTGACCACCTTGAGCCTTGCTCATTCTTTAATACAGATTGGGGAAGATGTGAAACCAACCATCTTTCCAAGAGAGGAGTACAACACATAAGGACACCTCTTTTCCTCATTGTGCGAGTGTGAAAAGAGTGTAGGATATCCCCTAGCAATGTAGGTACCAGGTTGCGGGATATGAAGATTTTGACGGGGTTCACATCTATGAGTTGGTCAGGATTTGGAAATAAAACAATCCCATAGATGAGGAGAGCCACAATTTCCTAAAAGGCTTGCAAATCCAAGGAATTCCAACAGTTTTAGGCTTTCTTAAACAAGAACTTTGCTAGGAAACCTTTGACACCACTCTTTGTTTCCCAATGAGTTGTGACATCAGATGAGTGCAAGTTTAGAGCTTGAGCAATCTCTTATGGATTTGGGTCTCTTTCCGTACCGTTGAAAGGTAGTTGATTGAGAATGGGAATTCTCAAGAGTCGGGATAATTCTTCCAAAGTAGGCACAAGTTAATAGTCGGGAAATGTGAAGCAATGGTGTAAAGGGTCAAAGAATTGAAAGAGCACCTTTATCATGTCCTCATCTGTGTTGGAGGTGACCAAGTTGAGTAGGCGACCATGTCTCTCAGTGAATGGAGAGTTTTCATAAATCCTTGAAGCTAGCTCCTTAAGTTGGGGAGGGATCCTTACAAGGTTGACTTGAATAGTTTTCCTGCGAAGAGAATCCATATCCTACAAAACAAAAACAAAGATGAATCCCAAAATCCTTGAAATTGTTAGTGAATGTGTATGATGTTATGATGTTCATGATGTTATGTACAAGTATGTATATACAAACAAAGCAAACAATTCCCTAGGTTTAGGCTTGCATGGAGTTTCATAGGTAAGTACCCTCTTGAAGTTTAGTTGGCTCGAACCAGTCCTAGTAATAGTAACCAGGTTCTAAGGAGCTCAATATCACTGGCTTGTTTCCTTTGTCATTGTTTCAGCACGAGCCTCTTTAATGGCAACAAAAATATCCCAAGAAACCAAACCTCAATGAGTGTAGTATCGAGTATCTACCAACTTCGGACAGCACCAAAGCCGGTCATCTCACTACATCCTAAAGGCCAAGTTGGTCAAGTAAAGGTTCTAGAAGTTCATTAATGCTTCATGACATCACTCAGCGGCACCGTATTCTCTTTGATTAACTCAAAGGCTACTGGTACCCACAAATATGTCGCACTAACTTAGTTATTGCTTAGACCATGTCGGTATACCCCACACAGTTTCCACAATGTATTGCTACTTACCTATAATGTATCCCAAATCAGGGTAGAGGATTTAAACCTAAACAAAGAACCATAATGTAAAGCATACAAGTCAAACAATGTAATCAAGTAAATGTGATCTATCCCTAAGGTAACCCAACTTTTAGAATTTTCCCCAGCAGAGTCGCCAGTTCAGTGATATGGTGGGAGAACTGACTTGGGTGTTTTGCATTTGATCGCAAAATGTTGCGGTTAGCAAGAGTCGCCACTGACTTTTCTTTTATCCAAAAGGAAAGGTGAAAAAGCACAGGAAAGACCTTTGAGATTATAACTTTATTTCGGGGGGTAGATTATGAAAAGGGAAGGCATTAGCACCCTTTTCATCCATGGTTATACATGGGCTCTTAGTTACTTTCTAGATCACTTGCTTTTGTTTGAAATTGTTCTTTGTGTGGTTTATGAAAGTATTTTGTAGAGAGGCCATTGTTTAGGCAATCTTTGTAATGATTCTCGTTCGTAAGAATGTATACAAAGATGTTGATCTTTTGAAAATGTTTTCAAGTTTGTAAGATGTTTGAAAGTGTAGGTGATTGTTTTTGAAAATAGAAAGGATGTTTTGTTTTGAAATGGAGCAAGTAACTAGGAACATTCTACTTACTCAAATGTCTTTCTTGTTCATTTTCTTTCCTTTGAAATTATTATCTTACCATTGATTTGGTAAGCAACCCTATATTTGGATGTAAACGGGACGGGCGTGAGTCATCGTATAACCATGATTAGCAATTTTGCAAAGTATCTTAGCATTCTTTTTAGGGACTAAGATAATTTGAAAGGCAACTTAGATAGCGTCATTGATGGACTATGATCTTGTATTTACTTGTTTTTGCTAAGATACCTCACATGCGTAATATGGCCATTTTGTATAAGGCAACCAAGTGGAATATCCCTAGGGGTGCTTGTGTGCAAGTGTATTGTTTTCATGCTTGTTTTTATCTTGAATTAGGGTTTTCTAATTGATTGGTTTTAGTCTTTCCATACAAAACCCTAATTACTATCATTTTATATATAAAGCGATAAATTGCGAAATTTAAAATTACTATGCTATTACATCATTTAGGGGAGGGGGTTTACAAATGGGGAATATTGCAAGAAATTAAACCTAAATAACATTACAATCATATTGAAATTGAATAAATGTACAAAAATAAAGATAAAAATGCAAGAATATGAATGTAAAGAAATATGATTTTTGTTTGTTTTTTAATGAAAGGGTTTTGACCTAATTAAATAAAAAAATTAAAAAATAAGAAAATTAATATTTAAGCTAATAAAATAAATTAATTTAAGGAAAAGTATTTTTTAGGGTTTTTTATGAAAAGGTTTTAAATAATATAAATAATAGGAAATTTAATTAAAATAAACCTAAGTTCTAAATTAATTTTAATTTACAAGAAAATAATATAATATAATAATTAAACATAATTATCTAAATATTAATCAAGAAAGAGAAATTAATTGATTAAGAAAATTGTTTTTGTTCTTTCTAGTTTTTTTTATAAAAATATATAAGTGTGAAAATAATAAATAAAATATTTTTGGATTTTTAATGATTATAATAATAATAATAAAAATAATAGTAGTAATAATATTAAAAAAAATAATAAAGAAAAAATAAAATAAAATAAAAAATATAAAAGAAAATAAATCAAATTAAAATATAAAAAAAGAAAGTTTGGGTCAGTATGCAAAAGTAGGCAGGGGGTGAAAATGGAGCAAATTTGTTAGGCCCAGCCAAGGAGGCCCAAGCGTTGGTTATTGCTGGCAAAAAGAAAGAAAATGTTGAAAAAAATGAGAAAAGGTAGTGTTGGGTGTTGAACCCATGACCTCCCACACATACCCGCGCTACTTTTACCACTGGGGTGGCTGTACATCCGTTAACATTGGTGAAATAATAAACATATAACACAAATCAAGTCCTGAATGTAACTTCATCTTCAACCTCCAGCCATGGTTCCTGTAACTTGCTCATTTCTCAACAAAAATGAAATATGCAAACATGAAAGTTGCTCCATTTTTTCAAACGAATTCAACCATATAAAAATCATAAGCTATAAATCAAAGATGAATGAGAATTTCTAAAAGTACCAAATTTTGACTTAAATATTTCAGAAAGTTCAAACTCAAAATTCTCCTAGCTCAATCAAAATAAATGAAATCTATGGACATGTATAGTTTCAGGGAAATGATGTCTACATTTTATCTTCACAAATGCAAGCCTAATAATGCCTAAATATGAAGATAGAAGTTCAAGAAAAATACCTCAAAACTGGAAATCATGTAATGTATTTGAGCTTGTTTCGGACAGTGGTGATGATCACGCTAGCTTCCTCAAGTCCCTAGGAAGCTAATGCAATGACTTACTTGAGTTGAGAGTGGCTGAAATGGCCTAGAGAAGTCAAGTCGAAGACTCTTTTTTTTTGTTATGACGGTTATTGTAAATGGTGTTACAGTTCTGGAATAAGGATGGGGATGGGTTGTATTTGATGTAAGGAAGCTTTAGAAACTAAAAGGCGAAGAAATGCACGAGGTAAATGGGAGTTTGATGTTCAAGGTCAGAAACTGTGCAACAATGGAGTTTTTGTGCAATTTATGATTTGAGAGAGTTTTGGTGTATTTCAAGGTGTTCAAGCTCGTGTCCTAGCTCACAAGTAGTGACTCTATTTATAAGCAACAAGTTTGGAATGCTCTAGTTGATCAGAATTCAAATTTGCATCTTTAAGTTAAACATGTGATTTTTTGACAAAACAAGTTTCTATGCCTTGTGTACTTGCTAAGATAGAATGGTTATGCTTTAAACAAGCTTGCTTCTGACTTTGTGGATGGAGTGTAATCAGAGGGAACAAGTTAGAGGCTCAACGTGAACTTTATGCAAAAAGCTTGCTTTACAAGAATGGCAATGTTACTTTGTGCCATTAATGGAAATACAACTTGGATAATAGCTCAAATGCTTGGATCAAAGCTATAAAAGCTGTGTAAACATTTAATTATGGAGTGACAAACAAGTTTGAGGCCTGCAAAGCAAAGATTATATATCCTATCATGGATTTGGTTCATGTGTTCATCAAAAATGACTTGTAATACAAGTGACAAAACCCTAACTTCATCTCTTCGATTCTCCCTAATAAAAAATGATATCAAGGAGTTATTTGACATTTTGGAAAGCTTGAAATGTGCTCTACAAACCATCTTTAAATTTATTTTGAATATTCCTCTTGGAACTATATGAAAAATTTCCATGAAGTTGGGTCAAAATCCTGACCAAATTAGGGCAAAATTTCACTAAGTGTTTAGTTTCATGACCCTATGTTCATAAAATTATAACTTGAGATCCAAGAATTTTTGGAAGGAGTTGTGTAAAGCAAAGTTGTATATTTCATGGAGATCTACAACTTTCATGTTGGAAGTTTCTCTCGAATCATCTTGCATCATGGTGAAAATTTGGCTCAAAGTTATGAAAAAATATGAAATTTTCAACACTTAGAAAAATTTATAAGTTTAGAAATTTTGACTTTTCAAAATGAAATCTTGACTTTTTTGATTTATTGATGAATAAGTTTCATATTTGGACATGTTTTGATGAATTGTGATCTTTGGTACTTGAATTTGACTAAAAAGTCAAAGTTTGACTTTTTAGTATACAGTTGACTGAAAAATTCATCTGTCAATCCTTTAAACTTGGGATGTTTTGAACCATGTCATTAGGTCAAAATGATGAAATTGAACTATTGAGATTATGCTTCAAACCAAATGATCATTTTCTAGGTCAAAAATCAGAAATTGCCCTTTTTCTAGTTAAAACCCTAATTTTGACCATTTTGCCCTTTTGATGATTTGATCAAATTTCTTGAGGAATTATGGTCCAAAATTTATCAAATGACACATATGAGTTTAAAATGTTGGTATGGATAAAAAATTATGAAGTTTGACTGTAAATTGGCCATGGTTGACTTTTCCCCAATATAGTTGATTTTTAGGTCAACTGCTCAATTGACTAAGCAAAAGTGTGATCCAAAGCTTGAAACTTGACATGAGTGATCTTGGGGGTCCATAATGACCCATGAAAGTAACATGGGACATTGGAAGATCAAAAATCCTTGTGAAAACTCAAACTCTAATCTTGGTCATCAGTGTTTGAGGAGGTGTCTTGAGCTGATCAAACTCTAGTGCAGTCTTGAGCCCAAGGAGATCTTGTGAGTAAATTCTTGAAAAATGAGAGGGAAAATTTTGGGGTACAATAGCGTGGAAATAAACGGTAGGTGGCCCAATGGACTCTTAACAATAACAAATTAAACAATATGAAAATGTAAAAAATTCCCAAATCTCGTGTTACATATCAAAGTGACACCTAAGACTCAATCAGGTAACATGCTCTTCAAGCACTACTTAGATACCTGATTATCTGTAGTCCTGAGGAGCACATACACACAAAAAAGGGTGAGAATTACATTCAATAAATACATGGTGAATATCAAATGCTAAGGAGTAGTAATTCCACAAATCACACATCACATAACACTTCACAACGCAATCCATCATTCACATCATACAACATCGATTCATTAATAATGCAATTCAATGAGACCGACGTAAACTTAATTCATGTGGTACCATCAGGGCATAAGCCCCTAATATAGTGCCAATTGGGTAACAACAGGGCATAAGCCCTCAATATAACGCCATTACAAGCCAACAACAAAGCATAAGCCTTCACCATTGAAATGCGTGCAACATCAACATGAAACAACATAAATTATGCAACCACAAGGCATAATCCTTCAACAATATGCCAATTTAGGCCACCAAGATCATCATCATCATTCCACCTATGTCATAGTATCCACAATTCATCATATCGCACATATCGGCCTAACCTATCTCATAATAATCTAACTCGACCTTATCCTAAGTATTGGAAGTAACCATTCTTTTACTCATTTTGTTCCACCTAAATGTAGTTCGTTTCATTATCAATCTAATACTTCTAATTTCGCATCAATATGGGTTCTAAAACTCAAGTATTGGCATTTTAAGAAAATTTTTACAGTCATCCAAATCTGCCATCCGTCTCCCAGAGACACCCTCTGCCGCCTGGTGACGCTACTTTCACATCACCCTTCGCCTGACGACGCTAGAAGCGACACATTACAAAAAAAATCATCTTTTCACCTCTTCCATCGCTTTCTCATTCGCTTGGAGAAACTCCATCACCCAATGACACATCCTTCATCGCCCGACGATTCTGCGCGAACAGGTTTTTCCTGTTGCAATTTCCTATATAAACCGGTCTGGTTCTCACTCGTTTTGGGTACTTCCAGCCTCCAAATGTTTTGTCTAAAGAAGTATATTTACACACAACAACCTATAGACTTCATCTAACTTCATTAACATATCATCTTATAAAAAATTTCTACATTTAAATCCTCCTTGTTTGTCATATTCCTAAACCTATAATTCCTAGAATGGGGTTTTCATGGAACAACATCACAACAACAACAATTAGAATATTAACATCACAAGATTCACAATTTCATATAGAATCATATACAACATCAATCAATCCAAAAAAGAGAATCATACATCAATTATTAAAAAAATTAAAGAGGGGAAGGAATCCTCACTACCCTCTCTTATTATAACCACCATTTAGAGAACATATTCACCCCCTTACCTTAGTTTGAAGCTTTGATCCTCCAAAAGTTGTGGAATCCTTTTTGCCCCATCTCTTCCCTTCTCTTCTCTTCTCTCGTTCTATGATCGTTCTATTTTTCTCCTTCTGCTCTCACGTACTTGTTTTTATAATAATAATAATAATAATAATAATAATAATAATAATAATAATAATAATAATAAAAATAAAAACAAAAACAAAAAATATTAATAATAATAGTAATAATAATCTCTAGACCCCTAATACTTAATCCCAACTATGCCCTTACTCAATTAAACATTTTTTAATAAAATAATATGAATACTATTATTCTACTAATAATTACATTTAATTATTATAAATTAATAATTAATCCATTATATAATTCAAATAATACTAATAGGCCAATTATCTCTCTCACCCTTATGTTTCTATGCTTTTAGCCATACACCCCTATCATCTTAACTTTTATAGTTTCTAAGGTATCTAATTTCCCAATAAATCTACACAACCACATTATAAAATTTACTAACGCAAAAAATACACCACATCATCTAATTATTTTAAATAATATATTCTAACTAAACCCGGGTGTTACAGAGGCGCTCCTTCGTCATGTTGTTCTTTGCCATGATTAGGCTCATTTTCGTTTGGGGGGTCCTCTTCAGCATTTATCATATGTGCATGTTTGTCAACTATTTCAACTTCATTTTGTTAGGTAATTATTGGTGAAGAATTTTTGGGTTGGTCTCTGTCTTTAGTGTTTGGAACTTCCTTGATAGGTCGTTCCTCATCACTTTCAGTCTCGATGTTTGATGATTCAGTTGAGTGTGATGAAATAAGAGGAGGAACTGGTTGTTGAACTTCAAATAAGGGACTTGCTTCGCTGTTCAAACCTTTATTAGATCCTTTATTGGAAATAGGATGAACGGAGCGAGAGTCAGTGCTCCCAGGGACATACTTTATGCTCGAAGTTGACGGTGCTAGTCATGTCACCCTGTGAATGAAACAAGTTAAGACAAATTGAAAGCTAAAAGTGAAACAAAGAAAATAAATAGAATCAACTAAAATACCTTAATTCCCATACCAGGACTAGAATTGTCACTTTCGATTATATCATCATCATCATTTGTTGTATGTGTTTCAACACCCATCTCCCTTTGTACATCTGACTTCTTTGGTGGAAGTTTAGATGTTATCATTGTTTGGATGAGAGAGTGGGAAGTTTTGGATTTATTTTTATTTGGAGCAGGTTTCAAACAATCTAGAGAACATCTTCAGACTCTGATTCAATTTCAACATGTTCTGGCTGAGCTGGTGTGCGTTTCTTTGGAGTGGGAGGTGGTTCCTTACTTGCCTGGAAAATAAAAGGTATTAGTAATTTCTAAATTAAACATATAATGATGTTTTTAAAATAAATAACTTTGTAGAAGCCTTGGCCATGGAGGACCCTTCGCTTTTCTCGCTTTCTTTCACGGAAGCAACAACTTTTCTTGCGGCAGCTTTGTCTTTGGCACTTTGCCTATGTTCAACTTCTAAAAAAATAAAATAAAACAAGGTTACAAAAAGCAGTTAAGGGAATCATTTGATTGATCCAAGTCAACACTTTATCCCATCCTACACCTTTATGTATTGGAGAAAGTATACGAACGTGCTCTACATCAACATGAAGGTGACATCTAAAACTGTCTAGCGTATTCTTAGTCGGAACCACCCGTTTAGTAGGTTTTTGCAATTTTTTTGTAGAACCTTCATGTCAGACCCACATACGAACCATTCTGGGAATGGAGGTACGAATGCCAAGCCAAAATCAACATTTGGAAGTTTTGGGAATCTCAGAGGTTCGAGCTTGAAAGCTAGCTCATACTTGTGTTCAGGTCTAACACATTAAGGAAGGCAAAACTTGGGAACCTTTTTCATGAACTTTTCATTCAAAGTTATTGTTGCATCATGGATGGTTCGACTAATATTTTCTGGTTTATACATAATTTCAAAGTACTTTTGGAATGCACGAAACTCCTTGATATGAGTAATCATACCTTTCTTGAAGCGGTCCAGTATAGAGAGGAAAGCCCGAGACAAATGGCTAGTAAAATCAGGCACATTGAATATTTTATTGGTATAGTAATCCTTCCACCAAATGCCAAACTCCTGGGTGCAGTAAAAGGATGGTCGAAAGGAAATAGGCATAAGCTTAGTTTTTCCAGTATATCAATCCATGTGCCTTGTATAACCCTCTTCAGTTGAAAACATACTATCGAGGGATAAATGTTTCTTCTTCTCAAAAATGGTTTAGGCTTTATCTGGTTTAAGCCAAACTGATGACCGACTAAGTGGAGTTGATAGCTAAAAAGATTATAATGATATTTCTAAGGCCTTATCATGTTGACAAGAAGTTTGGGGGTAAGAAATGCTTCCCAAATGGCCATGGACTCTTCATCTTGATCTGGGGATAGAGCGGGGAATTCTCTTGTAAACCACTTAGGGTCACACGTCCTATTGACAAAAGGGGCCATCGAATGAGTGAAGTTTTAACTCTTAGTGAACATCATCACAAACAACGTAAATGAATCTAGAATATGTGTTCCTTCTTTGTGAGGGGTTAAGCGACCAAATATCCTTCCTTTGACTGTCCTATTTTTTATAATATCATCTTCCTTATTGATTGTGTTATTTGTTGGGAGTGATGGTTCGAACGTGGTATTCAACCATAGTTGTAGTATCCAAAATGGTCATGTGAAGAGGATGGTGTTTACCATTTTGTAGTTCCTCAAATAATCAACAGCTTCTCCAAGGGATTTATAGAGCGAACCTAAGATCATATGACTAAGACATAATTTTCATCCAGAATTCAGTTGGTTCTCCATAATGACATACCTCGTCGTCACTTGAAGAGATCTCGAGTAAAAGACCCAACCTGACAACCATAAGGCTAGGAAAGTGATATGCTCTTCTCTTGAGACCTTTTCTTCATCCTTGATATGATGATATTCGCTACTGTGATACGGTGGAAGAACCGATTGTTTAATATTGGTTTGCATTTTGCATTTTTTGTTCGCAAAATGTCACGGTAAGCAAGAGTCGCCATCAACTTTTATTTTATCCAATCATGGAAAAGGAAAAAGAACAGAAAAAACCTTTTTTCGAGATTTCTGAATACGGGGGGTAGATTATAGAAAGGGAAGGTGTTAGCATCCTTTCTATCCATGGTTTTCCATGGGCTCTTATGTACTTGCTCATCTTTTAAAATTGCTTGTCTGTGTGCTTTGTTTTTGAAAAGTTTGACTTCGTGATAACCCTTGTATCAGTTCTCAAAGGTGTGACATTTTTTACTTGAGCAAGTACCTACTAGCATTTACCTACTCGAAAAAGGATTGTTTTTGTTCTATTTTCTTTAGACAGCGTTATCCCACTATTAAGGAGTAGGTAGTACCGTCGTTGGAGTTTGAGGGACTATCGAAAGGGACGTAATGGTCATTGAAGGCAACATGTAAGGATACCTTAGCATTTCGAACGGACTGTCATCATATATTCGTAGGCAACATCGAGGGACAAGATCATTTCTCGTAGGCAACTCGAGGGACGATAAGGGACTATGATCTTTATGATGACTTTTAGATTGAGGGTCTTTTGCTAAGATATCCCTACGTTCGAGGGACATGACCATTGTTTTCCGAGGCAACCAAGTGACCCTAAGAATGAGCATGTGCATGTGTTTGATTTCAGTTATTTAATCTTTGCATAATTAAGGTGATCTACTGGGTTAATTTTCAGTTAGTCTTTCCATACAATCCTATTAACATACATCTAAGCAGTTTATAATTTGCGAAATAAAATGCGGAAAGTTTAAAGTCCTAGCTATTACAAGGCTTTTGCAGATACATAATTATCTTGGACTGAAAATAAAGATGCGGAATTTGAAACCCTAATTACTATTACATCCCGGAAGCAATTACATAATTAGAAAAAAATACGAGAAAGGATAAATCTACGCTATTACATTGATAATGCGACCTATACAATTTTCCTAGAAATTAAAATGTAAAAGAATAAATAAAAAGAAATTAAGGAAAAATTAAAACCTAAAATTCTAAGTTAATGTTTTTGGTGTTTTTTGTAGAAAATAATTTTAAGTTAATTAAAAAACCTAATTCTAACTAATGTTAATAAAAAAGTTAATTAACTTAATTTATTAATAAATGAAAAAAAGCCAAAAATTCAGTTGCTAACTAAAACAAAAACCTAATCCTAATTTGTTAAAAAAAGGTTAATTAAAGGGTTAATTACAAAGAAAACCTAAAACCTAATTGTTTAATAAAAAATGTTAATTTTGAAAAAAGTTAATTAAAATATCTAAATCCTAATTAGTTTTAATTAAAAAAATGGTTAATTTTAAAATAAAAAAAAGATTAATAAGAAAAAAACCTAAAACCTAAAACCTAACTAATTTTAATTTAAAAAAAGCTAGTTTTGAAAAAAAAAGATTTATGTGTAATGATTAATAAGACAAAATTAAGTTTGCCAAAAAATAGATAGGGGAAGAAACATCAATGAAAAATAGGGTTAAAAAATAAAAATAATACAAATGTAATGGGTGGTTGTTGAACCAAAAATTAATTTAAAACCTAAAATTAAATTAAAAAAAGACCTAAAATTAATTATTCGAGTTTAGGAGAAAAAATCAAAGGTTTGTGAAAAATGTTAAGTTTTATGAAAAAAAAATTTTAAACAGAAAGAATAAAAATAGGTAAAAGGATAAATAGAAAGGAAGAAAACCAGAACCAATAGGGGTGGTAGTTGAACTTACGCCCTTAACCTTCTCAGGATGTCTGCCTCGTTATGCATTGGTGGTTGTTCTATTTTGGTCATTAGTGTTTTGGCCTCAACGTTCTATAATGAACCTGCATGGGACCCTGTCTAAATCTGCAGTGTTGAATCTCATGAACACATTAAATAAATTACTATATATTATGAAATAAAAATAAAGCAAATATATGAAAAAAATTTAATGTTAAAACCGATATGGCATGTATGAATGATTATACCCTTTTGATCATGGAGATCAAACCAGCCCTACCCTTACTGGAGAAGTAGTGAGATGAATGCTTATATGCCCTTTTGATCGTGGAGATCAAACCCTTACTGGAGAAGTAGTGAGGTGTGAATTTGTAACAAGGATGGCTTGTTTGTAGTGAGATGGGGGTTTGTAATAAGGATTCAAAGGTTTTAGGGTTCTTGAAAGAATTTGATATTCTGACAGGGTATGGAAAAGGTTTTTTTTCTTTCTCCTCCTTTGTGTGAAAAGAATGAGATTATATAATGGAAATTAGAGCAAAGATATGGGCTTTGAATGTGCAATTGGGCCTCCAATGTTCACTTGAGTCCGTCACATTCCAAGACTAATCGAAGGGGCTTAAGTGAAATTTTTGAAGTGGAAATGTGAAAACAAAATATAACCGACATCGAGAAATAACTCCTGTCCAAAAATGGGCTCAATTGGATAAACGGTGAATTAGTTATGAATATTTGAAGTTTCAGCTCAGACAAACTTATTTTGGGCTCCAGTGTCGACTCTGACACGTTCTTCAATAAAAAACTGGTATTGGTCGGAGCATAATCCGGTCTCGACTTTGGAAGAAAAGTTATAGATCTCTGAGTCAATGACCTTGTGTAAAAAGATAGGCCCGATCCGATAAAAATTGACCGAGTTAAGAATTTTCAAAGTTTCGGCCCAGATGAAATAATTTTCAGCATTCAGGATTTTCGGTGCGTCACATGCACTTTGAGCAAAAATAGAAGGCCTTTTGGATACCGTTCGAACTCAATACTTTCTGTGAAAACTTAGCCATCTCAATTTATGAAATTTTGGCGCCGAAACCAGCTCGATACGATGAAAATCGACCAAGTTATGATTTTTTGAACATGACACAAATAAACTTTTGTCACAAATTTTCTGTACGAAAATACTTGATAAATCCTTATTTTTGAAGACATTCTGATCGAAATTGGCTTCCATCCGTAAGGGATGAAAACGTAGATAACGTCAAGATGGAATTTTAGCCACCGGAACGGGTTCAAAACAAGCCACGATCTTCAAGTTATGAATTTTTTAGTGCGTAAAAACTGTACTTTCAACACACTTTTTCACCACATTTCTTCGAGAAAACTAACACATTCAGATACCTTCTTTAAAGAATTGACTCTTGAGCCGAACCTGAATTTGAGAATACGTTATCATAGATATCTTGGCCAAAGAACACCTGAATATGACGCGTTGGGTTGAACTTGTGAATCTTTGATCCCCGAATCGGTTCAAAACGGCGAACCGATCTTTAGCACGGAAAATACTCAGAATATATCCATTGACGAAATAAACGTCACTTGTAACCTGAAGAATCTTGATAAATATACCTTTATTCCATAACCATAAAACCAATAATATTCGTGTATGAAAAGAGGGCAAATTTTGGGGTACAACAGCTGCCCCTGTTCAATCTTCTTAAACCTGAAGATTTAGATTGGTTGTCTGCCTTTCATAATCTGAAGGTGGAAGATGATTGAACACTAGAGTGCCCAGAAATTTGCACTCGTCTGTAATGATGCTTGACTATGTAGGTAGTATCAGGAATGGGCTTACAGATGCCATTTGGAGGAGATGACGGAAGGTCACCAGAGATGGGCTTAAAGATGCCATCCAGAAGATATAACGGAGAATCGTCGGAGATAGGCTTAAAGATGCCATCTAGAGGATGTTGCTTTCCCGAGATATTCTTTTGATGAGAATTCATGTTCCTATCGTTGAGGAGGAATCTGCTGAGGAATGTTGGTCTCTGTCTTGGGAGAAATAGAATTTTAGGAGCTTCAGTTGTCTGTTACTCTACTGGGGAATCATCTCTTAGTTGAGGAGGTGAAAATGAACTGCTATCTGGTCGTGCTCCAGCCTTTGCAATTTCTCAATTCTTATCTGGTTGTGCTCCAGGCTTCAGAAGGAATTAAGTGGTTATCCGGTCACATCTGGGTTTCAACTTGAATTTAAGGCATAGTAACATCCGGTCGATTTTCGAGCTTCATAATAATTGGCCGAGTAAACTGCTATTTGGTCGAATTCCAAGCTTCGTAGTACATTATACTATTATCTGGTCATGTCCCAGGTTTCAGTGTCTTTTGTCGCTATCTGGTCGTGCTCCAGTCTTCACATCATCTTATACTATTATCTGGTCGTGTTCCAGGCTTCACGGTGTCTTATGCCACTGTCTGGTCGATTCCAGGCTTCCTGGTATCTTGTACTGCTATCCGGTCGATTTCCAGGCTTCACAGTAACTTGTTGGGGATTAAGCTATTTTCCGGTCGATTTCCGGGCTTCATAGCTTGAACTTGAGATATACCACTATCTGGTTGATTCCAGGCTTCGTAGTATTTTGGTGAAATCAAGATATTATCCGGTCGATTTCCGGGCTTTATAGCTTGAACTGGAATAATAATCTTAGTATCGATTTGACTGAACCAGGGAAAACTTGTGAGAACTTCAACTGGGAGAGAAATCTTAGTGTCGATTTGACTAATCCCAAGGGAGGTCTCAGATTAACTTTGACTGGCATATAAATTAATGGAATCTTAGCGGCGATTCAGCTGACCCAGATGAAAGTCTTAAAACATCTTCAACTAGAATAGAAACCTTAGTGTCGGTTTCACTGAGCCAGAGAAAATTTGTGAGAACTTCAACTAGGAGAGAAATCTTAGTATCGATTTGACTAATCCCGGGAGAGGTCTCGGATTAACTTTGACTGGCATAGAAACCAGGGGAATCTTAGCGGAGAAAGTCTTAAAACATCTTCAACAAGAATAGAAACCTTAGTGTCGGTTTGACTGAACCAGAGAAAATCTTGAAAAGTGTTTGAATATCTTCAACTGGAATAGAAACCTTGGTATCGGTTTGACTGAACCAGAGAGAACTCGTGAGAACTTGATTGCATCTTTCCCTGAAAGGTAAAGAGTTAGTCATATGTAATGTCATGATGTATGAAATGTATTGAGTAATGATGTTCTCAAAATAAATGATATTGTGCTTTATAATATGTATGCGTATGCCGTGATGTATGGATATGCAATGCTATTGTGATATTCTCTAGCTGGGGAAAATAAATCCTGGACTACTGTTGGAGAGTATAATGAGTTGAGTTCTTTGTTTCTGCTGGGGATAGTGGCCAAAGATGATTAGCTGGATATTTACATCCATTCTACTTGAGAATATTCTGTCGGGGGAGACTCTGTCTGAGAATAATCTTGCGGGGGAATGACTCTGCGGGGAAGAGAGATACTCTGTTGGAAGATCTGCTGATTTGGAGAAATAAACTCAGCTGGGGATGAACTTCCATTGCTGGAGAGGAGATCTCTGTTGGAGATTGAGCTTCCACTGTCAGAGAAATAAACTCTGCTCGAGAGATGGATTTATAAACTGCTCATGGTTATAAAACTCGACTGGGGAGTGTAGATATCAACTTTTTGAAGGAACCTATTGGGGAAGGAATTCCTGCTTGGGGATAAGGAGGTTGGACCTTGGTTGTCCTTACTCTGTGGGGAATATAGGTATCATTGGCTTGTATGTGATAGTGACTTCGATTCCAACGGTCTCAGCCCCTTGTACCATGTTGGAAAAAGTACATGCGGAGATTTTGTGGACGGACCTATGTCGTGATTGTACTTGAACATGTATTTAATGAGTGTCAGTATGACATCCGTCTGAGTCATATCTGAACTATACTTGAAACATGTGTTGAATAAGTGTCAAAATGACATTCGTCTCTGGATCGTATCTGAACTGTACTTTGAAACATGTGCCGAATGAGTGTCAGAATGGCATCCGTATTTGGAGCGTATCTGAACTGTATCTGAAAGCTGAGTCTAAATGAGTATTAGAATGGCATCCGTATCTGGAGCGTATCTGAACTGTATCTGAAAGATGAGTCTGAATGAGTATCAGAATGGCATCCGTATCTGGAGCGTATCTGAACTGTATCTAAAAGCTGAATCTGTATGAGTATCAGAATGGCACCGGTATCTGGAGCGTATCTGAACTGTATCTGAAAGTTGAATCTGAATGAGTATCAGAATGGCATCCGTATATGGAGTGTATCTGAACTGTATCTGAAAGCTAAATCTGAATGAGTATCAGAATGGCATCCGTATCTGGAGCGTATCTGAACTGTATCTAAAATATGAATATGAATGAGTATCAGAATGGCATCCGTATCTGGAGCGTATCTGAACTGTATTTGAAAGCTTAGTCTGAATGAGTATCAGAATGGCATCCGTATCTGGAGCGTATCTGAACTGTATCTGAAAGCTGAATCTGAATGAGTATCAGAATGGCATCCGTATCTAGAGCGTATCTGAACTGTATCTGAAAGATGAATCTAAATGAGTATTAGAATGGTATCCGTATTTGGAGCGTATCTGAACTGTATCTGAATTCTGGTGCTCTTGATGAATGATGATCAAGGTATAAGTCTTCCACTGATAGGCAGGTGACGGGACATATTTGTACGTTTTAAATCCCTAACTTTTGCCTGGACCGCCCTTTCGGGTTTTCAGTCCACCGGGATACCCTTTTTTGCCCAAGCCTCCCTTTCGGGTTTTCGACTTGCCGGGTGTACAGATTTTTTCATTTTTTATCCCTAATTTTTGCCCGAACCCTTTTGGTTCGCCGGGATGCCCTTATTTTTGCCTAGGTATGTCAAGCTAGCGGGTCTTTGTTATGCGTAGTATTTTACGACTATGTCCACGCCTTCAGGATGTAGAGAGTTGTCACTGTCCGTTGTGTTGTAGTACTGTCAAAAATGTTTTCTTGATGGCACATGATTCGTTGCTGGAATGCGTGCGTAATTCCCTAAGCGATTCAGATGGATGTGATCGGTGGGAATGAGAACTGACTGTTTTTTAATGCTGGTTCGCGTTTGCGTTTGTTTTCGCAAAGTGTCGCGGTAAGCAAGAGTCGCCACCGTCTTTTATTTTATCCAATAAGGAAAGGACCTAAGCACATAAAAATTCCTTCTCGAGATGTTTCTCGGGTTCGGGAGGTAGATTATAGAAAGGGAAGGTGTAGCACCCTTTCTATCTGTGGTTATCCACGGGCTCTTAGGTACTTGCTCACTATGTTTTCAAAAGGTTTGTTTTTCTTTGTGATTGTGGGTTTTGAAAAGAGTTTTGTTTTTGAAGAAAGTGTAAGTGCGAAAAGTTTTTGTTTTGTTTTAAAAGGAGCAAGTACTTAAGAACCTATACCTACTCAAAAAGGAATTTAATTGTGCAAATGTCCTTTAAACAGTGCTATCCCACTATTGAGGAGTAGGTAGCACCGTCTTTGGAGTTTTTCGGGTCAATTCGATTTATGGGACATGTGGTCACTAAAGCAACGTTAGGACGCTTTAGAGGTAATCCTAATGTCTTAGATCATTTATATCGAGGCAACCATTTCGAGGCAACTTATGATCTTGGGACCAAAGGACGACCTCTAAAACATCCTATACTTAATGACCACATTTGAGGCAACCAAGTGAGGTGTACCCTAAGAGTGGCATGTGCATGTGTGTCAATTTTCAATTTATTATCTTTGCATGTCATGGTGAGCTACTGTTGATTTTAAGTTTAAGAGTTAATCTTATCATACAATCCTAGTTAGCATACATCTAAGCAGTTAATATATGTACAGGAATTTAAAGTGCAGAAATTGTAAATCCTACGCTATTACAAGGCTTCGGGGATGGGGATTATTTACATGTCCAAAAATTTGGGGAAATAAAAAGCAGTAAAAGGTCTTAATTAAGCTATTACAAACCAGTAGACAGTTACAATAAAATAAGCGCGCGCGAGTAAATTGAGTTGGAGTCTCCTTGGGTTTTGACCCTTTTTATTAAATAAAGCGTATTTTTGGTCTTTTTGAATTAAGAATTAAGGCTAACTAATAATTAACTAATAAAAAAAGGAAAATATTTTTTGAGTTTTTTGTTTATGAAAATGATTGAATTTAAATAAATCCTAAGTCTACTAATTTTAAAAATTGGAGAAAATAAGTTAAAGTAATTAACTAAATTAAATCCTAATTCTAAGTTACTTATTTTTATGAAAAGAAATAAACAAAAACAAACTAAATAAAGTACAAATGGGCCAGGCAGCAAATCAAGAAAAAATATAATTCTGGAGGCCTGGGTCGAAAGAGGTGCAAGTGTCTTTCGACCCAGTGAAGAAGCTAGATCGAAGGTGCATGAGGGGATGTACTCTGAGGGTATTCGATCTGGACATGTCATCCTTCGAACTGGAAGTCCTGGGTCCAGTTTGAAGCTAAACTGCTGAGCTTCGAAACTCTGAACAGGAATCTGAGAATGTATTTCCTACAAGAAATGAACCACATGTTAAAGGTCCAGGGGGGATTTTACCCCCTGGTTCGAATCTCCCCCCTTATTCGCACCTGCTGAATCTGGGTTTGTTTTATCCTGGGATTCGAAGGAGAAACTCAGATTGTGCCCAAGCAATGGCACAATCTCATCTCTGCGCTGTAGCTTATATGTAGGACATTAAATCATTCACAAACAACAGTAATAACATGAATATGCAACCGAAAAGAATTTAAAAATGAGTTTGAGATTAGATTTTTTTACCAAACAGAGGTGCTTCGATCTGTAGTTCTGAGGGTGGAAGTGTTCGCTGGGTGGCAGCTTTGGCTTGGAAAATTCTGGGCAGCGTCTCTCCAAGTTCTCTATTTTTCTATATATTTTTGTGTCCTTTTGCAACAATTGTGATCTCTTTATATAGAGGGGGTGGAGGGGACATGAAGACAAAGGTTTAAATGACTTTGATTATGTGTTTGACAGCCATGAAGGAGGATTTGTAACGTTAATTATGTGTTTGAAAGCCATGAATGAGAGTTTGTAACGTTGGCTAAACACATGGGATCCTGTCCCTGTTTGAATTTTGAATGACATTTAGCTGGCCTTCGAATGCTCCCTTTCGAATGAGCTGATGGCCTCCTTCGAATGCTCTCTTTCGAATGGGCTGATGGCCTCTTTCGAATGCTTTCCAAAGCTTCTTCGAATGGGCCCTTTGAATGCTTCTTCGAATGGACCTTTTTGGAATTCCAATCGAAGGACACTGTTATAATGCCAATCGAAGTACTTGTCCATAATGCCAATCGAAAGGCTCCTTCAGAACACCAATCGAAGGATCTTTCAGAATGCAAATCGAAGCGCTTGTCCAGAATGCCAATTGAAAGAGCTTGACAAAATGCCAATCGAAAGGCTTGTCCAGAATGCCAATCGAAAGAACTTGACAAAATGCCAATCGAAAGGCTTGTCCAGAATGCCAATCGAAAGGCTCCTTCAGAACACCAATCGAAGGGTCTTTCAGAATGCAAATCGAAATGTCCTTAAAGCACCACTCAAAAATTTTCCTTTTCCTTAGGCAAGAGTTTATGATCAACCATGCAGGGGGAAGACTTTGGGAAACATGAGAGGGCAAATTTTGGGTACAACAATGGAGATCTACCCCTAGTTATTTGGCACTTTTGGAGAGACTTCCCCAGGTGTATTTAGACATCATGTCATGCCCCTTGCTTATGGAAGACCTGTTATTGGAAGTGCCTTTCTCACTGAGGTGATTCTGTCCATTGAAAGGATGTCTGTTCATTGAATATCTATTGTGCGGATTTCTCTGCTGTCAAACAATTAGTCATATGCAACCAATGTCATTTAAAGAATGCAAAACTCATGTCTGTCTTGAAATTTTTTTGAAAATGAATTTTTCAGTAAAACAAACAAATTTTGTAAAATGTGATGTCAACTCAGGATTTACAGCAAGTCCTACAGGAGTCAGGATACCTTTTGTAACAGTATGCTTTCGAACTAACCTATGCTTCAGCTAGGACTTTTAAGGGTTATAACGTGGCCTGGTTCACGGTTCAAGAAACAAAGGATAAATGCTCAAAATTTATTTGTACCCACCCGCTCTCTGTGATGTTCTTCAGTCCTATGCTCAGTTAATTGCGCGTTTAGAATCCCAATTGAGTTCTAGAATATTGTCCTTGATGTTCCGGTGATGGTTCGGATACTGAAAGTTTATTTGAAAAAGGAAGTCATTTTGTAATCTTTTTTTTTTGCCGAGGATTTGTAGTAACCTCTTTTTTTTTGTTTTTGTTATCCCTAATTTTTTCTTGAACTGTTTCTTTTGTTATTACAGTCAGCGGGATGCCCCAATTTTTCTCTTAAGTCTCCTTCGTAGGTTTTGACTTAATGGGCTTTTATTTCGAGAGATAATGACTGTCTGCCTTGACGATTATACGGAACCATCACCGTCTTTTGTTTTGGAAGGACGTCTTTGATGCCATTCATTGTGCACCTGGATTAACTGAGAAAACTACCCTACCCTAGGTTGTGATTAAGGGTTTTAATTTGTGTGAAAATAAAAACTCCTACTTCTTTGGCTCGAAGGGGTTGACTAGGGATTATCTTCCTTATAACTCCATTATTTAGGATTTGAAACAACGTATGTACATCGTCAGCGGGGTCTGTTTAAAAGCATATTGTAGAGATTATGGTATCGTTTTCGTCATCCTCCCTCTAAGGCTTAGAGTTTTTAATCTAGAGTTGAATATCACAAAAGGAAACAAGAACGCATTTTTGAAATAGTGAATACGAATGAATTGATTCAAGACAAACATGTGCAATGCATTGATGAAATAACGAGGTTTGATATGAATAAATGTTCAAACAAATCAAAAGAAAATTACACATTGAAAATTCTAATGAACAAAAAGCCTTCTTGTGAAAACTTGTCACTTCAGATGGTATTCCTTGGAGGGATGGCAGAAGAACTCAGCCTGACCGTCTTGTGCAAGTTCTAGCGCTCCTTCATCAATCAGGTCTTGAATTTTATTTCTCAACGCCCAACAACTGTTGGTGTCATGTCCAGAACTGTTGGAGTGGTACGCACATCTTGCATTTGGATTGTACCTTGGGAAGGCTATGTTGGGATTTTGAGGAGGGTCCCTTAACATAACCAACTTGGCCTTCAACATGCGTTACAATGCTTGAGCCAATGACATGTTGATTTCGGTGAAGCGTCTTTCAGATGTATTCTTCTTATGCCGATTTCTCCATTGTCGTTGGAGAGGTTGTGGTTGGGCTTGTGATGTAGTAGTAATATGGAAAGGTCTGTTCCCAACCTCTTCTCTCACTGGGGGCTGATTAATGCCTTGATCCACAATTTTAACTGTTTGTTTCATGGATCTGCGTCCATCTTGGTGAAGCTTGTTGAGGAAGGCTCTTAGCCCTTCTTGTCCTCGAGCTAAGTTTTGGATAAGAACCATCTTCCCCAACATCTGGATTCTCATTGCTTCTACCTCAGCTTGCAGTTGTTCTAATTGTTCATCCTTGTTGTTGTCAGGACGTTCCTTGGTCAGATTCCCGACGAAGAGTGTTTTCAGGTCTTCTTGCCCCTTGGATAGATTCAGGAGAAATTCCTTGAACTGGGCATCTTGAGCTTGGAGATCTCTGTTGTCTTGTTGGAGAGCCATTGCTGAAATAAACAACGAGAACATGAGAGACCTGCTTTAAAACCTGCTTATGCAATGATATGTATGATATGTATGCAATGTTTTCAAGGATCTCGCAGGGTAAACAAGAAACTGTTAGAATTTGATTGCAGCTTGATTGAAGAAACTTCGTGTCATTGAGAGTCCTTCTTCAAGAGTTAAGCTCACCATATTGAGTGGGTCATAGCCACTGACTCAAGTTATCGTGTTTTTATCTCTAGACGGCATTGGCTAGAGGAAAATAAATCCCTTTTCCCCTTGCTAGACGTTTGGTTCATCATAACCTGCACCACAGGCCCTTGAGATCCTTGAAATGGTTAAGGAAATGCTATGGTATGATGTTATGATGTGTATGCTATCCGTTTAAGCAAAAGTGCGAGGTTATGTAAGCAAGTAAACTCGACAAGAAATCCAAGTTATTGAATAAGAACTGTAAACAAAATCCGCAAGGAACTCATGTAGTCAGATAATAAAAATGTGCAAGTAGTTCAAGTTGAAAGCACACAAGTCACACAAACAGCCTTAGGTTTAGGCTTGCATGAGTTTTAAGGTAGTACCTTCTTGAAGTTTAGTTGGTTCAACGTGTCCTAGAAAAGTAACCGGGTTCTAGAGGATCTCAATATCACCGACCATCCTCCATCGGTCATGGTTTCAGCTCACGCAATCTTTTCTTGCGGCCGGAACTATCTCGACAGTATGGTCTCAATGAGTGTAGCATCGAGTATCAACCAGTTCTCAGCTTTACACCGAGGCCGGCTATCTCACTACTTTCTAATGGCCAAGTTGGTCGATTAAGGGTTCTAAGGTCAGTTGATGCTTAACGAAACACGTAACAGCTCCGTATTCTCCTCGTTTCTCCACAAGGAATACTGGTACCAACCAATGTGCCACATCAATGTAGCTACTGCTTCAACCGTATCGGTCTACGCCATACAGTTCCCTCACAGTCTATTGCTACATACCTAAAAGGTATCCCCAGATCCGGGTTAGGATCTATAGTAACCCCAAAAAAAAACCTTAAAAGTAAAGCAAACAAAGCAATCAAGAGAAGCAATTATGATGACCTAGATCCTAAGGTATACCCCACTTTTTAACTCCCCAGTAGAGTCTCCAGTTCTGTGATACGGTGGCAGAACCGACTGTTTAATACTGGTTTGTGTTTTGCGTTTTTTGTTCGCAAAATGTCGCGGTAAGCAAGAGTCGCCACCGACTTTTATTTTATCCAATCATGGAAAAGGAAAAAGAACAGAAAAAAACCTTTTTTCGAGATTTCTGAGTACGGGGGGTAGATTATAGAAAGGGAAGGTGTTAGCACCCTTTCTATCCATGGTTTTCCATGGGCTCTTAGGTACTTGCTCATATTTTAAAATTGCTTGTGTGTGTGTTTTGTTTTTGAAAAGTTTGACTTCATGATAACCCTTGTATCAGTCCTCAAAGATGTGACGAAGTTTGTTTTAAAAATTGTTTTGAAAGGTGTTTGGGTGAAAAGTTTTTACTTGAGCAAGTACCTACTAGCATCTACCTACTCGAAAAAGGATTGTTTTTGTTCTATTTCCTTTAGACAGTGTTATCCCACTATTAAGGAGTAGGTAGTACCGTCGTTGGAGTTTGAGGGACTATCGAAAGGGACGTAATGGTCATTGAAGGCAACATGTAAGGATACCTTAGCATTTCGAAAGGACTGTCATCATATATTCATAGGCAACATCGAGGGACAAGATCATTTATCATAGGCAACTCAAGGGAAGTTAAGGGACTATGATCTTTATGATGACTTTTAGATTGAGGGTCTTTTGCTAAGATATCCCTACGTTCGAGGGACATGACCATTGTTTTCCGAGGAAACCAAGTGAGGCACACCCTAAGAGTGAGCATGTGCATGTGTTTGATTTCAGTTATTTAATCTTTGCACAATTAAGGTGATCTACTGGGTTAATTTTCAGTTAGTCTTTCCATACAATCCTATTAACATACATCTAAGCAGTTTATAGTTTGCAAAAATAACATGCGGAAAGTTTAAAGTCCTAGCTATTACAAGGCTTTTGCAGATACATAATTATCTTGGACTGAAAATAAAGATGCGGAATTTAAAACCCTAATTACTATTACATCCCGGAAGAAATTACATAATTAGAAAAAAATACGAGAAAAGATAAATCTACCCTATTACATTGATAATGCGACCTATACAATTTTCCTAGAAATTAAAATGTAAAAGAATAAATAAAAAGAAATTAAGGAAAATTAAAACTTAAAATTCTAAGTTAATGTTTTTGGTGTTTTTTGTAGAAAATAATTTTAAGTTAATTAAAAAACTAATTCTAACTAATTTTAATAAAAAAGTTAATTAACTTAATTTATTAATAAATGAAAAAAAGCCAAAAATTCAGTTACTAACTAAAACAAAAACTTAATCCTAATTTGTTAAAAAAAGTTTAATTAAAGGGTTAATTACAAAGAAAACCTAAAACCTAATTGTTTAATAAAAAAATGTTAATTTTGAAAAAAGTTAATTAAAATATCTAAATTCTAATTAGTTTTAATTTAAAAAAAGGTTAATTTTAAAAATAAAAACAAAGATTAATAAGAAAAAAACTTAAAACCTAAAACCTAACTAATTTTAATAAAAAATAGTTATTTTTGAAAAAAAGATTTATGTATAATGATTAATAAGACAAAATTAAGTTTGCCAAAAAATAGATAGGGGAAGAAACATCAATGAAAAAAAGGGTTAGAAAATAAAAATAATACAAATGTCATGGGTGGTTGTTGAACCAAAAATTAATTTAAAACCTAAAATTAAATTTAAAAAAAGACCTAAAATTAATTATTCGAGTTTAGGAGAAAAAATCAAAGATTTGTGAAAAATGTTAAGTTTTATGAAAAAAAATTTAAACAAAAAGAATAAAAATAGGTAAAAGGATAAATAGAAAGGAAGAAAACCAGAACCAATAGGTGTGGTTGTTGAACCCACACCCTTAACCTTCTCAGGATGTCTGCCTCGTCATGCATTGATGGTTGTTCTATTTTAGCCATTAGTGTTTTGGCATCAACATTCTGTAATGAACCTGCATGGGGCTTGTCTAAATTTGCAGTGTTAAATCTCATGAACACGTTAAATAAATTACTATATATCATGAAATACAAATAAAGCAAATATATGAAAAAAATTTAATGTTAAAACCGATATGGCATGTATGAATGATTATACCCTTTTGATCATGGAGATCAAACCAGTCTTACCCTTACTGGAGAAGTAGTGAGATGAATGCTTTTATGCCCTTTTGATCATGGAGATCAAACCCTTACTGGAGAAGTAATGAGATGTGAATTTGTAACAAGGATGACTTGTTTGTAGTGAGATGGGGGTTTGTAAAAAGGATTTAAAGGTTTTAGGGTTCTTGAAAGAATTTGATATTCTGACAGGGTGTGGCAAAGGTTTTTTTTCTTTCTCCTCCTTTGTGTGAAAATAATGAGATTATATAATGGAAATTAGAGCAAAGATATGGGCTTTGAATATGCAATTGGGCCTCCAATATTCACTTGAGTCTGTCACGTTCCAGGCCAAATAGCAGGGGCTTAAGTGCTATTTTTGAAGTTGAAGTGTGAAAACAAAATGTATTCGACATCGAGAACTAACTCTTGTCCAAAAATAGGCTCAATCGGATAAACGGTGAATTAATTATGAATTTTTGAAGTTTCAGCTCAGACAAACTTATTTTGGGCTCCAGTGTCGACTCTGACACGTTCTTCAATAAAAAATTGGTATTGATTGGAGCATAATCCAGTACCGACTTTGGATGAAAAGTTGTAGATATCTGAGTCAGTGACCTTGTGTAAAAAGATGGGCCCGATCCGTTAAAAATTGACCGAGTTATGAATTTTCGAAGTTTCGGCCCAGATGAAATAATATTTAGCATTCAAGATTTTCGGCGCATCACACGCAATTTGAGCAAAAAATGAAGGCCTTTTGGATACCATTCGAACTTAATACCTTCTGTGAAAACTTAGCCAACTTAATTTGTGAAATTTTGGCACCGAAACCAGCTCGATACGATGAAAATCGACCAAGTTATGATTTTCTGAACATGACACAAATAAACTTCTATCACAACTTTTCTGTATGAAAATACTTGATAAATCTGCATTTTTGAAGACCTTCTGATCGAATTTGGCTTCCAGCCGTGAGAGATGAAAATGTCGATAACATCAAGACGGAATTTTGGCCACCGGAACGGGTTCAAAACAAGCCATGATCTTCAAGTTATGAATTTTTTAGTGCGTAAAAACTCTACTTTCAGCACACTTTTTCACCACATTTCTTCGAGAAAACTAACACATTCAGATACCTTCTTTAAAGAATTGACTCTTGAGCCGAACCTGAATTTGAGAATACGTTATCAGAGATATCTTGGCGAAAGAACACCTGAATATGACGCGCTGGGTTGGACTTGTGAATCTTTGAACCCCGAATCGTTGCAAAACGACGAACCGATCTTCAGCACGGAAAATACTCTGAGAATATCCATTGACGAAACAAACGTCACTTGTAAACTGAAGAAACTTGATAAATATACCTTTATTCCATAACCATAAAACCAATAATATGCGTGTATGAAAAGAGGGCAAATTTTGGGGTACAACAGGTACATTGGGTAAAGGTGGGATTATCGAACTCGATACTATATTCGTACATTTCCATTGGATCGAAATTCTCCTCGGTTCATCGAAGCCCAACAATAGCAACGACATCGAAGAGGGTGGGGGTCATCATTCTGCAAGGGAAATGGAAAGTATTGTGGGAGCATCCCAGAAATAGGGTGAAGCCACATTCATGTTTTGGCCATACTCTAAGCCATATTTCGACAACATCACTAAATCATAAAGCTTTATGTCTTTCCAAAAATGAGATTTCCTTTTCTCAATCTTAGCTAACCAAGTGTAATACGGTTCGGGGTCTTTGGCTAAAGGAGTAACACGAAACACGTTAAGATAATTGGTTAAGTAATCTAGACAAATAGAGTCATGGATATCTAAAGCGTCAGTTAAAGACTTCACTTGGTCTTTTTTAGACGAAGGTGCGGTTACAGAAATGGGTTTTCCTTTGTCATCGAGTTTTTTCTTGCTAGATAATGGCCTAGAACAATGATAAACATGGAAAACTCTAAAAGAGTTATATCATCTACATCAGAGTAATGTGTTGGACCCAGAAATGTGTGCATTTCACCAGAAATGGTAAAGGGTATAAGCACCTGAGATTTGTAAATTCTGCTTTTCTCTTCAAGAAGAGGAGACTCTGGGACATATTATTGGTTATATACTTGTATAGGTTTAGCAATATAGACAATGGGTTGAGAAGCATCCTATTGTTGTTGTTGTTTAGAAGTTTTTGCTGGTTTAGGTGCCCTTGTTGAAGTTCTAAAGTTGCAAGCTTGAAGATTATGCTGATGTTTGAAGAAGAATGAGAGGGATGTTGCGGTTTCAGGAAAGCTGGAAGTGTAAAAGTGTTGGAATGTTGAAGATTATTAGTATGTATAAGAAGATAACAAACCGTTTCGTTTTGCATTTGAATGATTAATGCAAAGTTAGTGGGGGCACGTGGAGCTCTCTAATGGGACAAAAAAGTGGTTTCACAAGTTACCATTGACTCCTAGTTTATATGAGTAATCATCATTAGCAGCTACACACGTCTTGACGAGACATTTGAAAAATGGTCATTATGACCATGATGTCACGACAATGTTGGCAGTTAGCATTAAAAAGTCTTATCAAAAAATGTCCTTTTCTAAAATTATCGAACAGAAACTTTTTTGGGGGGCAATTTGTCAGCTGTAATTTCGATGCTCTAATGAATAGAGGTTCGAGGAGAATTAGTATGGGATGTTGAAATCTAATTTCAACTTAAAGAGTTAGAGGACATGTTTTCTACCGAGTTTACACGAACGACACAATGTAAGGAGAATGACTTAACATTTTTCTAAAGATGTTCGAGGTGGATTCGACATATATTAAAATAAGGTTATAACTTATTTTAGCACTCATATGATCTTTGAAAAAGAAATACGTGGAAGCCTGTGAAGGGTTAGAGACATGCAAACGAGAATGTTTCATCCTCTGAGAAGAATAACGTTTGTGGTAGTTAGTTTCTAATTATTATAAATAGGATTCTTTAGTTTAGATTTCTGTGTATTCACTTCTTTGTACGACTTACTCAAAATAACTCAAAGTACCAAGTGTTCAAGAAACAAGTTGCTGAGAACGTACGTATGAAGCACCAATTTTATATTAAATGTCATTCCTCTTTAATTAAAGTCCTTTATATTCCTTTTGAGTTTAAATAAAAATTGCTTTACATTCCATTTTTTAATTTAAACATTTTTTTACTACTTTCGGAATAACAATCTCTATCGAAGAGATTGATACCCAAAAGACTTAGAATATAAAAATACACTATTGTCCTAGGATCAATATAGTCGATCTTGTAAGAAACCAGAATATTTAGGATTTGGAAGACTATCTCTTGTTTACTAAATTTCACGGTAAACACCAACCAACATCTAAATACAAGACCCTAAAATGTAACTACTGTAATAAAGAAGGCCATATTTCCATGTGTTTTTATCAAAAAGATTCATGAGAGAAAAGAAGGACACCCTCCTTCATACTTTTATATAGAACATTGTAACATAAAAATTGAAAAATGTTTACTACTAACATCAAAGGACTCAAAAAAGATATGGGTACCAAAGGTAGAAAAGTCATGTTGTGATACAGATGATGATACCAACAGTTGCTCCTCAAAAGACACAAATGAAGAAACAAATATGTTTTATTGTGAATAAATCTCTTCATTAAATAACAACAAAACAAAATCATTGGATATTTGGGTCTTAGTAAGATCCCTAATCTTACCTTTTATCCATCTTGATTAGTTATAGCATATTTACACAAGTTATATACTATTAAGTAAGATGTGCAACAAAGGTAATAAAGTTTGTTTATTTTCAAATGTACCATGACTATTAATGGACAATGAAAATCTTAATGTGAAATCATTTTAAAACCGTTTTTAAAATGTACCATGATTATGGAAGAACTCACACATATTACCTTTGGTAAACTAACCCTTAGTAGGAAGAAGTAGAGGTTGTTACTTTTGTAAGTATCCTGTAGAGAGCATCATCTGAAGATGACAATCAAGGAAAAGAAAGTGGTCAAAAGTCAAAATTAAGAAACTCAAGAAGTCAACCTAAAAGAATAAATGGAGAACCATTTAAGATCATCTTATTCAGAATGGTAAAACATTTCAAAAGGAGATACATCTCAACACTTCCTTAATAAAATTTAAGAGAGCTTCATGAAACATCTCTGGAATACAAGAAGAAGAAGTAATTAATTGTGTCTAGATACTCTTCATGTTGATAATATCCCACAATGGATGATATAAAGGTGTTGACCTTGATGGTATCATTCAACAAATGCCATCACAAAACCTACCAAAAGAACCAACGAGGGTCTATTGCTTCCTCGAAATGGGGAGGTTTCTCAAGTTAACTTGACATTTTGAGGTAGTAAACTTAATAGAGATTGAAAAATCATAAAAACTCAGATTGGTTCTCTATTAAGTGAGTTATTAAATTGTTTGCTCAATTATATTTATTTTTTTACTAACCTAAGGTTGAGTTTCATGTTATTCTGGAGCAAAGGGGTTCCAAATACAATATGCCTAATAATCTAAGACCCAATGAGGATGAAAAGAAGTTTCCTAAAAACGAAATGACTATCCATTGAAAAGAATCTAAGAAACAAAAAAACATGTTGGTTTAAAAAGCTTCAAATATTTATCAGTTCAGTTCCAGAAAGAAATATCAAGTGGAAGATATTATCTAAAGCATACCTATCAGTTGATTTCAAAACTGAATATTACCTTACATGGGGAGTGTTATACCACAATTTTTGCCCTAAGATGTCTCATCATCTCACTTTTATCAGTACATCAAGATCACACATTAGGGTTGGTTCTATAATTTTTTTATTTATCCTATCTTTAAGTTTGCTCTGGAGAGATCACCAAGCATCTTGAAATGTGTATCTTGTTCATGTATTATATTAACTAACATCAATATGTGTATATATGTTTCTCTGAATGTTAATATTATAGGTGATCACAATTACGTTCATCTCACCATCTAACCTAGGGTTTTGAGGGGTGGTTCTCAATCAAATGATGCTTCAATGGATTACAAGAGCTCAATCTTCAAGGTTATGTTTATGACATCAAATATTTGTGGTTCAAGGAGATTTCTCACTTTATTTAGGTAAAGACCTCCTCAGAGTTGTTGGTGGCATTCATCAAGAAGATTCATAGGTTTATGTGTTTATTTCCATGTCTTCTTCAATAATATTCCTTGATACTTAAGCTCCACATTTGAGTGTGCTTCAAGAAAACATCATTTCAAGGCCTCTTATGATTAATCTTTCTTTATTTTGCCAAGAAATTTCAAATAGATTCAAGTTTGGCTCAAAAAGTTTGACCTAATTGAGCAAATGCTTGATTCAGTTATCACAAGTGCATAACTCTCTCAATTTTCAACATTTGGAGTTGGTTATTTTTGCTATGTATTCTTGCCATCATTAAAAACAACCTCTCTTCACATGAAAAGATCCAATTGTGCAAGAAAAATCATCAAAAGTTAAAATGGGTTTCAAGTCATTTTGACACTCTTTGAGCTAGGGTTTGTTGACTTAAGGACCATATCTTGTTCATTGTTTGATATTTTTTATTGGTTCCAAAGACATGATTCTATTTAAAGGGTATTTAACAAGCTCTCTTCATAAATCTAAGGCTAATTTTGAATGGAAGGTCAGTAATAGTTAAGAAAGATTACAAGTCTCCTTGAAAGGCCTTTGAATTTTAGGCTTTGACTTCAAATGATCATAACTTGGTCAATTTTTATCTCCTTGAAGCCATTCTTTTTCCATAATAATATTTGGTATATGTACTAAACATTTTATTTTATTTGTAATACTTTAGGATGCTTGGAAAGTGGGATAAGATTTGAAAAGATTATAGGTCTTTTGTGAATTTCCCTAAAATTGTTTATCATATTTCAAAGACCATAACTCCTTAAATATTTATGATTTTTGAGTGACCTCAATTCCACACATCAACTTGAGAGGTCTACTTCATGTCATCTTCAGATATCAAGATCAGATTTTGAGTGAAAGGTCGGGTAATTTTAAAGAACATTATAGGTCATTTTGAAGTTCAACACTTAGAATTTTTCTAAGTACAAAACATCTGCGTGGTTTTCACAAATTCAATTGGACATAACTTTTTTCTCAAGCATCCAAATGATATCTTTCTTGGAGCATTTTAAAGATTGTAATATTTTCTTTCAAATGCTTCACGAATCATCCCATAAAGGTCCCTGAGTAGTGAGCTATACATTGTTGAAGTTGGCTCCATGGAATATATTTTTGCCTTAAATGTGTTTTGACAAGAATTGCACTTCATATGAGGTTGTTTTGAGGCATTTCAAGTCACACATTTTGGATGATCATAATTGGCTTGGTTTACATGATTTTCTCACAATTCCTCTCGTTTCTCATCATCATTCACTTCCCTATAAATAAAGGATGATATCCCACTTATTTGATAAGCTTTAGAAAGCCAAAGAACCTCTGTTGAACTCCCTCTATACCTCTTAATTTTAAAACTTCAAATTTGGTTTTAAAGCATCATTCAATCCAATTTATTTGTTGATTATTCATCCTTGAACTTCCATGAAGCTAATAGAAGAAGAACCAAGCTCTGAGGTTTCCTAAATCGTGCTAGCCAAGTCCAATTTTAGAGCAAATTCATCTGACTTTTTTCAGATAGTTTAAGGCACCAAATCTTCTAACTCAATTTACTGGAATGGTTTATGGTGTACTGATGCTTGCTATTAACTCTATTTTGGTTAATCAATGCATTTGATGCTTCTATTTTTTGATATCAAAATTTTTAAAACTCTCTGGTTTTTTCAAAATCGAGTAAGCTGTGTTTTCTGTAAATTTTCTGCAAGGGTAGCGTTAGGATCGTCTTGAAGAGACGAATCCAATGACACCACTATGAATTTCTGATTTTCCATTTGAAGAAACTCACAAAAAGCCAACGCGTAGGGGTCTGGAAGTTGAAGGTGACCTACATGTCGTTCTTCAACCAATGATGGCGTGACATTTGTTTTAATTTCATTGGCCTAGTTTTAATTGATTGTGTGGGTGTCACCCTAAGGTCTATATCAAGAACAGCGTGTCAGGTTCTTTGGATCTGTTTACTAATGCATTTTAACTATGATCAGATGGTCCACATTATTCTGACATTATTTTTATTTTCTGATTTTTTTATTTAATTGTCTTAAACTTCAAAAATTCATAAAAAATTGATTTCAACTTCTAAAATTATGAAAAAATTCTCAAAAATACTTTTGATTTTTCTCTTTCTTATACTTAACATTTCACAATTATATTTTATGATTTGGTATTTTTAATGATTTTTCACTTTATTTGAATTGTTTTAATTGTTTAAAAATATTATTCTTGATTTTTAAATTCTGGAAAAAAATATGGAAGTATCTAATGACCTCTTGACAAATATTGGTGACCTCATTTTATTTTTATTTCTGATTACACTATTTTTTACATATTTGGGTTTATTTTGCTTATTGACTCCTGTTTAACCTATGACTACTTTTTTAGGATTTTTATTTGGTGCTTTAATATACTTTGTATATTTTACCAATTATTTCTTTTTTATTAATCATTTAAATATTATTTTATTGAATATTATTTTTTTTATTTTTGTTTGGTCCTGATTTGGGTGTTATTTTAGGATAGGTTTTTCAACCTCATTGGATCTTGGGTGTTGATATGTTGAAAATCTTAATCCATTAAAATGGATGAATGATGTTGGTGATATTTGAAACACTAATTTCATCTGATACATCCCCTCCCTCTTCATCTTATCCCTTTATTACTTGTACTAGATGTTGTTTGAGAATGATAAATATATCATTTCTCTAACATGTGGTACATAGATTGCTATTGATCGGCCTCAAAATAGGCGTGACTTCTACATAAGTCAACTTACGATTGCTTACATAGCGCTAAATTTGTCCCGATTCGAAAAATGATAATTTATGGCCACCACCTATGTTCGCAAGCCCAAGTATGTTTAATTTGAAACATTTGATCCAATAACCTTGAGGTTCATTGGTAGGAGGATTTGATCGTATCAATCCTCTAATGAACTTTCATGAATTTTGGTCTAAGTGAATCATTTAAACATTGTTGATCATATATGCTTTCCTTGAGTACTTGAAATGAATGATATACTTTACAAAAAGAAAATGAAACTTGTTATTGAGAAGCTTTGATTTTATCAATCTTCTAATGAGTTTTCAAATGCAAGTTTCAAGATGGTCATTCAACTAACCTCTAACTTCTAATTCACTAACAATTGACTTTACTTTGTGCTTTTACTTTATGCATTTTATTTTATGCCTTTACTTTTATGCACCATTTACTTTAGCATTTACATTTCATGTTGTTTTCATCTTTGCTCACTTGAGCATTTACCTTTATTTCATTTTATCTTTACTCAATTGAGAGGTTATCTTTATGTCTTTTTTTATTTTTTTATTTTTCTCACTTGAGCTTTATTTTCTTTTTGAAGACATTCAATAACCAACTTGAACATTAAAATTTTTTTTAAGGTTCCTTGGACTAATTGGTTACTGTTGTACCCCAAAATTTGCCCTCCCATATTTCTCAATACATTTCAAGTGAGGTCCTCAAATTGCTCAAGGAAGTCCAAGGGTTGACCAAACAAACTCTCTCCTAATGCAGTCTAACTCAAATTAGGGTTTCAGTTTGCATCAAGATGTTTGAGTCCAAAGGATCAAAAATTCTCACCATTGTCCTAAAATGTTCTCAAGATCATCCATGTCAAGTTTCAATCCTTGCAGAGGAAGTTTGCTCAGTTAATTGCTCAAAGGCCTGAAAATCGATTGTGCTATGGCAAAAGTCCACTGTGTCCTACATACAGTCAAACTTCAAGATTTTTGGTCAACATCCTCATTTTGAAGTATTATTCATCATTTTATCAATGGATGATCATGATTCCTCTAGGATTACCCACAATTCATCAAAACCCAAAAGTTGCTAAATTAGGGTTTTGTAGGAAAAATCAACTCAACTTTGAACAAGCATAACTTTCTCATACTTTATCAAAAATGACCCATACAAAGCTCATTTTGAAGAGAATTTAATTCCCTACAATTCATATTCATATCCCAAGTTCAAAATATGCACTCACAAGAAGATATAAATTTGGACATTATAGGTCATTTTGAAAAATCAACAAAAACACCTTTTTTGTCAAAGGTTCATACATGAACATGGAAGACTCAATTGATATGAGAACAAAAGGGTGGATTATAGGACATCTCAAGCTTTCTAAAAAGTCCAAGAACACATCTCTAGGGTCAAAATTGAAGGAGTTATGCATTGGTAAAGTTTACCTTTTTTGCAAAATTGCCAAAAGTCAAAAGTTGCCAAAATTGCAATTTTTGTCAAATGGGCCCAACTTTTTGTGTTGCATTGAGTTTGTAACATTACCCAAGACCCATGATCCTTTCCACTTGTCTTTATCTTATTTTTATCATTTGTTTTGATTTTTATTTCAATTAAATTAAATAAAATCATGAAAATATCAAAACTAATCAAAGCTTGAGATTTTGTGCATGTTAAGGCCTCTTATACAGCCAGAAAGGAAATAAAATCGTGCAAGCTTCATTAGGACACAAAAATATTGGATTTGGCTTGATTTGGAAAGATTTACATAAGGATAAAATCATGATTCAATCATCTTAATTGAAAAAGATTTGAAGCAAATTTGTAACCCTAATTCATTCTAGGGTACATATAGAACAAGTGCAGATCAAAAGAGAGAGGATTGGAGGCGTGGAAAAAGAAGAACAAATCTCAAAATTTCAAAGGAAAGTTGCAATCTGATTTCTCAATTCCAGGCTTCTTCAAGCCATTCCAAGCATACCATTCGTTTGCTGGACATCGAAGGACTCTATCCCAATCATTAGCAAGCATTTTCGTGCCCAGATACGCGCTGTAAGTATCCCACGACCTCCATGCTTTTTTGAGATCGCATATCATAATCCTGGCACTCTTAGCATGATTTGTTTATATATTCTGAATCCTTGAAACATTTTCAAGCTAATGATAATACTTAATTTCATTTTTGTTAACCATACAGCAAGTTGCCATGATTAGGGTTTAGCTTTCGTTTTTAGGGGTTTTGCTTGCAGGAACAATTAGCCATGGAGAGTGGTACCATGATGCTCGTGAGGTTGCAATGAGTTAATTGGTACCACTGGTATTGATTTATCATGCAGGGATGAGGTTTTGGAATGGACAAGGGTTATACCTACACCCTTTGTCCATAGGTAAAAGTTCTGGACTTTTAGCAGCGGTGGGAGGAAGAAGAAGGGTAGCGTGTCACCGTGTGATTCGCCCATTCAAAAATTCGCGCGTTTGTCATATATCACTTTATTTTTCCAATATAATAATTGTTTGTTGTTCCATATACAACAAAGTGCACTAGCTCAGATGGTCAGTGGACAAAGGAAATTGCCAAAGGGCTTGGGTTCGATCCCCAGGTCCCCATATTTTTCAATATTATTTTCTTTTACATCATCAGGTACACATGCATGCAAGGAGACCACTATACACCCTCAATATCCAGCCAACCAGATCTCCAGCATGCCAAATCCAACGCCTATCACACGGAGGTCTACCATAGGCCTAGTCAAGCTTGCAACATGGGATCTGGAAAGTCAACATGGGCCAAGGAGTTTTGGGCTCAGAAAATGCAATTGACACCCCCCTTCTTGCTACAAAACTAGGCCCATTTTCTTTATTTTCTTATATTTCTTTTATTTATTTATTTTGTTTAAATTATTTTCTAACATAAAATTAATTCTTTTTTTACAAAAAAATCATAAAATCAATTTCATCAATTTAGAATCTAGGTTTTTATTTATTTTGTCAAAACTAATTTAATAGTAGTTTAATTTAATTTTAGGGTAATTCAAACCTTTTGTAAATAATTTAAAATAAATTAGAAAATTAGGGTTTGTTTGATTTAATTTTTATTTCTTTTCTCAAATTAAATGAAAATACAAAAATAGGTCAAATTAATTGTTTTTCCTAATTTAAATTAATTAGTAATTAGGTTTGTATTTATTCAATTAAAACCTTATTTTCTCAAAATAATCAAAAACAACAAAAATATGATTTTTCTTTCAACTAGGTTTAGACGGGGTCAAAACCATAATTTTTTTCTCGTTCTCCTTTCATCGCGCGCATTTATTATTTTGTTTTGAAAATATTAATGTAATTGCTCATGGGATGTAATAGTTTAATTATGATTATTCGTTTATTTATCATTTTACGGGTTTTTGGCTATGTAATTAATCCCCCTCCCCGAAGCCTTGTAATAGCGTAGTTTTTATTTCTCGCATTTTAATTCTCGCAAATATTAACTGTTAGATGTATGATAATAGGATTGCATGACAAGATTGTATGTAAATTTTAAAATGGTTAGCAAACCCTAAATGTGCAAAGATAATAACTGAAATCAAATCACTCGCACATGCACACTCTTAGGGTATACTCTCACTTCGGTTGCCTTCGGTAAACGATCATTAAGTATGGGGTGTTTTAGTGGTTTCCCTCCTGTCTAACAAAGATCAAAAGTCCCGTTCAGAAAAGTTGCCTCGAATATGGTCTTAAGACATTAGGGTTACGTCCTAACATTGCCTTAGTGATCGTACGTCCCTTTCGAATTGACCCGTACAACTCCAACGACTGCGCTACCTACTCATTAATAGTGGGATAGTACTGTCTAAAGGAAACAAGAACAGAAACATTCTTTTTTCGAGTAGGTAGATGCTAGTAGGTACTTGCTCAAAATAATATTTTCAACACTTACACTCTTTTCAAACAAAGTTTTCAAAAACACTTTGTAACACTCTTGAGGACTGATACAAGGGTTAAAACGAAGTAAAACAAAAACTTTTCAAAACACACAAACACATAAGAAATTATTAAAATGATGAGCAAGAACCTAAGAGCCCGTGGAAAACCACGGATAGAATGGGTGCTAATACATTCTGTTTCTATAATCTACCCCCCGTACTCAAAATATCAAAAAAGGAATTTTTCTGTGCTTTTTTCCTTTCCAGTTGGATAAAATAAAAGTCGGTGGCGAATTTTTCTTACCGCGACATTTTGCGAACACAAACGTAAAACGCAAACCAGCATTTTCCTAAAAACAGTCTGATTCTGCCACCGTATCACAGAACTGGCGACTCTGCCGGGGATATAAGTGGGGTGTACCTTAGGATTAGTTCATTATAAATTGCTTCTCTTGTTTGTTTTGGTTGCTTTACTGTTAAAGGGTTTCATATCGGGAGTTACTATCAATCCTAACCCGGATCTGGGGAACACCTTTTAGGTAAGTAGCAATAAACTGTGAGGGAACTGTACGGCATAAACTGATACGGTTGAAGCAGTAGCTACATTGATGTGGCACATTGGTTGGTATCGGTATCCCTTGTGGAGAAACGAGGAGAATACGGGGCCGCTATGTGTGTCATTAAGTATCAATTGACCTTAGAACCCATAATTGACCAACTTGGCCATTAGGAAGTAGTGAGATAGCCGGCCTCGTTGTAAAGCTGAGAATTGGTTGATACTCGATACTACACTCATTGACACCATACTCTCGAGATAGTTTCGGCTGCAAGAAAAGATTGCGTGAGCTGAAACCATTACCGATGAAGGATGGTCAGTGATATTGAGAACCTCTAGAACCCGGTTACTAATATTAGGACAGGTTGAAACCAACTGAACTTCAAGAGGGTAATACCTAGACCCCATGCAAGCCTTAAACTTAAGGGCTTTTGTGTGACTTGCTTGCCTTTATCATGTCTGTTATCTGCTATACCTATTGTTTGTTTTATCATGACATCATGCATCATAATATAGCATGCATACTTCATTATACTAACCATTTCTAGGACCAAGGGGATTTATCTTTGTTCTGTTTTGCAGATCATGGCTTCCATGCGCAGAAACACCATCCGAGTTAACTTTGTGCAAATACCTGCTCAACTCAAAGAGTTAGTCTCAAAAGTTTCTGAGACTTCTTTCTTCATTAGAAGACATGGTCAGCTTCTTAGCTTGGTTACTTCAAGGTTTGATAAGCAGATGATGAGTGTGCTTTTCCAGTTCTTCGATCCTGTGCATCATTGTTTCACCTTCCCGGATTATCATCTAGTTCCCACGTTGGAAGAGTTTTCTCACTTACTGGGCATATCCATCCTTGAGCAGATGCCCTTCACAGGTTTGGAAGAGACTCCTAGACCAGAAGACATCACTTCAGCTCTGCATCTGACACGGGTTGATGTAATATCCAACTGGGAGACATGAAGCGGGGTTGAAGGTTTCTTAGCCAAGTTTCTGATAGATCAAGCTCAGCTATTCTGGGACAGTTTGGATTTTCATGCTTTTGAAGATATCTTGGCTCTTCTTATCTACGGTTTGGTTCTCTTTCTGAATCCAGATTCCTTCATAGATGTGAATGCGGTTAAAATCTTCTTGTCTCACAATCCTGTGCCTACTCTTATGGGTGATATCATGCATTCCCTCTATACTCGTACTGTGCGAAGAAGAGGGACTCTCATGTGTTGCATGCCGCTACTGGCAAGGTGGTTTATTTCGCACCTCCCAAAATCTGTGTTGAAAAATGAAGAAGGTTTATGATGGTCTTATAGGATAATGTCCCTTGCCCATACAGACATTCTTTGGAGTTCCAAGGCTATGGAAAGCACTACTGTCATTGACCGATATGGGGGATACCCTAATGTCCTGTTGCTTAGAATCAGAGAGGGAATAACCTATAGTCCTTGTTTAGCTTTGCGACAATTCGGTCGTGCTCTGAGAGATGGTCCTCATGAGCTACTTCTTACAGATATTGCCTTTGACTACAAGAAGGACGTTGATGAGCATCACCGAAGGTTTATACGAGCTTGGGGAATGGTGAACAGATCTGACCCTTAAGAGCTAGGACCAAGGACTTCTCTCCCTATGCAGCCCTATCTCCAGTGGGTCCGAGCTCGTGCTCAGAAGCTTGGGATGCCTTATGAAGTTGTGTTGCCAGTGATAGTGGAGCCCACTAATGAAGAGGGCATTCCTTATACAGTCCTTTATCCCTACATGCCCACTGATCTTGGGGCATTGAAGAGATCCTGGATTCAACTGAAAGTGGAGAGGGATACCTACCGGGAGAAGTACCATGAGCAAGAAAGGAAGATCTTGAAGCTCACCAGGAAGCTCGAGAATGAAAGAATAATCAATGACTACGTCAGCACGAAGGGGAAGCGTCCATGGGATTTCTGATTTTTCTTTTTTAGTTTAGATTTGTTTTCCGTTTATTTCTTTGTAACGCCTCAAAGGCATTGACGAACCTTTTTACAAGTTTAATCTAATAAAGTTTGTTTATTTTTTGGTTTGCAAATTTAAATCTCCCAAAGTCTTTGAAATCATTACATACGCATCCCATTATCATGCACACCATTACAGGTACCCTTACAGGTTTCTCATCTTCTTCGTTGTTTATTTCAGCAGAGATGTCTTCCGATCAAGCTATCAAAGATCTTCAGGCACAAAATGCCCAGTTCAAAGAGATGTTCTTGAGCTTGGCTAAAGGGCAAGAGGATTTGAAAGCTCTCATTCTGAAAGAGAAAGAGAAGAAGAAGAAGAAGAAGAAGAAGAAGAAGAAGAAGAAGAAGAAGAAGAAGAAGGTCGTTCTTCTGAGTATGGGCAAAAGGTTTGGGGATAGGTTGAAACAGCAAGCTGATCTGTCCTTTTCATCCAAAGGAGGAGAGGACCAAGAAGAAGAAAAGGGCCCCAGTCCTGCAGTTTCTGATAATGATACCGATTATGATGAGGAACAATATCCTCCTGCTGAGGATAGGTACAAGCAACTTGAAGACCGTCTGAGTGCTATGGAGTGTGAGAAGATCCTTGGTTTGGATTTTGAAGAACTGAGACTGGTATCTGGAGTGGTGATCCCTCATAAGTTTAAAGCTCCGGTTTTTGCTAAGTACGATGGAGTATCCTATCCAAAACTCCATCTCCGCTCGTACGTCAGAAAAATCCAACCCCACACTACTGATAGAAATTTGTGGGTGCATTTCTTTCAAGATAGTCTGTCAGGGACTCAACTTGAATGGTTTTATCAGTTGGAAGGAGCTCACGTCCGAAACTGAGAGGACCTTGTTGCTGCTTTCTACAAGAAGTATCAGTATAACGCCGACCTTGCTCCCACTCGTACTCAGCTTCAGGGTATGTCTATGGGTGCAAGTGAAGGTTTTAAGGACTATGCTCAGAAGTGGAGAGATTTGACTGGAAGAGTCCAACCCCCTTTGTCTGATAAGGAGTTGGTTGACATGTTTATAGGGATGTTGTCTGGTCCATTTTTCAATCATCTGATTGGCAGTTCATCATCCAAGTTTACTGAGTTGATTTTGACTGGAGAGAGAGTAGAAGTTGGTATCTGAAGTGGTAAGATACAGAAGGATGCATCATCAAGTGCAGTAAAGAAGCCTTTCACTGGGAAAAAAGAAGCTAGTGCAGTCTACAGCCCGAGGGTCCAAAGCAGACCTGAACACCGTCAAGCAGTAAATGCGGTAATGATATCAAGACCCACAGTTGCTCCACAATGCAACAATCAGCAAAGGGAGGAAAGACCACAGAGACAGTTCACTCGGCTTAATATGACCTTGGCTCAAATTCTACCACAGTTATTAAAGACCAACTTGGTAACTCTAAGGGAAGCTTCGAAGAATCCCAACACCACGTCTCCGCTATATAACCCAAATGCCCGTTGCGCCTATCACTCTGATGGCCCAGGTCATGATACAAACAACTGTTGGGCCTTGAAGAATAAGGTGAAAGACTTGATTGAAGCTAAAGAGATTGAGTTTGACGCTCCGGAGAAACCCAACGTCATAACTTCTCCCATGCCCAAGCATGGTCATGGAGTAAATGTTGTGGATGATGATTTATTTGTGACCTCCGTGGAAGAAATTTCTACTCCTTTGATGACAGTTAAGAAGAATCTATTGTTGGCCAGTTTATTTCCGGGCTGTGGCGAAGGTTGCCACATATGTTCAATCCTGCCTGCTGGTTGTTATTTATTGAAATCATTTGTTCAACGCCTGATGGATAACAAAGAGATCATGTTCGAGAAGACTGTGATTCTGATAGTTCCAATTCAAGATGTTGCCATCATAACCATTTCCGCCAATCCTTCCAAGGCTTACTCGAGAAAGCCTGTTAGGATTACACCCGTTCCAAGATTCACTCCATCAATCATTATTGTCCCTGGTCCTATCCCATACACTTCGGATAAGGCTGTCCCTTGGCACTATGGTGCCGATGTGTATTACCATGGAGTTAAGCAAGACTTGAAGAGTGAAGAAGCTGATGCTGATGTCAGCAATATTGTCGGGGCTAGCAAGGTCACCAGAAGTGGAAGACTCTTTTCTCCCGAGATTTCCCCTTCGACTGTCCACAAACCTGTTGTTATTCCATCTGCTAGTACATCAGCTACTGTCCTAGTTTCTACTCCAGTTATCACCCCTGTCGCCGAGTCATCTGGGACTCGGGGAAAAGAAATCACAGGTGAGCCTGCCCGAACGGAGGCACCTAAGAAGATCATTGTAGAAACCTCTAAGCAGGAGATAGAGGAAATTCTGAAGATTATCAAGAAGAGCGACTACAACGTAGTCGAACAGCTAGGGCAGACCCCATCAAAAATCTCCATGTTGTCCTTGTTACTGTGTTCGGAAGCCCATGCAAAGGCTTTAATTTCTTTCCTCAAAACTGCGCACGTGCCACAAGAAACTTATGCCGATCAATTCAAAGACTGTGTAGCTAGTTTGACTGCCGACAACGGGTTGGGTTTCTCAGACGCATTCGGGTTGAAGAATGCTGGGGCAACCTACCAATGTGCCATGGTTGCTTTATTTCATGACATGATCCATCATGAGATTGAAGTGTACGTCGACGACATGATTGCAAGGTCCCAAACAGAGGAGGAACACCTTGATCATCTGCAGAAGTTGTTTAACCGTCTGAAACTGTACAAGCTGAGGTTGAACCCGAACAAGTGCACCTTCGGGGTTAGATCTGGAAAGTTGCTAGGCTTCTTCGTAAGTGACAAGGGTATTCAAGTGGACCCTGCCAAGGTTAAAGCCATTCAAGAGATGCCAGTTCCTAAGACAGAGAAAGAAGTCAGAGGCTTTTTAGGACGCCTGAATTATATTGCTCGATTCATCTCACACCTAACTGCTACCTGTGAACCAATCTTCAAACTGCTGAAGAAAGATCAGGTAGTACGTTGGAACGATGAATGTCAGGCCGCTTTTGACAGAATCAAGGAGTATCTCCAAGAACCACCCATTCTTATGCCACCGGTTGAAGGGAGACCTCTAATATTATACCTGATAGTACTTGACAACTCAATGGGGTGTGTGCTGGGGCAGCATGACGAGTCTGGCCGAAAAGAGCACGCCATTTATTACCTTAGCAAAAAGTTTACCGACTGTGAGACCCGATACTCACTGCTCGAGAAAACTTGTTGCGCTTTGGTATGGGCTGCTCGCCGGCTGAGACAGTATATGCTGACTCACACTACCTTGTTGATTTCAAAGATGGATCCAATAAAGTACATATTTGAAAAGCCTGCTCTGTCTGGGAGAATAGCAAGATGGCAAATGATCTTGACAGAATACGACATCCAGTACACAACTCAGAAAGCCATCAAGGGAAGTGTATTGGCAGACCACTTGGCACATCAGGCAGTAGACGACTATCAGTCAATGAACTTCGAGTTTCCAGACGAGAGTATCATGATAGTGACTGATTGTGAAGTACCTGGACCGGATGAAGGACCTGAGGAAGGATCCCGATGGTCTATGCACTTTGACGGAGCCTCAAACGCTTTGGGTAACGGCATTGGCGCTGTGATCATATCCCCCCAAGGCACTCATACTCCACTCACTGCCCGGCTATGTTTCAACTGCACCAACAACATGGCGGAGTATGAGGCATGCATCATGGGTCTTCAAGCTGAGATTGACTTAAGGATCAAGTTTCTGAGTGTCTTCAGAGATTCCGCTCTCGTGATCAATCAGATCAAAGGGGAGTGGGATACGAAACATCTGAATCTTATTCCTTACAAGGAGTGTGTGTTGACATTGATCCCCCACTTCACAGAGATAACCTTTGAACATTTCCCGAGAGAGGAGAATCAGTTGGCGGACGCGTTAGCTACGATGTATTCCATGTTCAAAGTCAAATGGGACAATGAGGCTCCCCGGGTCATTATCTGGAAGTTGGACGAACCAGCATACTGTTGTGATCTCGAGACTGAGTTGGTGACTGAGAAACCTTGGTACCATGAGGTGAAGAGATATTTGGAAGCTCAGGAATACCCTGAAGGTGCATCTGTCAACGATAAGAAGTTTCTGAGAAGGTTCGCAGCGAAGTTCTTCCTTAGCAACGGCATTCTGTACAAGCGAAACCATGATTCGACCTTATTGTGTTGTGTGGATAAGACTGAAGCAGAAAGGATCATGGCAGAGCTGGATGAAGGTACCTTCGGAACACATTCCAGTGGACACACCATGGCAAAGAAAATCCTTCGGGCAGGGTATTTCTGGTCCACCATGGAAGCCGACTGTTACCAACACTCTCGGACATGCCATAAATGCCAGATTTACGCAGACAAGGTGCACATTCCTCCAGTTCCTCTGAATGTCCTGACTGCACCTTGGCCTTTTGCAATGTGGGGCATAGATATGATCGGTGAGATTAAACCTACAGCATCCAATGGTCATCGCTTCATCCTGGTAGCGATCGATTACTTTACAAAGTGGGTTGAAGCAGCTTCCTACGCCACAGTAACCAAGAACGTCATGGCACGGTTCATTCGGCACAATCTGATCTGTCGATACGGCATCCCAGAAAGGATCATTACAGACAACGGTACCAATCTCAATAACAAGATGATCACTGAGCTCTGCGAGCAGTTTAAGATACAGCACCATAACTCTTCTCCTTATCGGCCGAAGATGAATGGGGCTGTAGAAGCAACGAATAAGAACATTAAGAAAATTGTACAGAAGATGACAGTGACTTATAAAGATTGGCACGAGATGTTACTGTTCGCTCTACATGGGTACCGTACCTCAGCAAGGACGTCAACCGGGGCAACTCCTTTCTCCTTGGTCTACGGTATGGAGGCAGTCTTATCGATCGAAGTGCAGATACCCTCTCTCCGGATAATGAAGGATGCAGATCTGAGCGAAGATGATTGGATCCAGACACGACTTGATCAGCTAAACTTAATTGACGAAAAGAGACTCAATGCTATTTGTCATGGTCAGACGTATCAAAAGCGGATGATCAGGGCATTTAACAAGAAGGTCAGGCCACAAGAATATCAAGTTAGGGATCTGGTAATCAAGCGCATCATCCTTCCTCAGAGTGATCCAAGGGGCAAGTGGACCCCTACGTACGAAGGGCCATTTGTGGTTAAACATGTGTTCTCAGGAGGAGCCATGATTCTAACCAACATGGATGGTGACGACCTTCCTCACCCCGCCAATGCAGACATAGTAAAAAGATACTACGCATAATAAAGACCCGCTAGGTTGACATACCTAGGCAAAAATTAGGGCTTCTCGGCGAACCAAAAGGGTTCGGGAAAAATGAAGGGATGAAATGAAAAAATCTGTACACCCGGCAAGTCGAAAACCTGAAAAGGCGGCTTGGGCAAAAATGGGTATCCCGGTGGACTGAAAACCCGAAAGGGCGGTCCAGGCAAAAGTTAGGGATAAAGCGTAATACTATGTCTCATTGGATCACTTTGCATCCAGAATCCGGTATCAACATCAAGTTCAGACGGCATCGATCAATCAGCTTCATCTTCAGCTAGGTCATCAAGTGATGAGACGCTCGAAGATATAAAGGCGATAGCAGAGTTGGAACCCAGTGGGATTATTCTTTTCACATAGCTGTTTTGTTTTCTCTTTGTAAAAATTTGTATAAACTCTTTTGTTCGGCGGCGTTCTCTTACTAGGACGTCATCCTCTTGTACATAAACGCCTATTTACAGGCAAATTCAAAAATCAATACAAAAATCACTTTTCAGTTAAAATTGCCAATTGTTTTCCTTTTCTGTTTTGTTTTGCGAAGAACGTCCAAGGTTCAATTTGTGATATATGCATTTGACACTAATTGCTAACTCATAAATAATTGCATACGAAACAAAGGATTAATTACAAGTAACATTAGAAACAGGGGCAATAATGAGTGGTCTAAGCGATCTAATGGTTCTGTCCACCAAGGTACCAAGGTAAGTTCGACCGGAGAACATAACCAGTATATCTTAATTCCCCAGAGAGTGAGTCAGCAAGTCCATGCACTCTCCACAAGCAAAGCTATATTATCAGCCTTAAGGAAGTTGGGTATCCCCCGCAGATCTCAACATTCCCCAGCACAGTATACGGACATTCCAAACAAGCATCCCCGGCAGTCTTGGTCTAAGACTGTTCCCCGGTGGTATACCAGACATTCAGCGGAGCCACTTCCCCAATGTATCTCAAAGAAATTTCCCCAGGAGAGTCCAATCAAGATTTCCCCAAGAAAGTTTGAATCATCTCCCCAGCAGGAAGCTTATCCCCAGTAGATTTTGGAAGCTTCCCCCCTACAGAGCACGTACGCGTCCCCCGGCTTTATTCAAAGGTTATTTCCCTACCAGGATATAACTGGGTTATCCTCAGCCAAAAGCCACGAGAAGATCTTCCTCGACGAAGTCTTCCTATCCCCAGCGAAGTCTATTAACACTTCCAACATAACAACAGTATCCCCAGCGAAGTTACCATCAATATCCCAGCGAAGTTACCATCAATATCCCAGCAAATTACCTCTCTCCCCACAGAGTATTGTTCCCCAGCGAGATCGCTAGAATAATTTTCTCCCCGCAGAGTAATCCATTCGCCAAGTTTATTCCCAAACGGAGTTATCTTCTCCTACCGGTATTCTTGCAACTATCATCCCCAGCGGAAACAACAAAGCACTATTCTCCAACATCAGCCCGGGATGTGACTTCCCGGCACCCGTCAAGGATTTACTTTCCTAGACAAAAACATATATTCATAAACATCGCACTTCCATACATTATAGCATGCACATACGCATCATGACCTTACAATCTCATTTATGTTGAGAACATCATTGCTCGATCCATATCATGCATTGCATATGACTGACCTTTACCTTTCAGGAAAGATCCAGTTAAGTTCTCAACTACAACCAAGACTTTAGTCTGGTTCAGTTAAATCGACTCTAAGATTTTTCTGATTCTTATCCAGTCAGAGATATTCCAAGACTTTCGTCTGGTTCAGTTAAATCGATTCTAAGATTTTTCTGATTCTTATCCAGTCAAAGTTAATCCAAGACCTCCTCTGGTTCAGTTAAATCGACCCTAAGATTTTTCTGATTCTTAGCCAGTTGAAGTTATTTCAAGACCTTGCCTGGTTCAGTTAAATCGGCTCCTAAAGATTTTTCTGATTCTTATCCAGTCAAAGGCCTCCTCTGGTTCAGTTAAATCAATTCCTAAAGATTTTTCTGATTCTTATCAAGTTGAAGTTGTTTCAAGACTTTCGCCTGGTTCAGTTAAATCGACTCCTAAAGATTTTTCTGATTCTTATCCAGTCAAAGGCCTTCTCTGGTTCAGTCAGATCGACCCTAAGATCTCCCTGATTCTTATCCAGTTGAAGATTCCAAGACCTTGCCTGGTTCAGTTAAATCGACTCCTAAAGATTTTTCTGATTCTTATCCAGTCGAAGGCCTTCTCTGGTTCAGTCAGATCGACCCTAAGATCTCCCTGATTCTTATCCAGTTGAAGATTCCAAGACCTTGCCTGGTTCAGTTAAATCGACTCCTAAAGATTTTTCTGATTCTTATCTAGTCAAAGGCCTTCTCTGGTTCAGTCAGATTGACCCTAAGATCTCCCTGATTCTTATCCAGTTGAAGTTATTTCAAGACCTTGCCTGGTTTAGTTAAATCGACTCCTAAAGATTTTTCTGATGTCGATCCAGTCAAAGGCCTTCTCTAGTCCAGTTAAATCGATTCCTAAAGATTTTCCTGATGAAGACTCAGTAGAAGACATCCGAGGTTCTCTCATCGTTACTGTTGAGGTAGTAATCACCCCAGGTTCTCTCATCGTTACTGTTGAGGTAGTAATCACCCCAGGTTCTCTCATCGTTACTGTTGAGGTAGTAATCGCCCCAGATTCTCTCATCGTTACTGTTGAGGTAGTAATCGCCCCAGATTCTCTCATCGTTACTGTTGAGGTAGTAATCGCCCCAGGTTCTCTCATCGTCCCGTTGAGGTAGTAACCATCCCTGATTCATTCATCACTGTTTGAAGCCCCAGACTCGATTCCTGTATCTAGCCAGGGCACGTTTGAAGAGGTTGAAGATTCGATTCCTGTAACCAACCAGGGTGCGTCTATATAAAGAGTTTGAAGACCAGCTCCTGTAACAGGTCAGGTAATCATCTTTCTTTTTCAGGCACGCAAGTTCTCGCTAAGGAATCTCTTACGCGATCGACACCCAGATGGAATCTATAAGCCCATCCACCTATCCATCAATCTCTAAATGGCATCTGTAAGCCCATTCCCACCATCACACTACTATGTGAGCGCAAATTTCTGGGCACTCTAGTGTCCAATCATCTTCCACCCTCGGATTACGAAAGGCACGCCAGCCAATCTACATCCTCAGATGTAAGAAGATTGAACAGGGGCAACTGTTGTACCCCAAAATTTGCCCTCCCATTTTCTTCAAGATTTGCTAAGAGCATGCTTCAAAATCTCCCCAAGGGTTGCACAGTCTAATGGCCTCCTAACAGTAAAAAATGAGGGTTTTGGTTCTGGCAAAAAATTTGAAGTTTCCAAGGGTCCAATCAAGTCCCACATGCCTGTAAACATGGTCAAACATCCTTATGCCAAGTTTCAAGACTTACAGCACAAAATTGCACAGTCAAAAACCCTAATTGCCCTACAGTCAACTGCAGGGGCAAAATGGTCATTTGACAGTCAAAAGTCAAAAAATTTGGTCAACATCTTATTTTGAAGCCACAAACATCATTTGATCAATTCTTGATCATAATTCTCAAGGTATGGCTCAAAAAGTCTCAAGATGCAAAAGTTTCTATTTTTGAACAGTTGAAAAAGTCAACTGTAACTTGACCAGGGCATAACTTCCACATGGTTTATCATAAAAATTCCATACAAAGCTCATTTTGAAGAGAATTACATTTCCTACAACTCATCTTCACACTTCAAGTCCAAGAAATGCTCTCACAAAAAGTTATCAATCTCAACATTATAGGTCATTTTCAAAAGTCAACAAAAAGGCACTTTAAGTCAAAGACCATAACTTGGGATTGGTAAATCAAAATGACATGGGACCAAAGGCATTGGTTAGAGGACTTCCAGACGTTTCCAAAATGTCCAAGAACATGATCAAAGCTTAAAAATTGAGCAAGATATTCCTTGTGGAAGTTGGGAAATATTTGGGCATTTTGAAAAGTCAACTTTGCTTCAAATGCCTCAAAATTGCTAATGGGCCTCAATTTCTTCCAAAAATCATCACCCAAAAGCCATGCACGACCCATTGGCATCCAAGGGACTAATAGGTCCATTATAAGCTCAAGATTTCGTGCACATTCAAAAATGAAAGAATCATTCATGATTTGGCATATTTGGCATGAAAAAAGATTGAAAAAGATTATGCAAAATGAAAATTTCAAAATCATCAATGCAAAGGATTTGGGCTTGATTTTTCTGACCTAATGCATTCACATACATATACACAATGCAACCCTAATCAGAAGAACAAGCAAGCTGCGCCCAAAATGATAGAACAAATTTGCATTTTTCACAAAAAAACTTCAAAACTGATTTCATAGCTAGAGTGTGTTTCAAAGCAAAAGAACCATTCCAAAGGCTTGCTGAGACAACCAGAAAGCTATTCCAATTGAAATCAGATCTCCACACGCAAAGAACTGGTAGAACCACGTTGCCCTGTTCCCAAATATTTTCATATTCGTGTTTTGATTTGCATACCTTTTCCATATGTTTTAAGCACTGATTTATACTAACATGAGCATTCTAAAGCTGTTGGCATTCTTTGATTGAACTTTTAAGCCTTGTACACGAATCCACCATGGAAGCTGCCTAGGGTTTCAGAGGTTTGAAATTGGGGTTTCTTTCCTGGGGAAAAATTGGACCATAAGACCAACACCATTGGAATCGTGACAACAAGACGGATTGAACCCACACCTCGCGCCCAATTTATCATTGCCCATTGCTTAATCGCTATTTTCTGCAGGTTGCGTTTAGTGGGGGTTTAAAACCCCCGCTATCTGTTTTATATTTTCAGGCAACGAAGAAGAAAGCTAACGTGGCTTATTGCTATTGGGACATTTGTATAATAGCGCGTTTTTTTGTGGTTCAGCATAGCATGGTCTTTTCACATATATTATTTCTATCTCATTATACTAACAAATACGCGCACGTAGCTCGGATGGTTAGTGCGTTTGGCTTGCAGGTATTGGGACCTGGGTTCGATTCCCAGGTCCCCCACTTATTCAATATATTTTGTTTTAACGTACTTCCATGCAGTACACGCCCCAGGGTCTACCATGCAACTTCAGATCTATGCTTGCCACATGTCCCTGAAGGCCAATCTAATGGCCATTACCAGCAATCCACCATACGCATTGGTCAACTGTTTCCTACTCAATCAGAGAAGTCAAACAAGCCTCATTCAAATGGGCCTAATTGCTGCAAATATACCTCCACATTGGGACAACCACCCCCCCCATGTTTGCATTTTTCTTCCTCTCTTTTTTCTTTTCTTTTATTATTTTTAATCATGCTAATTGTTTTATTTAATTCCATAAAAATATTTTTATAACACAAAAAAATCAGAAATCATAAAATAAAAAATATGTTTATTTAATTTAATTTATTAATAGTTTTCTTTTGTTAATCAAATTAGTTTAATTTTAGGTTTAATTTTAATGTCATTTTCTTAAATAATTAAAATACATAAAAATTAGGGTTAGCATTTTCATTCTCCTTTTTCTCAATAAACAATTTTTATTCTTATTATTATTAACCATTAATTATTTTGTAAATAAATATGCCATTAATTAATTAGGGTTAAATTAGGTCAAAACTTAAACATCTTTTTTTTAATAATTAAAAGCAAACTAGAATTAGGGTTTTATTTAATTTTTAATTTTAATCCATTTTCTTTATTTTCATTAAATACCAAAAACCAAAAAATAACTTCTTTTTCTTTAATCATTAATTCACTTCTAATTTCATATTTAATTCCTTTAAAGGGTCCAACGCCCTCGCACTCGATTCTAATTCTTTTCGCATTTATTTTTATTTTATGGACATAATGTATTTGCCCCGAAGCCTTGTAATAGATAATTAGGATGTTTACTTTCCACATTTTTTATTTAAATCGGGGTCTTTGTTAATTTGGCGATGTAGACCTGCGCCGTGTAATAGCGTAGGACCTTTATATTTCCACGTTTTAATTCCCGCACCTTTTAATTGCTAATAATCCCATGAAAGAATGAATGGCCAAAAATAAAATCAAAGCGTAGCTCACTCAATACATGACAAGACAAATATAACTGAAAATGACACACAAATCACACACCACTCCTAGGGTACGCCTCACTGTTGCCTTGCCCCTCGAAACGTGGTCGTCGAGTATAGGACGTTTTAGTAAGTCCTCGTGTCCATGAACATGGCATGGGGGTAGCTTCTAAGGTGTTCTACTATTGCTCTGGTGACCACATTGTCCCTAATCCTCGAATTGACCCGAACACTTCCAACGGTGGTGCTACCTACCTCTCAATGGTGGGATGGCACTACCTTAAGGACATTTACACAGACTAATTCCTTAGGGTAGGTAGATGACTCGTAGATACTTGCTCTAATTCAAAACAAATCAAAAACTTCTTTTCACACCGACACTTTCAAAAAGCTTTCAAAACAACTTTTCAAACACTCTTGAGGAGTGATACAAGAGTCGAACTGAAATTTTAAACGGAACTTTTTTCAAACCCACTCACCTTGAAAAGCAAACAAACATTTGAAAACACAATGAGCAAGTATCTAAGAGCCCATGGATAACCATGGATAGAAAGGGTGCTAACACCTTCCCTTTCTATAAATCTACCTCCCGAACCGAGAACTAATCTCAATAAGGAATTTTTCTGTGCTTTTTGTCCTTTCCATATTGGAGAAAATAAAAGACGGTGGCGACTCTTGCTTCCGCGACATTTCGCGAACCAGCGTTAAACAGTCAGTTCTAGATCCACCGATCACACTTTCAAACTTCAAAACACTTAAAAATTACTGATGAGAATCATACCTTTGTTGAGTATGGGAGATGATAAGCGAGTTTTTTATTAATATTATTATTCTTCCATTCTAGGCTTTGGTGTGGTTCAAGTCTCAAAGGACTCATTTCATGGATAAGTGGAGGAGTGGCTAATCTCTCTCTCTCTCTCTCTCTCTCTCTCTCTCTCTCTCTCTCTCTCTCTCTCTCTCTCTCTCTCTCCTCTCTCTCCTCTCTCTCTCTCTCTCTCTCTCTCTCTCTCTCCTCTCTCTCTCTCTCTCTCTCTCTCTCTCTCTCTCTCTCTCTCTCTCTCCTCTCTCTCTCTCTCTCTCTCTCTCTCTCTCTCATCTCTCTCTCTCTCTCTCTCTCTCTCTCTCTCTCCTCTCTCTCTCTCTCTCTCTCTCTCTCTCTCTCTCTCTCTCTCTCTCTCGAGATCAACTAGCTATTATCCGCAACAAAAACAACAACCAACACAAACTCCTTTTTCCTTCGGGCTTTTCTTTCAAACTTTATCAAAAGAAAATGTTAATTAACTTCTCTGCTGATGCGTAAGTCTCTAAAGGTCGAGTTGCGGCAGAAGGCAAAATTAATATTGTTCATTAAAAAATACAACCCAAGCGAAAACTATTAAGCTAAACTACGACACTTTGATTCCTTAAAAGGGATACACAGGCATCTGGTCACGGGGCTCAGTCGAGCGACCTTTGTAATATTTCCTTCTTTTCCCCCGTGTTTTCTCTTTTGCATGCATTCCCCATTTGCATCTTTCTTTTTAGCTCTTAAGCTTTAGACATAGATTTTGCACACCCCCCTAGATTACAACACATAAGTGGATCTTGTGGATTACCATATGCGTGTGGGGTGCTACTACCTTCCCCTCGTGTAACCGACTTCCTTACCTGATCTCTATGATCGCATGAACGTGATTTCACCGTCCTTCATGTTTTCTCGATGTTTACCTTTCCCTTCCCTTGGGATAAAATATGTTTGATGGCGACTTCATTGAGTTTTTTCTTTGATGATTTCACTGTTTGTTTCAAAGAGATGCTGAAACTTTATGACCCATGGAGTCAGAATCCAGAATTGGATCATTGTTGATGTTCCTTCTTGCATTCACATTTCAAAGTAATTTATTTTTTGTTTGTCTTTTCAAAAAATCTCTCACTCTGCCCAAGGTGGAAGTAATGATTGGTATGGGCTTATCTTTTGTTTTGATTTTTAAGATCATTAATAGAAGTTATTTCGATTTCAAATTGTGTCTTTATTTTCTATTTTTTCTTGAAAAATGGTAATAAAAAGACCTTTCGAAATAACTGTAAATAAATCTGCATAATCACTTGTTGCATGTGTCAGTTTCTAAAATTAATCATAAATCATATGTGCAGATTAATTAAAAAACATGTTGAGTGCAATGACCCTGCACCCTCTCCAACTTTGAATATCTTGTGAATATGACTAAAGAAGAAGAATATTATGAAACCCCATAAGAGGTTTCAAGGTTGCTTGAACACAAGTAAAATGCCATTCAACCGTACAAAGAGCCATTGTATACGATTATCTTGGGTTCAGAGGAAGATATGAAAGAAGTCAATATTAGGGCACTGCTTCATCCCGAGGTGAGGAGCATGTTGATTGAGTTAGTGAAAAAGTATGTGGATATCATTTCTTGGTCTTA